>JALBCR010002352.1:0-550000 GCA_030710515.1 Abscondita cerata
AGATAACGCTGGATTTAGTAAACGTAAAACATTAACATCTACTAGTAAACATGTTGAAATGTTAGGACATGTGCATTCAGATATATTCAATCAAGAAAAATTTTTTAATCAACGGAGTTGAAATGAAAATAAAATTTGTTCGTTCAAGAGACTCATTCAATTTAATGGCTGCATCAGGATCTACATACAAAGTTAAAATTTTAGATGCGAGTTTGTTGGTAAGAAGGATGAGAATTAATCCTACAATACTTCTTGCACACACGAAAGCGTTACAATCTGCAACTGCAAAATATCCAATAACTAAAGCGGACGTTAAAGTGTTAACCATTCCATCAGGACTACAAAGAAAATCTTTAGATAATGTGTTCTTGGGTCAATTGCCAAACGTTGCATTATAGGATTTATATCGAATAAAGCGTTCAATGGCGATTACGCTGTTAATCCTTACAATTTTCAACATTATAAAATTAATTACCTCTCACTATACATTGACGGGCAACAAATACCATCCAAACCACTTCAACCCGATTTTACAAAATCTACATATGTACGAGCGTATCATACATTATTCTCAGGAACCGGTATTCATTTTCTAAATGAAGGAAATGGAATTTCTCTCGAAGATTATGCCAAAGGTTACTGTTTGACAGCATTTGACTTAACCGCAGATCTCACTGCAAATATGAATTTCCAGTGGAATCTTGTAAAAAATGGTTCTCTGCGAATAGAGGTAGGGTTTGAAGATGCATTGGCGGAAACTGTAAACTGTTTAGTATACGCAGAGTTTGACAACGTTATCGAGATTGATAAACACCGAAATGTGATGGTTGATTTCAGTAGTTAAGAACATATCAGTTATTAAACAACGTCTCACCAGAATGGATGCTTTTGTTGACATACAGGGATTTCGAGGAGAAGATAAAAAATTTATTCCTAAGGAAATTGGTATCGTGTCTTCCGATGGACATTGTTGTGAAGTTTTATTTATAAAACCACCAAGTCATTATTCAAAGTTGCCAAATTCAGTAAAACGAGAAATCCGTTATTTGGAAAATTACTTTCACGGATTACGGTGGAGTGATGGCTACATTAATTACGAAAATTTTGAAAACGAACTCGCAAAAATGTTAACACCCTTTAACACAATTTTTGTGAAAGGTAGCGAAAAACAATACACTTTAAAATTTTTGAATAAACCAACAATAAACATGGAAGGGATTGAGTGTCCATCGTTTAAAGTATTAAAGAAAAATATGGAAGCAGTCAAATGTCTTCATCATAATATTGAAAACCCGTCATGTGCATTGGAGCATGCATTAATTTTATGCGAGTGGTCCAGAACTAATGGTAAAGATGTACCAGGTCGAGCTTGCACACCAGCTGAAGAGTATTCCGAGCATCAAGAATGTGCAACGCATTGTCTGTGCTTCTAATCAACTTCCACATCGTATACCGAGACCTGCTGCTGTAATTGCAAACACCGATCCCTCAAACAAACCAGGGCAACACTGGGCAGCATTTTTCATTGATGAATATGGAAACGGAGAATACTTTGATTCATTTGGAAGACCTCCTGAAAATAATCACCAAAAATTTTTAGATCGTAATTGTCGAACTTGGGTTTATAATGCTCAAACACTGCAAGATTTCCATTCAGGTTTCTGCGGCCAGTATTGTCTTGTGTATTTATTATTTAAACTTTGTAATATTAATACTTTAGAATTTTTGAAATTGTTTGATACTAATTTAATCAATAATGACCATCTTATTATTTTATTGTACAATTTATGTTTTACAAAAACGATTTTGTTAAATTTATAAAAAATTTATTCGAAATAAAGATTTATTTTTCAATAATTGTAGTTAAATTTAATTTTAACTTTTAGTTGTGACGTAAAATATAAGAAAATTTGAAATTCAGATGAAAATCTGTAGTTTACCTACTCATGAACAACGATCATTATCGTTCTGTACTGTAAAAATTCTGTACTGTAAAAATTATTAAACTCGTAACTATGTATCAGGCAATAAAAAGAATCTGTAAATGTTAACCATGCAAAATTTGTTAGGCAGTAAAAAGGTATCAATTAAGACGGGAATGGGTGTAAGAATTATTTTTTAACAGCGTTTTGTCTAAAGATTTATGTTTTATTCAATTAACAGTTTTCGAAGTAAGAATTAATTTGATTGTACTGAATTAGTGAATAAAGGCTAGCGATTCAAACTCCGAAATTGCATTTCAATCAGTAGGTGCAAATAGTTTGTTTCCTTAAGAAGATTTTGGTTAGTGTTAATTGTTTCATATTTTTTTTTTGAGTAAACTTTTTGAGTTTAGTTTTTTGATTTTGTAAACGGAAATCACTTACAAAATAAAATTACGTTTTATATTTTTTATTGCAGATTAGAGGGTACTTTTTTATTGTATTTATACCCTTTAAGTGTTTAATACTATGTCACGCATTCGTTTTTGATGACTCGTTTGTCGATTGTACTTTATTGTTTTTAAAACAAAATTCTGAATACGATCTTTTTCCGTTTTTCTTAAAATTTTACATTATTTTTAAATATTTGCAATGATTCACTAGAAACTATGCAATTTTGAAAGCAGAGGAATGTCAATTATTCATTAGTGTCGTTAAAATTTCACCAGCGAAACATTAATAGTCCTTGTGGATTAATAGCCATCGACAAATTTCTAATAGTTGAAAAGTGCATTCTTAACAGTCAGTTTGATTTTGAACGAGTCTGTATGTGCATGTAATTTTCAATATTGATAAATTAAAACGCGTTCATTTAAATAAAATGTTTGTGAATTGTTCCAACAGGGTAAGTGTTTTTTCGAATATCAATATTAGTATTTGTTCAATTTTACTTATACAACTTTGTAAATCTCTGTTTTCGTTATTTTAGTACCTATATGTTTCTTAGATTGGTTAGTTATTGCCACACGCAATAAAATATTATACCTTGCAACTCGTAATCATTAACAACTACTTAAAAATTATTTTTACCACTATCTTGACGTTTTATTTAATTTCATTAAAAGTTTATAATTGTTTTGCGTTTTTATTTATTTAACCAATTTCATTTCAATGTTAACGAATGATTTCTTTATTTTCATTGCAACGTTTATAATTAACATTTTTATTTTTTAATGTTATAACGAATGATTTTATTTGAAATCCTCTATTTAAAATTCGACAAACAACTTTCTACATGTTTTAAAATTATGTTTTTGCAATTGGTAACTTTTGTAAATATTTATTAACAATTTGTTTAACACTCGAGGGACTTTTTTTTTTTAATTTAATTTGCGTTGTCATTCGGTTTTATTCGTCAGCTTTAAAATTTAGTGCGCGGGATTTTATTTTATGATTTTTAAATTTAATTTGCGTTGCTATTTTTGCTTGTGAAATAGTTTATAAAGTATGAGAAGGAAAATGTACATGTTTTTTTCCTTTTTCATCTTGTTTATTAAAATGTTTTAATCAAACGTCATACAAAATGGTGCTAAATGATCAATCATACGTCATACAAAATGGTGCTACGTGAGTGTTATTTTTGTTCAAACGTTAATGGTTCGAACCTCAGTATGTTAAAGTTTTTTAATCAAATGTAAATTCAAAACTATATGTCAAATACGTGGTTAAAGAATGTTTACCAGGTAGCATTAATCGACTTGTTTGTACGTAAGTAATTACTCATTATCATTAGCAAACTTTCCTGTTATAACTAAATTTCTATTTTCAGAGTTTACACTTTCATAATTTCAATCTTTTTTATTTTAACGTTTTTATCAATATATTTCTTATTTTGTTTTTAGAACCATAATTGTTGAGATCTATTAATTTTGAAATTAAGTTATATTGTTAAAATATTTCTTGTTTGAACTGCGTGTACTAATTTTGGAGGTCGTGCAGTAATTAGTTTGCTGAGTAATTCCCCGTTTAATTTCGTTTTTAGAAATTTCGAAATTACCGTCAGTTTGATTTTGAACGAGTTTGTATGTGCATGTAATTTTCAATATTGATAAATTAAAACGCGTTCATTTAAATAAAATGTTTGTAAATTGTTCCAACAGGGTAAGTGTTTTTCGAATATCAATATTAGTATTTGTTTTAATTTTACTTATACAACTTTGTAAATCTCTCTGTTTTCGTTATTTTAGTACCTATATGTTTCTTAGATTGGTTAGTTATTGCCATACGCACTAAAATATTATACCTTGCAACTCGTAATCATTAACAACTACTTAAAAATTATTTTTACCACTATCTTGACGTTTTATTTAATTTCATTAAAAGTTTATAATTGTTTTGCGTTTTTATTTATTTAACCAATTTCATTTCAATGTTAACGAATGATTTCTTTATTTTCATTGCAACGTTTATAATTAACATTTTTTATTTTTTAATGTTATAACGAATGATTTTATTTGAAATCCTCTATTTAAAATTCGACAAACAACTTTCTACATGTTTTAAAATTATATTTTGCAATTGGTAACTTTTGTAAATATTTATTAACAATTTGTTTAACACTCGAGGGACTTTATTTTATGATTTTTTTAAATTTAATTTGCGTTGTCATTCGGTTTTATTCGTCAGCTTTAAAATTTAGTGCGCGGGATTTTATTTTATGATTTTTAAATTTAATTTGCGTTGTTATTCGGTTTTTTCGTCAGCTTTAAAATTTAGTACCGACTTAAACTCTAATTTAAAATTTTTAAATTAACTTCACCGCCAATTTTTAAAATTTTATTTTCGATATTCCACGTTTTAAATTGTTTTAGAATAAAAACGTATATTACTTATTTTGAAAAATATGTGTTCGAAAAAATAACCTTGTACAACCACTACAGGTTATAATTTAAATCTACCACTGACTCTGAAGCCATATCGAACCTCAGTATGTTAAATTTTTTAATCCGGTGTAAATTTAAAAGTACTTGTTAAAGCCATGGTTAATGTAATTAATAAAGAAAAATGTTGGTTTGACAGCCATATTGAAGCGCTTTAGGTAATTGTTTTTCGTGTTTGTGATTAAAACGTTAATGGTTCGAACCCTGAAGTGTTAAAGTTTTTTAATCAAGTGTAAATTCAAAACTATATTTTAAATACGTGGTGGTATATTAAACGTTAATGGTTCGAACCTCGGTATGTTAAAGTTTTTTTAATCAAATGTAAAGTTGAAAACTATATGTTAAATACGTAGTGGTGGTGTATCAAACGTTAATGGTTCGAACCTCGGTATGTTAAAGTTTTTTTAATCAAATGTAAATTCAAAACTATATGTCAAATACGTAGTTAATGTAATTAACATGTTGAACAGGTATGTTTTTAAAATCATAAGTCATCATGTCAAAATGGTGTCATCTGTTTACAAAAGATTGTGTATCAATCGTTAATGGTTCGAACCTCAGTATGTTAAATTTTTTTAATCAAATGTAAATTTAAAAGTACTTGCCACTAATGGATTTGTTTACGGAATATCTCTATTGTGTGAAAGTTAAAAACAACTTTTCCGTCACTCAATTAAGGCGATTGTTAAAAAAAAAACCAAAAATGTAATCATTCAAAATACCTAATATGTTTACATGTAACCAACGCATTTGGACAAACTTAATACACTGTTTGACAAGATAATCAATTAAAAACTTTATTGTACAAAAATTCGTTTGATATGCAAAACTCTGTTTTTGAAAGTTGACAAAAACAAATGTTGCACTAATTTTATTATAGAAGTACTTCGCTAAACGATTTTTACATCATCTACCGTATTCACAAAGATATTTTTAACATGTATCCTACTTAAGTATGACTTAATTTACTTAATTACTTAATATCGTTTATAATCTTAGCTTTTTTCTAATAAACCACTAATCACACCAAATAAAATATTAGTATATCTATGCAATTAAATATTTAGAACATGATATTAACTAAATATTTTGTACCCATGTTAGTCAAAGCGGATGTTTCAGGTTTTATCTCATATACATACATAAATGTATTACTTTATAAGTTATTCCACAAACACAGATGACGTACATTATAAACTATTTCACAAAACACGAATATCATATATGTATAAAACATTACACTGAGCATCATTTTAACATGATGACGTATTTTTTAGATAGAAAAAAAATTTTAAAAATGTACGTTTTAGTTGGGAGAATAATACACCGGTGGCGTAGAACATTTAGATGGGATAAATCAATAAACTAAACGATATAGATGAAAAAATTATATAGAAAAAATCTATAACGTATTTATTTTAGAAAGATGAAATATTTATAGCTGGTAACATAGACATCCCATTTTAATTACCTATTTTGATTTCAAATATTTCCATCATACCGGATGTTTGGTAATACATTGAGTATACATGACAACTATTTAATTTTTTAAATTTTATTTTACTGTTCAAAATAAACTTTACATTTTATTTCTAGAACGGTTCACTCCATTGCAAGTAGGTAATTAAAATCAATTAAGATGTAGTGAAAAAAAACTAATACAGTGAATATACAATCACATCAAATTACAATTTTTAATTCTTTTTTGTTTTAAAATCTTGGAAGAAATTCGAACTTCACTGAGTCTGTATAACAAATTTGAATAAAATGTTTTTAAATGAAACTAGTAATTTTATGAAACAACTGATCACAGATTCTTTAAATATTTAAAACTAAATTCAGACTATTTTTACTCAAAATGTGATAAATAATGAGTAATAAATAAAAAACATTCCATATCTGATACTTAAACTGTTTGTATTACAAATTTCAATTATTTAAAACGTCTTAGGAAAATGTACACCAACTTCTTCATTTCCTGATTTTACAAAATCCGCATACGTACGAGCATATCATACATTAATTATGTTTTAACTGACAGAAAGACCGTAATGATTTAACAAAAATATAGTATCGATAAAGAGTTGGTTTTTTTTTTTTAATTAGAAACGACGTTTGAACCTACTCAAGTAGTTACGTTTAAATTTTTCCAATACGTTGTTTCAAATTGTTAGTTTTTTATTCGTCAAAACGAAGATGCTGCAGTGTTGAAGAAATCAACCAATGATTATATACCTGTTATCGAAAAGATCTTAGGTAAAAACTATTCAAGTGTATTTATGCAAAAACAGTCTTATTAGTTTAAACAATTTTAATTTTTGTACAAACTTATACACAATGATTACACAAAATCAATTTCACATCTTAATAGTTTACAAAATTATTAATTACCTATTTTTGATTTCAAATATTTCCATCATACCGGATGTTTGGTAATACATTGAGTATACATGACAACTATTTTATTTTTTAAATTTTATTTTACTGTTCAAAATAAACTTTGCATTTTATTTCTATGGTGTCATCTGTTTACAAAAGATTGTGTATCAATCGTTAATGGTTCGAGCCTCAGCATGTTAAATTTTTTAATCAGCTGTAAATTTAAAAGTAGTTGTTAAAGCCGTGGTTAATGTAATTAATAAAGAAAAATGTTGGTTTGACAGCCATATTGAACCGCTTTAGGTAATTGTTTTTTGTGTTTGTTTTCTAGTTTATAAAAGTATGAGAGTGACGAATATATGTTTTTTATCCTTTTTCATCTTGTTTATTAAATGATCAATCATACGTCATACAAGATGGCGCTTACGTGAGTGTTATTTTTGTTTGTGAATTAGTTTATAATGAATGAGAGTGATAAATATATGTTTTTTATCCTTTTTCATCTTGTTTATTAAATGTTTAATCATACAAAATGGCGCTACGTGAGTGTTATTTTTGTTTGTGAATTAGTTTATAATGAATGAGAGTGATAAATATATGTTTTTTATCCTTTTTCATCTTGTTTATTAAATGTTTAATCAACAGGTCTTATCCTACATTTTACACCATCATTAATTCATCTTAATCAACCTTTACAGCTATATACAAACTTCAAACTCCATCTTTCAATTGTCGCCGTAGCCTAGTGGTTAAAGCCTTGGCTCGGTAATGCAATGGTTGCAAGTTCGAATCTCAACCAAGTTTTTAAATTCATAAAAAAACTTTAGGACGCCATGATGGAAATTCAAATCGACCGCCGAAACATCCGCCATGATGGAAATCAACTTCAACAACAACAGCCTAATGAGGTGAGAGGCCGTATTTTCCATTGACGTCAACAGCCTGTTGACAACAACAGCCTAATGATGTGAGAGGCCTAATTAGGGAACTGCCTGATGAGGTGAGAGGTAGGTGAGAGGTTGTTAGCCTAATTGAGGCTTTGCCTAATTATAGCCGCGGGGTTTGAAGCTGTCACAGATGACGTCAAGTGGAAGTACCCTCAGGGCAACTTTCAAGGTCGAGCTGTCCGCGTTCTACTATCTATTATGCACTAATGACATTAATCATGTGCAATTGTAAACTATATATGAAGATACTAAAAATTTCCTCTAACTACACACTACACTAGACAGACTAAGCTAAATTAAAAAAATATCAAACATATAAGATCCATACAATTTTATATCTATGAACTTCATGAAGTTCGTGCAACATTTTGAATTTTATTTTTTCGCCAATAATTTAAGCAAATAAGGGTAACGCTCGTTTCAAGATGGATGCGGCTAGTTAGTGACAACCATTTAACGTGAGATTAGGAGTCCATACTTATTTGTGAATAATTAAGAATATGTGAATTAAGAATAACGTGTCTCCCATTGCATCTTAAGAGTCTTCCCATGTTAAATTTCTATGTCACGGGCTCACTATCATAAACATCGGTCAAATCCTTTTTTCCCTAAAGCATTCTGATTTTTTATAATTACGATTTGAAGATAAAGTTGTTTTTGCAGATTTTGTCGTGAAATATTGAAATCCTTCGAAAACATGTAATTTCTCCTTATAAAATAGCGCCACGAAACGGTAAAACCTGAAGCTAGTTTTTCAAACGCGTCCGTCATCTCGTATTAACATTGTTTTTATTAAAAAAATAGTAGAGTTCTTAACAATTCGATATAAGGATTTTAGCACAAAAGGGTACAGAAGGCTCTTAAACTTTTACAAATACTTGATAAGTGCCAAGAAAAAAATTAAAAATACACTAATAGATATTTATTGTATATGTGTTTTAGTAGGCAGATTATCCACGCAAGAATTTTTAATCACAATCAAACCAATTTAATTGAAAATAAGTAATATGACAGTTCTAAAATTTCAATGTAATAGCAAATATTAGAAAATTTAGTGAAACTTTGGGCGGCTTTGCATTATTAGTTGCTAGGATGCTTGTTTATTAAAACAATATTTGTGAAAAAATTAGAAATCGTTTGTGTGCGTCGTTTTGAAAAATGTCAGAAAGTGATTCTTTGCCGGTAGAAATTAAAGTAGAAGCTAAAGAAGTAACCCTGCAACTGTTGCCGGCCAAATCTAAAGATGCATAGATAAAAGAATTTGCTACCTTTAATGAATGGAGAAAGATGTGGACGAAATATTCAATGTTAAGAGCAACTTTAAATGTGCATATCAAAATACGGTAAATTAATTGCTTATCTCAAGAGCCAATCAAAAAACTACAAGGCAAGGAAGGCAAAAGTGCTTGAGAGGGGACACATCGAACAATTTTTGAAAACAGCATCTGATGAAAAGTACTTAATGATGAAGGTACAACCAATTTTCTTTTCTTTTGTATTGGTATCTTATTTATTTTAAATATTTCTAGGTTGCTGTCATAATGAGTGTTTGTGGAGGTTAACAATGCAATGAACTGGTAAACTTAAATATTGAACATGTGAAAGATAAAGGATCTTTTATCTACGTGTCCATCCCAAAAACAAAGACCAATATGTCAAGAAGTTTCACTGTATTAGACGAAGGATTTTATGTTAATGTTATGGAGATATGCAAGAAATACATACGCCTACGTCCTAAAAGTACTATTTCGCAGGGAAGATTTTTTTTGCGATATATAAATTCAAAATGCACTGTGCAAACTGTGGGAATTAACACTATTTCCAGAATCCTCTCACAGATTGCTTCTTTCTTAAAACTTCTAGACGCTAAATCCTACACGGGTCATTGTATGCGCCGTTCTTCGATGACTCTGTTGGCTAATGCTGGTGGTGATATTCTCACTCTTAAGAGGCACTAAGCGTGGAGGTCATCTAGTGTTGTTGAGGGGTACATAGAAGAAAGCGAGTCAAATAAAATCGATATTGCTAGAAAATTCAAGGAAAATCCAGCACAATGCAAGAGATCTCTGCGATGCAGTCTTCCTCAAACGTGGTTTGTGTAAATGTAAATCCTAATATTGCAAATAAGTTTACTTTTGATGTTAACGTGAATGTTAATATTAATGTTAATAAATAATTACTAAATTTTCTGCAAATTTTTCTTGAATTTTATGTATTACAAAAACACTAATGTTTTATGGAATATAAAACACTAGTGTTTTATAGGTGTTATAATACGTTTCATAACGGCATAATAATAGCTCTATAATATGGTGATTGTGGATAAATATTATATTAAGCTGGAAGTAAAAGAAAGATATCAATAAATAAATGAATAATCTAATCACATACATTAAATTTAGTTCTAAATAAATAAAAATTGATTTTCTAAACTTATCACTTAAGCTATAATACAATCTCTTCCAACTTTCGCAAAAATTGCAACTTTTAATTCAGTATGTAAAGTGTGTTAATGGAAGTTTTATACTAAAATGGCCACCTTTTAATATTAAAAATACGTCCAAAGAGATTTTTAACGGTATTATTCTAAACGCTTATAATTTTAGAATAAATTAAATTAGGATATGTACTAGTTCAAACTTTTGTATTAAATTTTGACAATATTTTAGTTCATCGGAGTTATTTTGGCTAGAATTAACAAGTTGGATTCTAGATACATTCAATTAGAAACATCCGCTGAAAACTCGAAAATTATTTCTTTTTTTACTTTGTCTGTTAGAAGTATAGTTTAACATTTATTGTTTGAATTTTGTAATAAAAAATAAAACTTTTGCTTAAATTCGAAGTGTGTGCTCGTATAGTCGACAGTTAAATAGAATTTTTAATGTTTGTCATTAATATAAAAGTTTATGAAACTGGGAATTACGACTTAAATAAATTTTTGCCTTACACTAATATGTATTTATAAAAGCAGAAATATTTATTACAATATTACACGAATGGACAAAACTTTATTAAATAAAATCTGAGTTAATCAATTATATTAATTTTGTGTAAGGGTAGGGTTAACTCTTTACTAAAGAAAGAATTGTGTGGAGTTTAATATTTACATATTTTGGAATTTGAATAAAAATAATTAAAATTTAACAGTATTTAATTTATATTATTTAATTCACTAAAGTTCGTTATGTGATCAAAGAAAAAGTATGTTGTCGAACTCGACGAAAAAATCGCTATCGCTTAAAAAATGTTACTTTCGTCACTCGTTCAACAATATACCTACTATTATTTTGTTACGCTTACTATTTGTAATTAAAGTGGAGTCAAAATGCAAGAGCACATAAACCATAAACAAAACACATTAATAAAAACAACTCGTTTTATGTTACCAACAATAAAAAAAATGATAAAATCATATAAATGTTTACAAAATTAAATGTTACATAAACATAAACAAGAATATACCAAAAAATTTGATAAGCATTGAAGCAAAGAATTACACCAAATTAAAAAGGAAATATAAATAATAAAACTACACGCACTAGTGGACTAAATCAAAATCAGAATGCCAGTCGGACGTGGCGTAATAAATAAATTATTCAAACACGAAAAAACAAAATTACATTCTTATATTAGTACTATTTGTAGTTGATTACACCAGGTATCAATAGTAATTACGTTATTAATAACGTGCAGGTACTCATAAACGCTCGCAATTTGGTGTACAATTTTGTTGGAAAGTTATCAGTTTATGACAAAATTGTTTACACCGTAAACGAGCACGTGTACGATTTTCTTGAATTTTTTATTTTAAATGCATAACTTATCTGTATTAAATGTACGATATATATACGTAGAAGTAACTTTTAATGAATCGTTTAGAAAACAACGTAGTTTCAGACGACATTTTTATCAAAGCTTCGGAAAGTTTGCGTAAACTGAGATTGTTGTAGAATAATTTGAAACTTTAAAATTACTCCTTGCCTTAGATGTGGTAAATTTACTGATGCCCAGGACTGGGGTCACGTAACTTGTAAAACAGTGGCGACGACTTCATTACATTAATAAAAAGGCATACTTAAAAAATTGCTTTTGATTACTTTTATTTATTTATTGCAGGTTTGCATTTATTGTCGATTTTACTTTACCAATTCTTAAATACGTTATACATATATATATATAATCTTCACGTACGGTGTAGGGTATTTGATAAGTACATTTACATTTTCTTTTTAAATTACATTCTAATGATTATTGTTTAAATTTGCTTTATACTACTAGGCAAGTTGATCTTATCAATATTCAGTTTACTTAATTTGCAACGCACTCCACTCTGCGAGTTCTGTTTCTGCCACTGATAACTGCACCAAACTATAATTCACTCACTTCCATCACTTCTTTGTTTACTCTCACTATCACTATCTCACTCTCTCTTTATTGTGTATTTATTATGAACGTACGAACTTTGCCCATTTCTTTTTATTTTGTGCCAATGTTTTCGCTTCTTGCCAGTTTTGATTAATCCTTTTCAGGACTCCCGCTATTATCTCATCCCAGCTCCTCTTTTTCTTTTTCTGTTTGTTTTAGTTTGCCAAATTATTTTGGTTTGTCTATTACTCTCCATTTTGTTCAAATGTTGTCTTTCTATTTCCTTGATTGTCGGTTCAACATTTAGCGCCGCACGTATTTCTTCATTTCTTAATCTGTCTCTTTTCGTTACTCCCATGATTCCTCTCAGAAATTTCATCTGGCATGCTTGTATCTTATTTTCTTGTCTCTTCGTGAGTGTCCAGCTTTCAGATCAATATCGGTTTATATATATATATTGTTGTAAACTGTTAGCTTTGTTTAATTGCTTAACTCTTTTTTCCTGATTAATGCATTATTTAAGGCGTAATATACTTTATTAGCACTTTCTATTCTATTATTTATTTCCGTTTCGTTTTTCCCATTTTTCTGTATTGTTATTCCTAAGTACTTAAAACTATCAACCAGTTCGATCTCTTTATTATTCAGTTTTATTCTTGTTTGACTATTGTTCCTTCCTAATATCATCACTTTGGTCTTATTAGTATTTATCGTTAGATTTCGTTTTTGTAATGCTAAATTCCATATTTCTAGGTTTCCTTGTAATTCTTCCTGGTTTTTGCACATATCATCAGGTCATCCGCGAATGCACATTCCGTTATGTATACCGGTTTTAAATATCTAAAGCCTAATATCAGTTTCTTAACTTTATCTTTGACTTCTTTTGTTACTTCGTCTAAAAAAATATTAAAGAGAGTTGGGCTTAGTACTCCCTCTTGTCTCACACCTTCTTTCGTTACAACTTCATCTGACTCCATGTTGTTTGTTCTGACCTTGTTTTGAGTATTTTTGTATATACTAACTATATTATTTATCAATCCTTTTCTAACTCCTCTCTTCCTTAGGCTACTCCATATAACTCTTCTCGGTATGTTATCAAAAGCTTTTCTTATGTCAATAAACGCCACATGTATGTCACTACTCTGGAACTTCTATCAACTGTTTTATTGTGAATATGTGGTCTTGTATTCCTCTCCTCTCCTAAAACCACTTTGCGATTCTTCTATTTGAACTTCTGTTTTGGCTTTTAATTTATCGTCCAGTAGTCTCTCATATACTTTCTATAAATTATTGAGTAATGTTATCCTTCTATAGCTGTCACATTCTTTCTTATTTCCGGATTTCTATAGTGGTAATATTATACCAATCTCCCAGTCCGTCGGTATTTTATTTTCTTCTGCGATTTTATTGAACAGTATTGTTAATACCTCTTGTCCGTTCTGGCATAGTAATTTTAACATTTTCGTTGTTATGTTATCATGACCAGGTGCTTTACCTTTTTAAGTTTCTTTATAGCTTCACCTATTTCTTCTTGTGTAAATGTTTCTCCTCGTTTTCCGTATTCTTCTTCTCCTTCTTCTTTTTTTTTCTCTATTTTCTTCTTCGGTGTTTCTTGTATTTCTTGTGTTTGTACTTAGTAACTCCTCAAAGTATTCTTTCCATCTTCTTATTATATCGTCTTTTTCCGTTAGTATTTTCTCCTGCTTCGATTTAATATATTGAGATTTTGTTTCTTTTCCTTTTCTTATTGTTTTCAATACTTTGTAAAACAGTTCCTGATTACCCACTCTGTCCATCTTTTCACCGAATTCTTCACATGTCTGTATTTTTGCTCTTTTCACCATTTCTTTAACGTTTAGTCTCTTTTATATAGTTTACGTTATTTTTATTTCTTAAATATGTTTCCCGCGCCATTTTCTTTAACTTTGTTTCCTTCTTTATTTCTTCGTTAGGTTGTTTTTTTTGGGGAATGTCGTGGAAATAATGTTGTGTCTAATACATGAGGAAAGCCTTTTTCCACTCATTTAATGCCTCACTCGTTACACTCGTGAGGCAATCTGAGCTCAAGTAGGAAAAATAATCGCTTTTCTCACTTGTTGACAAATACTAATTAGCCAAATTGACCACGAAAAATTGCCGGATATTAAGTTTCTAAAGTACACAAGAATAGTAGTCGATGTTCTTCTAAAATGTCTATTATAAGATACAACCTAATTTTACGTGTTTTATATACTAAGCATTTTTATCTATAATAGTAACGGTAGAGAAAGCAAGGAAATAATATAACTTTCCGAATTTGTTTTAAAGAGAGTTTGGCTCTAATTAAAACCACATTTTTAACGGTGTGCGTTGGTTTTTTGTATCAAATTCCGTTAAATAGTCTATTTTTCTTTTTATTTTATTTTCTTGAAAAGTTCATATGGCAAAGTATATAATCTTTAATTCTACTAAAAAGACTACAAAAAATGCTATCTTCCAATAAAAACCGAACTTCGATTTCTTTAGATATTCGTTTTCGACTAAATTTTCAATAAAATTGAACGAAATCATGCCGTACACGGAATAATTTAAAAAGCGTCGAGCAAATATATTTAATTTTTTTAGTGTATAGAAATCAAAGATATATCAATTACTATAGTAAGTTAGTTATTTATAGCCGCATAAATTCGATAATTTCAAAAAGACTTAATTATCTTGAAAATGGCAAAAAATAGGTATAGGTAACCTTAATAGAGTTTGACACAGAATTAAGTCCTGGACTTGGTACTTAACACTTAAAGTTACAAAGTATCCCATTTAAAAAAAATGACTTTACCGACATTGAATGTAGAAAAGTAGAAATACAATTACAAAAATGTAAACTTAAGGTTCTTTTTAACATTTTGCTAAATATAAGAATCAAATTTTCAAAAACTAAAAAAATATGCTATTCCAAAACTGCTGGTTAAGCAGGAGGCACGTTTTTTATTCAAAGTCAAAAATCTCAAAAACGGTTAGATGTAGGTATAGGACAGTATACATAAAATCCGTTTAGAATTTCACGGCGAATCTAAAAATACAATAATAAATAGGACGTTCCATTTAAAATAAGCAATTTGACAGAAAATTCCGGTTAAACTCGAAGTGACAGAAAATATTTTAGAAAAGAAGTACACCTTAAACCAAACTTAACCCCAAATTTTTAGAGGCGTATCTAAATTATGTATTCTAATAAACTTTTAATGAACGGGTTTGGTGAATATTAAAATGCACATTGTAAGTTAATGTAATTGTTATTAGCATAGTCATGCCTAAAAGATGTTAATTTGCTAAGATGACAATTAAATATAAAACTTATCTAATATTAAATAAATTAAAATTAAAATTATAAAACATACTAATTGCCATTGTTGTAATACACCTTACTAAATTAATATCTTTTAGGCATCATTATGCTAATAACAATTAGCGAAACGTCGCCATTATAATTAAAAATTAAATTAAAGAATGTTTAGGCCGACATCCTGTTTTTATTTACCAAGTGACAAAACTTTGTTGGTTAGGTACTATTAAAGTGCGTTCCGCAAAAATGTCACATTTTATGTTGTGCTAGATCTAATTTTTATTAGACACACTGTATTCGAAGAGAATCCCACATTTTCCACATTGAAAAGTTGATGTGAATAAAGAAAAAATTAAGAAAATGGCGAATTCCAGAGCAGTTTTTGTAAAGTAAAAGAATGTATATACTGTGATAGTGTAGTAGAGATTTAAACAAATACTTTTCCATTTTGTTTTACTTTGAAAAACAAGAAGATTTCATTAACACTAATAAGCATTTCTGTTGTTATATATTTTCGTTGCAACATTTGGTTTTTATTATATTTAGAAAATCGTATAAACTGGGTATATAGAATCCAAAACCCTTTAGGTGCATATTAAAAAAGAATTTACTAATTACACTAAAATTGTTTATAAAAAATTTCAGTCAAACTGAAATGGATTGCTTTTAAACGCCAGATGGTTCTTTTCAAACTATCTTGTCGTATCGTGCATCTTGTGGTAGCGCATTTTAATTTTTCAGGTTTTCATTAAAGTAAGAGATTTTTTCTTGTTTTTTTTAAATGCACTTTTCATATATATTTTCCCATCAAACCTAAACTAATGAGTTCGTTATAGTATCGAGAGTTGCGCTTTTTTCAGTCCTGATTACTAATGAATTTAGAGTCATTATTTAAAATTGTAATTTAAAAGTGATTTTGTAATTTATTTTCAAATTGAAAAACACTTCCATTTTCTGTACTCATTATTTTAACAGTTTTCAACATATTATACCTTCGGGTCACTAAATGAAGTTTATTGTCATACTTTCAAACATAATTTTTTTATTTTATCAGTGACCTGGATGAAAGGGTAAGAAAAATTTGCAAACATGTGGTTTTTATATTTTCATGTCGATCGAGTGATAATATAGTACAGTAAACAGAGATATATTTTGACAAAAATAATACCGCCCGTGCCATGTAATTGTAAATAGTATGAAGTACCTTATATTCATGTTTTATACCGAAAATGAATTGCAATTTTATTATATTCTTAATTAACATTTAAATGCAAAAAAAAGTGTTTTTCTCAACTTTTTTTAATGTGTTCAAAAAAAATTTTCTCAACTTTTTGAACACATTAAGTAAGTACCATTACCTCCTATTTCCTGAAAGATTTATGCTACATCTAAAAAAATGACGGATCTACGAGTTAAAAAAAACCTAGATATTTCACTTTTTTTATTTTTTTTAAATTTATTACCTGATCAAGTCGATTTGATAGTAATTTTATTTGTATTTTTATTTTCTACAACTTTTCTCTGTAAACCATTAATGTTGGTTCATTAATTTTCACTCAGGAAAAAAAAAGTTGAGAAAAAACACTTTTGCATTTAAATGTTAATAAACAATATAATTCTAATGCTCATATTAACAAACCAAATTAGCAAAGTTAAGATAAAACATTATAAGTATTGGCATGGGTTTATTGACACGCCTGTGTTTCAAGCATTTAAAGTTATCGCTGTGTTAACGATATGTACTTTAACACTTACAGTCGTTTTAGTTAACTGTTGGCATTTCTTAGTTTTATACTATTCATACATGTCCATATTACACGAGATGTCGTTAGACACACATATTACTTATGTTCATTGCTCCACCAGAGTTTAAAAGACCAACCGCCGTCTTAGACAGTTGTATACCGCACTTAAGTATACACCTCTGATAAGCTCATAGTAAGAGCGAAATGCTGCATCAGGTGTTCTTTCGTTGCGTGTGTGCTACTGTACAAGAAATACTTGGCTTTATCGACACACGTGTGTTTCAATCATTTAAAGTTTTCGCTTTGATAACGCTATGCACTTTAAAAAACATTATATTATTGTTAACTTGTATCATACTCAAATATGTTTGCTACAAGCCCAGATTAAAAGAATTGATAATGTAGAGCGCGTGACGCTCAGATATCCAAACTATCAACCAGGTGGAAAATTTATACTAAAACAAAATAATTAAACAAAGCGTCATTGACGTTTACTTTAAAGATATTGGTGGACAGACAGAAAAACAGATATCACTTTATTTGGCACATAGCAAGGAGCACTAACTAAAAGACGTAACACTTTATTTCACAATATGTCAATGAAAGTAAGATTAAAGTTCTTAGCTGTTTAGATCATTCAGTAATTTTTCTTCTATTGTAGTACAAGTTTTAATGTTTATTAAATATATAAGTTTTCCTTGACCAACGTCGGTCCAAATAGTTCAAAATATTTTTATATCGATGGTATCCTTCACTGATTTAATTATTTAGAATGTCCAGATAGTGGGGACAAGTCTGGACCTTTACTATTTTTTTTCGATATCTTCCTTCAAATAGTAAGTGTCCAGACGTGCCTTCACTATCTGGACATTCTAAATACCTAAATATTTTGTAAAGTCAGCATGTTTTAATTGTTGCCCGTTGAGTGTAAGCGCCGGTTCGTGTTAGAAATAATCTATTGGGCTTTGTTTCCATTCACCTTAATTTGCCATACATTGAGCTGTAAGAAACCGACAATGTTATAATTCAAATTTGCCGCCGAGAAAGAATTATCTCACGGCCTAAAATTTGCATCGTCAAACACAGACGTCATGCGCACCGCCCCACTTAAAATTACTCCCATGCAACCGCTGCCCACTCTTCCACTCGAGATAAAAACCCTATATAAGCGCAAGCGCAATGCCAAGAAGACACTTCTTATTAAACTTCTAACCCGACTTCTACTTCAACTTATTATCCGTAATCCGACTTGACTTTTTCCATTCCTGGAGAACCCCGTCAGCATTAGTGCTGAATCCCAAATATAAAACCGCCTGAAGCTATCCTCCACTAACTCAAAGACCGCTGCAAATGTTGATTTAATTCGGTACGGGCGTGGCAACCCCTAACTCAAAGACCGCTGCCAATGCTGATTTATTTTGGTAAGGGCGCGACAACCACTAACTTAACGACTGCTGCAAATACTGATTCAATTTGGTACGGGCGCGGCAATAACTATCTCAAAGACCACTGCAGATGCTGATTGAATTCGGTGCAGACGTGGCACAAAACTCTCTTGATCTCTAGAGAACCCCCTAAATACAACCACCGTTAATAATTCGAATAGCCGGCATCTACTTACCCAGAACCCTAAGCACTGTGGCTGATCTCTTCGGTAGCAGTTGCTTTCCTCCGACACCGTTCCATTTAGAACTAGCCGTTACGTGTCACTGACCCCTCGAGGGTAGCTAATCTATTCGATAGCACTTCGTAGTAGGCGTGCTGACAGACGTTGCCCTAGGCGAGTATCACCGCCACAAAACAGTCGTCGGCCCCGAGCACCGAACTTCGCCTACATACACTGCTCGCTCGTCAAACACCACCGTACGAGTACAAGCACCAGGTATCCTGGGCGCGTTGAGACGGACTTCGGTCGTTTGCCAAGCCGTAAGCCGCAATAATAAACGCCGTGGTGTATGCTAAAACAAGCAAGCGCCGCAGACAGAAGTGCTGACCAATAACTTTAAAAGCGGGTGTGAACGACCGTCACCGATAAATAATAAACACTTACCTGTTTCAATGAGACACTAGCACCAGGCCTAGAAGCCGGCCAAATCCGCAACCCGAGTATTTCTTTAGCAAGAAATTCCGTTGCGTAAAACAGGTGAAGATTCCACCGCCAACCGTAATAGCCCGGTGCTACATTCCGACTAGCCGTGTCTAAACTGCCGCTGTTCCGACCACAACTCGCAAGTATCCAGCGTATTAAACTTGAATATTAAAAAAAACCGAAATTGTACCATTTCGTTTTCATTATATTCTGAAGTTATTCAAAAAGTTACCAAAAAACTTAATGCATTTTGTCATTGCCACTCTTACTGCTCTACAAGATGGCGTTCACGAATTTTTACTACAACGTTTTGTTGCGAAGAAACCATCATCAACTTTATTTTTTTTTAGAAACTCAAAAAAAAGTACACTCTGTATAAGAAAGCATTTTTCATTACAAATTCAACGATGTACTACACAATATGGTTATTTGTGATTTTATTAACAAAAAATAACGTTTTAGTAAATTTCTAACCTTTTTGGTTTAGTACGCGCTGAATGAAACCATGGCCGCGAAAAATAAAATCTATTGTTAGTTCTGACAGAATCGATTCGATTGACATAGTAGTATCAGTTTAACAATGTCTTTCAGTGAAGGTAATATTTTACAATGGAACACGTAAATTTCATATATTTTTGATGTAGTGTGCGTTGAAATAATTGCGGCAAACAGAAAATGTTGCTGCGCTTAAATGTCTTTTGTGGGACAGGGGTTGCTTGAATAAACCGTATTCTTTTAGATTGGACACCAAACGCCTAAATATGGACTTACCTGGTTGCTTCCGTCCCGGGTACTTGATTAAAAACAAGTGTTCGGCTTTTACAGAATTTCTCAGGCATGTAATGTAACAGGACAGCATATCAAATTTCTCTTCATTTGAAAACATTACTTGCTCCATTGTAAAATATGACCTACACTGAAAAACGTTGCTAAACTGCTACTCTGTCATTCAAATAGATTCTGTCAGAATTAACAATGAAAGAAATAAAGTCAATTGTTAATTTGATTCAAATAGATTCTGTCAGAATTAACAATGAAAGAAATAAAGTCAATTGTTAATTTGACTTCATCTTTTCGTTGCCATGGTTTCATTCACCGCACACTAGCCCAAAAAGATTGGAAATTTAATAAAACGTTTTTTTTCTTAATAAAGTCACGAATAACCATATTGTGTAGTACATCATTGAATTTGTAATAAAAAATGCTTTCTTATACAGAGTGTACTTTTTTTGAGTGTCATAAGAAAAAATAAAGTTGATGATGGTTTCTTTGAAACAAAACGTTGTAGTAAAAATTCGTAAACGCCATTTTGTAGAGCAGAAAAAGTGGCAATAACAAAGTGCATTCAGTTGTTTGATAACTTTTCGAATAACTTCAGAATATAATGACAACGAAATGGCACAATTTTGGTTTTTTTCGAATATCTCCGAAAGTAAGCCGAACTCAGCGAGTTTCTTAACAGCAAAATGTCGACCCCTCACGTGGGCAACTTTTTCCAAATTTAACCTACTCTGTATCTCTCACGGTTTCCGAGATCTTCACGCTGTTCATCCTTTTCTTGGACACACTGTATAATAACCCCTAAATTTGTAAATATTTGTAAATATACATCTTCAAAGCAAACCCTGAGCATCCTTCCTTCACTTGAAGCTAACAGCGTTCATATACATTTTCTTACGTCACGTTTTACATTCCAACTACAAACGAACCTGGTAGTGAGAAATCTAAAAGATGCGCATTTACAAAGCAAACGTTTGATTTTATTAGAAGACTGTCATGTTGTAGGATGCTGGGTTAGGGTTAGTATGTAAAACCAGGACTCGTAGATAGAATAACAGCCGAGAACAAGAAGTATATGATGGGTTTCAGCACACTGACATGAGAAATTCAAATACAGTGGGTTGAAGATTCACAAATTTGCTGTGGGGGTACACGAATAAATACTGGTTTGATAGGTATGATTTTAGAATTTTATAGAATTAGTATTGCAGAAGATTTTTTAATTTATGCAATAGTCCTAAATGGCCGTCCTTGTCAAAGACCCTCTTAAAGACCTTTAAAATATCTAAAGACACAGCGTAGCAATATCTGTATTTATCAAAGTCGTTATGTGTTTCGTCTAGAATCCGGTGGATTTGTTCTAAAAATAATATGGATTGGGAGGAGGTTAATTGATCTATTGGAGCGAGATCAGTAGGTGTTTATCAGATTTTTGCAACATTGTTATTTGGACCACCTTCTATAAGATTGGGAGATTTAATATATTTGGGAGATTGCTTAAAAATCAATGTTGGATAGTTTACGAATTTCCTTAGAGATTAGTAAATTAAATAGAAATAGCCATGCTCAACATGCTTCTGCTCTGTGCCGGTTCTTATGCGAAACACTATGTTGGAAGGTTCTTGGCCGGAAAAAATAGTGTTAGGTTTTAATTGCAACGTGGACCTATTTTAATAATAAAGTTAACAATGATGAACAACTCATTTGGATAAGTGTGTATGCGATAATTTTTTTGAATTAAACGATTTTTCTGAAACGTATCGATTTAGATATAAAGAAACAGCACCTTAGTTTGGCGCGAAATTGATTTCGCGGAGTAACATTGATCACCAGCATTCATCAGAAATTTCAAATTTAGCGCTAAAATCAATGAGATGTCAAAGTTTGCTCGCACATGGAATATTTGTGAAGCTTTTGTTGTATCGTGTGTATAGTTGCTGCGGCTTGTTTGACTCGTGTTTTTGCAAAAAAAAAAGGTGAGTTAAGATTGTACTAGTATAATGATAGGTTTTAGACAGTCTGGAACTTTTCATGACATTGTCAAAGTAATGAGGATTAACGTAATTTACTGTAAACACGTATGACAAATTATGTTTTGGCCCGGGATATCTTAGGTTAGAACGTTCCTGCTTCTTCTGGGAGAGCGGGAATTTCGAAATTAATTTCTTGGGGTCAAATTGATGATATATCTGGGGCTAAATTCACAAAAAGTGCTACTACCATAATGATGTACGGTTCGGCTTCAGGAATTATGTTGCCTCCTTACATAATTTACAAATCCGAGAAGATGTGGGTACAGTGGACGGAAGAATGGCTCAAAAGCTTACCATGTTGCAATCAGAGATGCTGTTCACCAGGCTCCAGATATAATAGAACTTACTACGGTTGGATGGATGCTCAAACATTTACTGATTCGTTCACAACTTGTTTTTTACCACATGCACGAAATCTAGAAGGCCGTAAGGTGTTGTTGGCTGACACTTATCTTCTCATTTTACCGATGAAGTTCTGAACTTATGCCAACAGAACAATATTGCCTTTGTATTTTGCCCAAAAACTCGATTCATCTTACCACAACCATTAGATGTAGGTTTTTTCAGGGCATTCAAGAGCTCTTGGCGATCAACTTTATTTCTGTGGAAACAATCGATATCTATGAATAAGAAAGATAATATAAGAAAGACTTTCCCCATCTCTTCGCTACGACTCTTAATGAAATGGACGGGAAATCAAAAGACGGTGTCATTAAACAAGACCCTATTTCTTCTTTCAGAGCCACTGGTATTGTACCATTAGATGCAGAAAGGGTTTTACAGAAAATACCAGGTGAAGAGTCAGTCGACTACAATCATGTGCATAGTGTGTTGGTGAATTATCTTTAGCAATAACGGTACCCAGCTAGACCTAGTAGGCGAAACATCAAAAGACAAAGACTAGAAGTGGAACCAGGTAGAAGTGTAGCAGCACCCAATGAAACATCGAGTTTAGAAAGTGAACCATAACCTGTTTTGAATGACAATTCTGATGACGATCAGACTGAGGAAACTGCAGAGGAAACTGATTACTTTTCAACTAAAAACATGAGGATTGAAAAAGAAACCTTTCTATTGGATGGCGGTAGTAGGAAGAAGACAACATATAGACATGTTACACTCATTCAAAATATAACTGATGATGAAATTGAGGTAGTTAACTATCAACAATTTTGTCGTCAATTCAAAACTGTAGTTGATGATGAATTCATAATTGGGAAAGCCGATATGATAGCAATGCTGCCAGAACCTGTGGCTGAAGAAATTGATGGCCAAGTTGCATATAAGTTTAAGAGAGATATTGATGTCAAAGATATGTAATATCCCCTTATTACTATAATAATAATAAATCATTTAGAGTTTTTCTTGTTAATAATGATTATGATAAATCATTCTTTTTTAGAATAACAAAAACCTACTTGGTGATCAATTCCACCTCGTGTGATCAATTTGACCCCGACTAATTTAAACAACTATAACTTCTGAAATATTATATTAGAATTTAATAGAACAGTGAAGATTCTATTTCAATTCGTTGTGAGAGTGTAGAATGTTATTTTAAAAGTTCTATTAAATTAAATGTTGGAAACTCAACCAAAAAGAAAAAAATAAAGAAATGTAGATGATTCGTGTTGTCATCTCTTCCACTTATTCATGTTTCTCTGTATCAGGTTTTACTTTACTAAAGATTGTTCTGAAAAAGTTACTGGTGCTTTGAATTATAACTCCAATAAATTCCGTCGTCAGATTTAAAATTTTCTATTTTGTGAACGGTGTTAAACTCCAACAATTTTTCAAAAATAATAAATATTTATTGAAAAATGTAAATTTATGATCGAATAAATCAAATTAAGTAACAGAATAGTTTATTTTATTTTACACTTTCAACTGAAATCAAAAAGGTTGTTTTTAACCACAATTATATAAATTTTGAATTTAGATGCAAATTACCAAGTAGAAAGAGAAAATTTCCAATATAACCATAAAATCTAAATGTATTACATGTTTAATAGGAAAAGGTTCGATGCAAGTAAATTTAACAATAAAAACAATTTTGTGTCTGATTACAATCAGTGCGTGAATAATGTCGCCGCATAAAATAACTGTGTGATTTTGAATTGTAAAGAAGGTTGTATTAACGACATGTTGTTGACATTTCCAATTTAATCATACACGTCTCCACACACATACTATAATCTATTAAATTATATATTAGTGGAAAACGAATATGAAACGATAGCATAAGCACCGATAATCCCACGGATGAAGTATACGCCAGTCATAAATGTAAATTAGAACAGTCGCCATTTAATTGGATGATTCAAAACCACAACCGCTGAGTTTGACAATCACCTTATCAGCATCACCTGGTGAGAACCCCTACCTTATCACATTACGTCCATTTATACACGCACCCCTAAGCAACCGTGCTCCCTTTAATAACGCGTTCTAAAATTGGGGGTCGCCGATCACGTGATCTGCTATTGTGCACATTCAGTAAATTGCAAACATTATACTGGAAGCGCCCACGTTATTTAAAAAAAAATACTAACGACCCTGTTGAGTTTGATTATATCCGTAACGTAGCCCTAACATGTGTATAAAATTTGCGTAAAATATAAATGGAACTTAAATTAGAAAAAATGTGTATTAAAGATAAAGCTCCGCTTTTCCCTGTAGTCGTTTTTCAGAATCATTTTAAAATATTCAATATTTGGTTGATAGGAAAATCTCAAACGTCTTTACATTGAAAATTATTAACACATAAATATATTTCAGCTTTTAAGAGGTTTCATTCTTTATCCGATAGCTTTTTTCCGAACAAAATTTCGGTAGAAATTACAAACAATTGAATCTTGAAGGAATAAGTCGTTAGTTAGATAGATTGGATAATGATTAAATTAGACATGTCAAGCATTCTTCCTGTTCTTATTGTCTCAGCACAATAGTTTCAATTAGGGACAATTGAAGGAACGACTAGTTTCATTACGTTAATTATGAATGGCTTCTGTTCACCCTCCACGTCCATATGTCGCCAAGCTTGAAATAAACCATCTGCTGTTTAGAATCGAAAGCGGGAGAGAAAAACATACAGATAGAGAGTAGGACATGTTTTCCGGACTCCATCTTCATGCAAATAAAAGTAAAAGCGTGGCCTGTTGTAGTATCGCAAAACCTCCCCGTTTTGTTTGTGAAACGTGCAAATGCGATAATACCGTCGCTGTGTACTTTTTGTTTGGAGCTTATAGCGTTTTTCTCAATTTGTTTTCTCGATTATGGTATGGAAATGTATCGGCGTTCATTTATTGCCGTATTTTATTAACATGCAAAACGACTCAACGAAAAAAGCGCTTTCAGTAACACGTACCTGATCCGGAAAATTCGTTGTTTTGTTCAAAATTTTAACGATTAATTATCACATTATATAGCCGTTGTACACAAAAATATCTTTTTTTAAATTAACATAAATCTTTTTAAAATTACAATTTTAAATTGCTTAAAAATTTGTTCGAATTAATTTTTCAAAAATATTTTGAATTGCAAATGAAATGTTATTGTTATTAAGTATCAAAAAGAATAATCACACTATATTTCATTCTATTAATTGTTAATAATTTTTACGACGACAATGTTTCCATATTAATTATACAAGGTCCGGCAAAAATGACTGATCAATGAGATTCTTTTATAGAATTTTATTAATTCAAATTACAAAACAATTGAATACTAATCTATGTACTAAAAGGATGGCTAATTTATAGTTTAAAAATAGTGCCGCGTAGATGACCGCCATTCTCGACAATACACTCTTCTATCCGCGTGATGAAATTCATCCTAATAGGCGTATTTTTTCAAACTGATCCGATCGATCTCAACTGAACTTGCACATTCTGTCAAACAAATTCATTTACCTCCACTCTGTCCCTAAGTATTCCGAATGAGAACTAACTGAACTGATCTGAACTGATTCAGTGTGAAAGAATACAACTAATGACGTTTAGAATCTGACGTAGAATGGCGTTTATTTTGTTTCTTATGTTTGTTTCAGGTCTTCTTAGTTTCTTGGCTTATTCTCATACACCTTCCTTTTTAAATAGTCCCAGAGAACGAAGTCCGGAATAGCTATATCAGGAGATCTTGCTGGCCAGGAAGGTTACCATTCCTAATTTCAGTTCAGCGAATTCTTCAACGCAGAAAACTTTGTGGTGTGTCGACCAACCCTCCATTTCTGACAATTATGACATTAAGAACAAAGATTTGCCAAGCCTTCTCTTTCATGTCCAAAAATTGCAAAGAGCTTCTTCCTCTACGGATTATTTTTAATCAAAAAAATAAATGAATTATTCTTTTTTGCTGGACCTTCGTATATTCTTTGTAGTCACGGCTGGGTGATAGAAATAATAATAATAATAATAATAATAATAATAATAATAATAATAATAATAATAATAATAATAATAATAATAATAATAATAATAATATTTATTGTCCTTTCAGATTAATTTTACATGAATATAGGAAACGTCATAAAAGTAACAGATACGTCATATATAAAAAATAATGGTCATATGTATAGTGAACAATATATAAGTATAAAAAAATACAATAAAACACATTTGTTATGTCACAATAAAAAACAGTCACAATCAGACAATAAAATCGGCGATTTTGTAATGTACATTGTTTGTAAAGAAACATTTAGCTTTTTGTTTGAAATCTTTAAAGCCTTTTGCCGATTTTATACTAAGCGGAAGAGAATTAAAGGCTTTGATACCCATATAATATGGGCCGAGTTCGAACAATCTAGTCGAGTGAAGGGCAATACTTAAACAACTGAAGTTTCTCGTATTCCTTCCACCGTTAACACATCCGTTAGTTTGAAACAAATTGAAGTTTTAAAAACAAAAATGACTAGGCTATACAAATACAACGAGTAAACTGTCATTATCCCATATTTTTAAATAATGGAACACAGTGGGCATCGTATTTTACAAAACACATAATTAGAATTATTTTTTTTTAAGTTCAAATAGCATACGAACTTCGCCGCTAATTCCCCAGAAAATTATTCCGTATGATAATAAATTATGAATAAACGCATAATAATACATTCGTTACTGAGTATATCCCGCGAATTTAGTATGGCATAATAACCTTTACTCATTTTTTGACATAGTTTGTCTATTTGTTGGTTCCACAAATACTTGGCACTCAATGTTACACCTAAGAAATTTATGGAATTTTCTTGTACAATACTTTTCCCACGAATTTTTGACAAAGCACTGAAATCACTACGAGTGTGAGAATTTGTAAAAACTATGCTGTGAGTTTTGCAGAATTAAGCACTAATTTATTAGTATTACACCAATCTGACATCGTTGAGATCACATTGTTTGCTAAATTTACTGTAGCGTCAATAGTATCCCCCGACACAATAACTGACGTGTCATCTGCGAATTGACATACCTTAATGTTTTCATTTATTAAGCTCATGTATAGGTTATTGCAATACAACAAAAAGAGCAGAGATGCCAGCGTTGAACCTTGAGGAGTACCCTTGGTTATGTTGCGTATGCTGGATTTATGGGCGTAATTAACTAGTTGTTCCTTTTTTCCATGAACTTGTACATATTGCTGTGTGTCCATTAGAAATGACTTTAGCCAATTTAATGCATAACCAGATATGCCATAATTTGTTAGTTTTTCATGCATTATGTGGTGATCTATTACGTCAAAAGCACGTGACAAATTAAAGAATACACCTATTATAATTTGCTTTTTATCAATACTGTTGAGTATTTTTGTTACAATGTCGTAAATTGCTGTGGTTGTGTTTCGCTCCTTGCGAAACCCATGCTGACAAATTGCAAGCATCTTATGTTTATTTAAGTAATCCGTTAATCTGTTGAACATGCATTTTTCAAAAATTTTTGAAAAAACTGACAACAGAGCTACGGGTCTATAATTATTGATATCAAGTTTAGAGCTTTTCTTATATATCGGGATAACCTTCGATATCTTTATTGATTGCGGAAATTCTCCTTGAGTAAAGGAATTATTGATTATTTTTGTTAATGGCGGTGTAATAATATGAGAAACATGTTTAATAATTTTGCATGGTATGTCGTCTGATCCTGCTGAATATTTGTACGTGACAGTATTTATAATATTGTATACTTCGTTTTCACTCACTGTTAAGAGATACAATAGATTACATGGTGAAATCGTACGTCGAGGATTGTTTTCTTTGGTAACAAACTTGATGTTAGAAATTTTATCCACACTATTCAAAAAATGATTGTTAAAAAGTTCGCAGAGTTCAGCAGCATTGTCAATAATGCAATCGTCAACTAAGATCTTACAGGCGTTGTTCTTAGAGTTAGTCATTAAATTTGTATTATACTCAAGTAATCACTTATCTGTTCTGAAAGTATCTTCTCAAAAATTTTTGAAATGACATTATCTATGTCGCCTGATTTAAGTAACGGAGTTACCACACCTATTTTTAGATCGTCCAGAAACCGTTTTCCGTATTTTATTTTCGGAAACTTCTTTACAAGCAAATTTATCTAGTTGATTGGGGGCACGAGGATGATTAATATAGCTAAATTTTTTAACATTACCTTTTAAAAGCGTTTGTTTAAGAGACGATGCAGTATATACGAAAAAAGCGTTAAATTCATTTGCTAAAATCTTTGATAAATTGATAAAGTGTTTAGAAGTGTTACGTTTCTGATTAATAATATCCCACATCTTTTTGTGCGGTTAATGGCAGTTTGGATTGCAAGATCGTTGCATTGTTTTTTACTCCGTTTCATTTCATCAGAATTTACAAAAAGAATTAAGTTATTGTACTAAATGCTGACACGGAAAATGTTTACATAGTTCACAGATGAATGCTAAATGGTCTCTGTGTGTTTTTAAGGCCGCACTAAACACTTCACATTACCATCTTTGGTTCGGCTGTGTATAATTTTTTCAGGGAACGCCAGCTTTACCGAATCCATAAGATTTTCGATAAATGTCAATACTTTTTGTTGACACTAGAATTTTTAAGGAGTATAAAATCCTAGTAAAGATTACAAACAATGCTGTGAAACAAATCAAAACCTCTGCTTGTAAAAGGTCTACATTTCTTAGTAGAAGATGCCTTTTTGTCAAAAAACGATAATGGTAGACAAATGTTTTGTCCTAAATAATCTGACAAATACGTTTCTATACTTGCAGGCTCGATGTTTGTTTCGTTGTCGATAACTTTTCGATAGTCGCCGAGTTTTGTTGTACTTTATTTGGTTATGTTGACAATTTGTCGTTATCGCTAGCGACCTTTATGGACTTATTTCGGTTATCAACTAAATTATTTACTTTTATTAACTGAATTAATTTAAAGATTTGGGGTTTTAAGATTATTCACTTCACTACTTAATTTAACTATTTTTTTACTCAGTTTTTCAGTTTCAATTGATACAATATTTTTTATGATATTCACAAATTGAACACTTTTTAGAAATGTCATTATTATATCATCACTACGTAGGCCAGGTGTCATGCTTGCCAGAGATAGTGCGGTTTCTGAACACAGTAAATAAATACGTCTTTACTCGTTGAAGTCGATTGGATTAGATTTCGTTGACACACAATAAATAAGACAATTGGTTTAAATTCCAGCGTAATAACAATCTGTCTCCACGCAAAACGAAGAAGACAAGTAATGAGCATCATGTAACCGATTTAAACATATGAAGAAAAGGATTTATTTTTATCTTCATTTTTTACGCTTCAAAATTTATTAAAAATTGCAGTTTTCACTTTCCTTCCTCAATAAGACGTTTGAACTGCTCAAAGAACTCTAGAATAGTTCTAATCATTGAAATTTTTACGTCTCAAGCCTGATTTTTGTTTATCCATTGCTTCCATTATCAGTGAGGCCAGCAAAGCTGGTTGTTGCTCATTGCTCTTTGGAAAATCAAAACAAAATTTATAGTTTACAAAAATGAATTACTTCTATAATTGTTAACTTGTGAACGAAACGGTAACAATTCAGAGTAATGTTTGCCAAAATAGAAGTAGAAATAAAAAGATTTATGAAAACTAAACTATAGTGTAGATCAACCAAAACAAATCTCGGTAGTCAAAATACTTTTGTTTTTAATTTCCTAGAAGAATCCAACAAATCTAAGCAGACACTCAGAAGACACTTGTGTGGAAGAATGGCCATTTTGGTCCATTGTCTATTTTACTTTCTCCAGCGGTTCTTCTAAATTGAAATTCGTTTTCAATTAAAGATAAACCATTTCTGTTACTTAGAGAAAGGTCAGAAGCCGAAAAAGAGTGTTGGTTTACAATACGAGTCATTTTGGCACATTGTTTTTGTTTTTATTTCCTGTAGCAGTTCCTCTTGATTGAAATTAATTAAAGGTATAACAATTCAAAAGCAGAGTACTGTTTTCCAAATACAATACAAGCCCTTTAACCTCTTTCAGATTAACATTTATAGAAACGTGACACCGTTCCCATAATATCATAAGCCTTATTTTATTTCTATGTTTTGAACGACTGAACAAATTAAGTATAAACAAAAAACAGGTTATATAAAACAAATACCATAACCCTTCTTGATTTATTTTGAAATCAATGGTACATATGCTGAACTGGATCAAATAAATTCTCTTTTTGCAGAGACAAACTGTTTTGTAATGATTTATGAAAAGATTTACCTCAGCGTAAGACGAAAACCCACGTACAATTGCATGTTGTAATATTTCATACTTCATAGTTCAAAGTAGATAAGAAATAAATGAAAAATAGTAATCAATTTTTAATGAGTATTATTCAATTGTTCTCTACTTCAAAATTATAAATCAATTAATCAATCAAGCGTAGTGATTCAAAATTCCCCTAAATTAATACAAGTGTATTCAATTGAAATCAAGATAATCTCAATCCGTTCATTTGACTGTTACTTAAAGTAGGCAAAGCACAATACGTTCAATGTCTTTAAATAGTGGTAGAAAGTACAAACTTATTCCGGACAAAAAGTATTCTTAAAATCTACCAACATTCAATCCAACGAGAGTTCTATACCAATCAACGACTAGCCGATAATAGTTCTTCATATTAAATCACTAACACATACAAATTGACCTTAAACCTGGAGATCAAATATTGACATTTGAAATTACAAACAGAATTAATGAAACTGGCGTCTTTTAAAATTAAATCAAATTATGTATTAGAACATAAACGTAAAACCACGGGAAACCTTTAAATTTGAAAGACATTGTTCATTCATTACCCCGTTACGAAAGTGAAGGTAATGTTCAAGTTTATCGAAAGTGATATCACTTAAATCTAATCGATTAGTCCACAATTAATCGATATACAAAATAGTTAACTTCCTTAACACGATATTGTCACGGCATCATTTTTGTAGCTATTAAACAAACTGTAGTTAGAATGTTTATCAAACAAAATTCATTTAGATAATAAATAAAACTTATCCGTTAGTTCATTAAATTTGCACTCAAAACATATATACGTTTACATCTGAATTTGTATTATTACTATTCCTTAAATTTTCTACAACAATCAAATGTAGCCAAAATTGGATTAATCCAAATATATCTTCTTAAGAGCTTAAAAACTAACTATAGTGGTCGACTGCCGGAATAACTTTTTAATAAAATTTATCAATATCATAATATCAATAAGAAAGATTCTATACCTTGTAAAGCCAACATGAGTTTTCAAAACCTTCTTAAATATTCGCTTGTTTTTGATTTTGCTTAATAAATGTTCTAAACCTTGAGGTGTTTCAAACTGTGATATGTTCCTGGCACCTAAGCATAATTTTGTTGGTTGTTTGTTTAACTACTTTTTTAGACCTTCTTTTTATACGTTAGTGTAATTAAATACACCGTATTATTCATTGGATCATTAATTGTGAACTCATGTCGGTGTTTTAATCAGTTATTTTAACATTCTTTTGTCTTCATTTACCATCAACTCTTGTCAAATCTGGTCCGAAAATTTCCCCTTTCAATCCTTCATACATCTTCTCTTTCTCTTTCCTTTTTCTTGATTCAGGTAACAGTTATCCATTTCCTTTTGTAACATTTGGTCCGTTTTACTTGTTTGTAATTTTTTTTTATGTTAATTTTCATTTGATTCCTCGTGGCTAATTTCTTGCTGTTAGCCACTACATTTCAGTTTTAATTTTGATAATTCTGCTTTGATACATTTATGGATTCTTATCAATTATCCTTTCACTACCTAAACTTATTTCAGCACAGGTGCAGTCTACCAAAGTAATATAAATTCTTATTTCTAAAACAATTTCTATAAAATCATTATCTGCCAATACCAAAGCACTTACTAAAAATTTTGAGGAGTTGGCAAAAACTTTTAACTCACGCTGACGAAGGTTTAGCCACACCCTATTTTATTATACTTTATGAATTGCTATTGTTTCTAAGCAAAACAAATCGGTACTACTCTAAGAGTACAATAGTTGGTAACAAAGTGTAAAAAAGATCGTAGGAGTTCGGGAGGAAGGGACTTTTCCGCAAGCGAGAATTGAACTCTCTTCACGTTAAAAAACTCGTGCTAAACTACATCATACATCCATTCGGATAATTGGTGCAAAGATAGAAGACATCATTGTTGAGTCAGTTTTGTGGCACGGCGTTTCTGAGTCTCAAGAAATAATTGGTTAATTGCTACATGTGTACAAGTTGAGCATTTTGTCGAAATATTGAAGTGAAGTGTGTCCAGTACTCTAAAACTGTCCAATTCAAATTTTCTGCAAAAATATATGACGAAATATAGATTTTTTTGTAAATCATATGATATAACAATGGTTATAATAAATCGTGCAGTTAGTCATTCGTTACATACATTGTTACTTTCGAAAACATATAAAAAAAAATGTTTTTAACAGACACTTTAAGTGTAATACAAAGAACAAGATCAATAGGTCATTCTTTAAAACTACTAAAGTAAAAACCAAAACTTGATTTATACGCGTATCTATGAAATTACTTTGAATAAAATATTTAGTTTGTGTTTGTGATTTTGGGGAGGTAGGACGCAAACAAGGTAGAAATTTTATTAATACCAAATATTAATTAAATTGATTATAATTACACGAACAGCAGAGGGTTTGAATAGAAAATTCAATACAAAAATGTGTTGTTTGCAAATTTTAGTTATTTTACTTTGGCAACTTTAAGGGTGACTTGTTAAGGTAAATTTTGATTTTGCAGGTTTTCAGTAAGGTAAGCGAATTTTAATAGGACTTTAAACCCAAACTAACTAATCTGGAGCTTATCGTTTTTTAAGCGCGTCGCGAAAAAAAAAGGAAATTGTGGGACAGTGTATTTGTTTAGAATTAATTTTTAAATAATCTCAATTACAAATATATTTAATTATGTTAGATAATATATTCCGAATACGGTAAACAAGTATTTTTATTTCAAGTATATAATCCTTCAATAATTATAAGCGAACTAAGTGTTAGCAAAAATAAAAATCTCGAATTGCCTGCTGTAGGTTCGCAAGAGATTGTACAATAAGTAAACAAACACCGAGAATCACTTGACAGCTGTTTGGTCCTTTTGGGACTCTTCAGGAGTGAGAGAACTCGAGTGTAAGTTGACTATTGTACAAATGCGCCCTGTTAACTATATTTCTTACTAGAGGGTACATTATATTCAAACTATTAGTTTTGCGACATCTAGTGTCGACTCGTGTTAGCGATCACGTACGCAAATGGTTTGCATTAAGCAACTATGTCGACAAAGTTTTTTAATACTAACCATTTGCGTACGCGATCGATAACGCGAGTCGACACTAGACTTATAGTTTTTGTATATAATTCTTATTTCCACAGGTTTTTAACGCGAATAAATGTGTATCTGCGTGACTTCTACCTGGAATTCGTTACAAATATTCCACAATATTAACTTCTCTTTTCTACTTTTTTCCACTACTAGCTGTGAACTGGACAGTTATTGCGTCTCCTAGCCAACTGAGAAGTTGAATTTCTCTATTAGTGGTTAATAATTTTTTCTATTGTTGACCTAGGTTAATAATGGACAATTTCAAATTTTTTGAGAATCTAAGAATAGTTGTTTAACAAAAACGAGTGGAACATAATTTTGTATATCCAGGAGATTATCTTTAACGTATTTGCTGCTTAAAATTACCTAACACGATAAAATTATTTGAATAAAAAAATGCCGTTAGTTTAAAATTCGCGCCCCCATCCCATAACCGCAAATACATAACTTGAATTTATTTATTTATTAAATATGATGATAGAATCAGTTTTTTTTTCAGGTTTCCCAAAGGAGATTTAACCAGGCGAGTTATGTTACATGAAGAATTTTAAGTAAATTACAAACACTTTGTTGTAGGTGTTTTGAATGGTTAACAGAATGTGGAAGGTCCGATCTCTTGCATAAAAATGTCGACTATAAAAAACTTAACAAGTGTTTTCAAAATTGATGTAAATAAATGCCCGTTAACATCTCTAGCTACACCAAAACGATTCAAACTTGCAGCTCAAATACTCCTAGGTAAAGAAAATTACAGAGGAACATTCTTAAATTGCAAAGTGAAAAGAAAGCACTTTAAGCACTCCCAACGATTACTTTCCAAAAGCGGAGCACAAATTGTGAAAGCCCAAGTGCACTTAAAAAATAAACCACTAAGAAGCAGAAGATATACAGAGGAATACAAACAATTTTCACTAAAATTATATTTTACGAGCCCCAAAATGTTAATTTTAAAATAGGTTATAAATTTTTTGCCAGCTCAAACTGCTACGTGATCATGGTTACAGTTATACATAATAGCTATTTATTGTATATGTGTTTTAGTAGGCAGATTATCCACGCAAGGATTTTTAATTGCGAGAACGAAGTTCGAGCGTTTAATTTTCTTAAGGGGATAATATGCCACTAAAACTACGAATGCAATACAAGATTTTATCCACAATCAAACCAATTTAATTGAAAATAAGTAATCTGACAGTTCTAAAATTTCAATGTAATAGCAAATATTAGAAAATTTAGTGAAACTTTGGGCGGCTTTGCATTATTAGTTGCTAGGATGCTTGTTTATTAAAACAATATTTGTGAAAAAAATTAGAAATCGTTTGTGTGCGTCGTTTTGAAAAATGTCAGAAAGTGATTCTTTGCCGGTAAAAATTAAAGCAGAAGCTGAAGAAGTAACCCTGCAACTGTTGCCGGCCAAATCTAAAGATGCATACATAAAAGAATTTGCTACCTTTAATGAATGGAGATAAAAAGAGGTGCAAACATCATAAACGAGGACGTCCTGTTGGCTTATTTTTTAAATGTAGAAGCAAGTTTGCCTCCTCGTCGATGTGGACGAAATATTCAATGTTAAGAGCAACTTTGAATGTGCATAGAAATATTGACATATGAAAATACGGCAAATTAATTGCTTATCTCAAGAGCCAATCAAAAACTACAAGGCAAAGAAGGCAAAAGTGCTTGAGAGGGGACACATCGAACAATTTTTGAAAACAGCATCTGATGAAAAGTACTTAATGATGAAGGTACAACCAATTTTCTTTTCTTTTGTATTGGTATCTTAATTATTTTAAATATTTCTAGGTTGCTGTCATAATGGGTGTTTGTGGAGGTTTACGATGCAATGAACTGGTAAACTTAAATATTGAACATGTGAAAGATAAAGGATCTTTTATCTACGTGTCCATCCGAGAAACAAAGACCAATATGTCAAGAAGTTTCACTGTATTAGACGAAGGATTCTCTGTTAATGTTATGGAGATATGCAAGAAATACATACGCCTACGTCCTAAAAGTACTATTTTGCAGGGTTAATTTTTTTTGCGATATATAAATTCAAAATGCACCGTGCAACCTGTGGGAATTAACACTATTTCCAGAATCCCCTCACAGATTGCTTCTTTCTTAAAACTTCTAGACGCTAAATCCTACACGGGCCATAGTATGCGCCGTTCTTCGGCGACTCTGTTGGCTAATGCTGGTGGTGATATTCTCACTCTTAAGAGGCACGGAGCGTGGAGGTCATCTAGTGTTATTGAGGGGTATATAGAACATAGCAAGTCAAATAAAATCGATATTGTTAGAAAAATTGAAGGAAAATCTAGCACAATCCAAGAGATCTCCGCGATGCAGTCTTCCTCAAACGTGGTTTGTGTAAATGTAAATCCTGATATTGTAAATAAGTTTACTTTTGATGTTAACGTGAATGTTAATATTAATGTTAAAAAATAATTACTAAATTTTCTGCAATTTTTCTTGAATTTTATATATTACAAAACACTAATGTTTTATGAAATATAAAACACTAGTGTTTTATAGGTGTTATAATACGTTTCATAACGGCATAATAATAGCTCTATAATATGGTGATTGTGGATAAAAAATTTAAACAACCCTTGTAATACATCTTTACAAATACGATGTGTAAAGGTGACAAATTGAAGTCGACAGTATTAAACTGCATAGAAAAGCTACAACTACAATGCGGTGCCAATCTTAGGGCAGTAGTAAAATTTTCGAAACCTAATTAAAAGAATAGATGTATCACCGCAAAAACCATACCTTCTCGTAAACGATAACAAAATCTAATATTTCTTCGATGTTCTCTATTTATTGAAGTCAGTGTAAAATAACTTGATTAAATACAATATAATCTTTAATAACATAAAGCATCTTGAAAAGACATTAAAAATTTCTACATGTCAGACAAATCTAAACCGCTGCGATTGGCTTCTAAATCAACTAATTTACATATTACTCCGAATAATTTTCAGAAAATAAAGGTGAAATATGCCACACAAGTGTTTAGTGAATCAGTTGCAGTTGGTTTATCAACGTATGTAGCTCTTAATGCTTTTTGATTTATTTGCATTCCTGTGCTGCTTCCCCTTCGCGAAATAAACCGGTGCTAAGACAATAATGACAGACTTCACAACCTTGGTGTATAATATACTATTAATTAAATATAATAATACACTAATATTTTAGCGCAATTGATTAAATACTTACACTAAAATTAAAGGGCAACTGCGTTTATGTGTATAACAAAATTTAAATTACTGTTAAAATTTAAAAAAATAAAGTAAAATATGCGTATATTATAGGTAATTTGATACATTTAAACGCAGCAAATTCACTTTTTGAGTTGCATCGGTTTTGGGGCTTGATAATGGTCTATTCCAGCTTGTTGGTGGGTGTAACGCTTAAAATTAATCAATAAACCATTTCTATTAGTATTTCTAATCTCAACTGTAAGGAGATTAAGGAAAAAGAAGCTATTTAAGTTTTTTCAATATGAGGTCTACATTGGTTAATTATAATTAGCCCAATATTGGCACTTCAAGATAAAACAATATCTCACAACCATATACTACAAAGGTTTGGACAATATTGCGGTTTTTACGGTTCCTCAATGTTTTTCAATAATTGGGCCATCATAGATTTTTCAAAACAAAACAATATTACACTAACCAATAATCTATCAATATTGGGCCATAACATATTGGCCAATATTAAAAAAATATCTGTACCCAATATAGCACCATATTAAACATTGTTGCAGAAATAATGGTGCTATATTGGCGTATATTGCATCTATGAAGTATCAATATAGTAATCCAAATATGTGTAACAACCAGTTATACCAATGTTGCGCTAATATTGGTAATATTGGTTTTATATTGCGCCAATATGTCACGAAATAGTTTTTATTCGATAGAGTATTCAAAAACGATCAAATTATGTCTCTTGTAAAATTTCCTTATTTTTATTTGTTCTCGAGAAAAACAAAAAAAATTAGTTATGCTGGTGCATTCGAAAAAAGAATAATCTAATCCAGTCACCTGTGATATTTTCTATAAATTTTGCATTTTCTACAAAAACGGCACTCAAGAATTGAATACTTTGCAAAAATTATTTCGTGCTTCTACTACTGACAGTAAAAAAAATTATAATAATTTTCACAATGGCCACGCGTGTTTCATTCACTTTCGGTATTAGAATATTTTTGTAATTTTCTCAAAATATTCGTCCAATAACATTAACTAACTATGCCAAATCTTATTAAAATCGCATAAACCATTCTAAATTTATAATAAAAAAACGATTTCAAATTTTTAACTTCAAGGCCGCATAGCGCCCAAACTAAGCTACTTTAGACTAAGGTAAGTTTACTTAAATCGGCTTATTTTTGTCTAAGGAATATGTGGTAGGCTTGTGTAAAGACCTTTTACAGACACCCTGTATATTGCGCCAATGTTCGGCTAATGTCTTGTTCTACTTGAGCTAGCCCATTTCCATTCACTTGCCATGCGCCCTTTCTTTTAATGTCTTGGTTTCAATTTTCTATATAGAGTCTACTATCGTAGTTTCTTAAATACGCTTTAAATTCTTCCTATGTCTCTAGATTTTGTAAACCAGCATTTCTATATACTTCTTTATCATACGAATAAATAAAATAAATAAATATATACTTCTTCTTTAGATTGTCTACGTCGCACCAGGTCCGCTTCTGTGGTTTATTGAATGATGTACTTTCTCATATTATATTGTTTACGTTCATACTCATTTCTGGGTCATATTTTTGCTGTTATAGATTCTCTTTGATTCTTTCTTATTGTTGACTCCAAAAATCCAATATAAACTTATTTTAAACATGCATATGAGTTGCATTTTTTTAATCTACTGGAACCGCACATGAGCCTCCTTTTGCATATCATTTTCATCTGATTTTTGAGCCGAACTTAAAGAGATTCCTAATTTTCCCCTTACACTTAAATGGTTATTCACTCATACTCGACTCACTCTAACTTTTGCTATTCGGAAACGGTGAAACATAAGTTACTAAATTATACTAAACAACAAAAACATCAGCAGAAATATCTACAAACACATGAAACATAACTAAATTATTTTCTGTTAGGGACACTAAAGGTAGCTCGAACTTGACTGAAATATCCCTAACCTTGACTCATTAGTTAGAAACATTTAGGCACTGTTCTTAAATACCGTTTAGTTAGATTTGGGTAAAATAAGTAAGATATGGTTGTAACTGGAGAATTAAGATGCTTTCTGAATTCGTCCTTTAATTTTTTGACATTTGGCATATAGTGCTTGAAATGTGCCTCCAACGTTTCTAAGAAAATCATTGGCGATTCTAAAATTTGACTACTAAATTTAGGTTATTCAACAGCATGGGTTTACAATATGTCTTCTAATTGCAACTGACACTTGCATATGTTGTTACTCTTCCATTCTTTTTTATTTGTTACTCTCGTTTTTTATACAAAACTTTTTAGTTTTGATCCGTCTTACATCTTCTCTTGTACATCTCTGATCGGATTAATCTTGGTTGGTATAAAACACCTTCCTACTTCCATGTCTATTTCACCTTGAAATTGATTTAATTGTTGTCTAAAATTTTCTTCTGTTGTATTCGGTCTAGTTTTCTTTTGTTTCTTCTTGAAATTCTTTAAACAAGTTTTCTTGTTGTAAAAATCTCTCATTTATTAATTCTTTTCTCTCCATTTTATTAAAATTTTTATTTATTATTTAATTTTATCAATTTTTATCTCTAACTAGCAAACCCGGCGAACTCCGTTTCGCCACCAGATGGCTTCGTTTTATGTAACATTTCGTTTGGTGATTAAAAGATGAAGAAAAAATTTTTTTTTGTTTTATATTTCATTTCACAACAGTAATGAATTCATTTCGATTACAAAAATGAAGTGTTATTTAGTTGAACTTCTCTAAGTAAATGAAAGTGAATCCAAAGTAAATACTGAATCGAAGCGTTATACGTGTCCGCAAATTATCCGTTTCATTGAAGTGCACTTTGGTAAACCACATTTTTTGGTTTTTGGTCTAACAAACAAAGCGGATGGTTTCCCAACTCGTGAACACGCAACGTATAACTGCCAATGTGAAAAACAATAATTTTCTAAATTTATCCCGCAACACTAAGCGATTGGCCTTGCGACTTGTTAAATGTCATTGTGACGCACCGGCGCCATCTACTTAAAATATTGGTTTGTAGTACATGCTATGTATCAGAGATGGCGCTGTATGTGAAAAAAGATTTTCCCGCTTTTCTGTTGAAATTTCTTTGCTATAAACCTCACGGAGACCAAGACCTTTCGAACGAATGCAAAACCGTGGAAATCGGTTCGTGCATTCTGGAGTTATAGCGTCAGGAAGGAAAACCCGACTTATTTTTATATAGTAGATTTCTTTAGAATTGTCATTCATTTTTTTTTATTTTTGATATCATTATTATAAACTCACTCATTTCTTCTTTCTTAGATGGTGTTGTCCTAGTCTGACTGACTGCCATCTTACTATATTATTTTTCTTTTGTTTTTGAACGTTTTAATAAATGTTTGGGTTTTTTAACGTCTTTTTCGTTGTCCCACGTTGCGTGCGTGTTAAATCACTTTTGTGTCAATTTTTATAATTGCTTAGATTAAAGTTTTACATATAAATTACCTTTGACTTTTCTACTTATTTTATTATTAAGAACAATTTCCTAAAATCATAGTTACATTCACACCATTCATTAAAATTTCGTTTATAAATGAATTTGGAATATCAGAAAAAAGCTTATCTAATTTTTTTGTTTACCGCCATGTTTTACTATATCTATATTATAAAAATGAAATAACATACAAGAGAAATATCAAAAAAATTACACAAATATTAAATTGTGATTAAACGTAGTCTCTCAATAATTACAAATTCGCAGAATTAATGATTACGCACAAAAATGTAATTACGTAACTTCAACTATGATTAAACGACAAAAAATTGGCATAAAAATCAGCTTTAATTTTTCCGCATCACGGATAATTCGCTTTTTCATATACAGCTGGATTGACAGGTTCGTAAATGAAGTCAGTGTCTGCTAAAGCTATAAGGATGACATAGTTTCACAAATTAAATGAAGCATAAGATAAACACAATTAAATCAATAATTTTTTATGCTAAAAAATACAGCTTGCTACATCATCATTTATCACACTATCTAGCTTTGTGCAATTACAAAAAGAAAACGTTAGGTAATGACACACAGATTAATTATAAGACTTTCACGTATGTATACATACTTTCAAATTAAAAAAAAACAACAGGAAAATTAATGGAAGTTGCAATGCGGGTGGGTACCTTAAATGATTACACGTTAAGTGAACAAAGAATAGTAAGTTGATATAAAGTATTTCACTGATTTAGATTTACTTTTAAACTTGGTTGACTTTGATCAGTTGTAATATAAAAGAACTTTTTCCATTAAATGATATTAATCTGATTACTTTTTAATCCAATTATACTTGACTTTCGCTGAAATGGAAAGTGAAAAGGCTCTTTTTGGAACCATAATCTTCTTGCTACTTTAATGAATATTATATCATTTCTAATTTCGTACAATATGATGTTATTAAAAAGAAACCAATCATTTGAATAAATTAAAAGCAATATAGAATTTCATAAATGAGATACCGCAAAGAGTAGGTATGTTCATTTAATAAAGGAATATAATGAATGTCCAGGACATGACATTTGTAGTTCTTTGAGTTTTGAATAATAATTCTATTTACTAATAAAATAGATGACTGAGATATATGAAAATATCTTTATTGAATTTATTTTGTTGTCTACACAACAATTTCTCTAAACTCTAATGTGGGCAAATATACAATTAAAAAGTACAATATTAGAATAAACGTGTACTGAAATACATAAAATTATAATAAAGGAGCGGATATAAACTTTTCTAAATGGATTATCAATTAGGTTGGAGTTACTCGGTAACAATAAAATTAATCTTGAACACGAATAGCGCCACTCCTTTAATAATGGGAGAATAGCCTCTCCACTGAACATCTACTCGTCCGAAGCACACCAACTCACTAACACTCCCTTCCTCAATAATTCCTTTCCACGCAGAGTATCATAATCGCAAAACTATTGAAATCTCATGTTAAAGAATTAAATATTAAATAATTTGGCTTTCATAAAAATATAAAATAAACAGAGAACAAGAAGAAGGAATTTTTGAGTAAGACACCACCAACTTCCATACCGCAGTTGCTGTCATCGAAGGCGATATATTACAGCTGGTGGCACATTAAATCCTCCAGCATTCGATATGTATCTTACTTTGAAGACAAAATTAGAAGAGCAGTTTGTCAGAGGAAGACAAAAAATTGATAAAGAAAATGCAGTTGAGGGGTCGTGAACCATCTCGGCTACTCAAAGAAATGTGAAGTTTGACTTTAAATAAGGTTTTGTGTTTACAGCGACTACATAGCAATCACAAATGATATTGTTCGATAGTACAGATGATCCAAGTCGGTTGAGTGTAATGGTAAAAAGATGTACAATGTTAAGTTGCATCACCACTGTCAATTATAAATTTTATAACCTGAATTTTGACCCTTCTAAAAACAAAAAGATAACCTGAGGCTTTGTTAATGTCCCAATTTCGGCCTGCAGCATTAAATAAATCATATCGTATCTTAAGTTTTTTAATTAATACGTGTGTTGCATAATTTCCAGCAGTTTCTCTTATGCGACTTTTGTTATACAGTTTTTTTACCCTAAGTTGTACAATAAATAGTGGGCTTTATTGACTCGAGTGTTTATTACATTCTAAGTTATCGCTTTGATAACGATTTGCATTTATAACATTCAACCGTCGTTACAGTTATCTGTTGGCATTGCTTAATAAATAGTTTCTGAGATACAGCGGGTTACCTCTTAGTCAGACACCTGGTACACAATCAACATGTACACTATCACGATTTTGATAAGTTCATATTCATCAACACCACAAAAAATCAATCGGTAAATCAAAAATTCAAAACGTACGTCAATTTCGTTTGTGTTTTTAGGCGCTTTTAATACATTAAATATGGAAGGTGATCAGTACCTTACAATACTCCATGGTCAACAAGAAAAACATGTTGTTTCTGAGAATCACCACTTTGGTTTCCGGACCTGGTCATCAAGACCCTCCCGGATAATTACGAAAAAATGTATAACACAATTTCACAAAACACAATCACACACTAATATAGGGCACACAACAAATATTCTACAAATTAATGTTGAGGGGTTCAGTAAGGATAAATCAGATTTCTTGTCTAATCTTTGTTTCGAATAGGGTCGATATTTTACTTTTACAGGAAACACACTGTGGAGATGAGACAAGTATACTCAATAAAGGTATAGTAAAAGGTTTTCAATTAGTAGACTTTATTGAGAGCCCGATTCATGGAATAGCATCATACGTCAAAGAAAATATTCAATACGAAAATATACAAAAAAGTATCATTTCTGGAATTTTCGTTATAACTACTAAAATAGGAGATTTACACGTAGTAAATATTTACAAACCTCCTCCAATACCTTGGCCAGAAACTTTTAATGTCGTTTTCCTCATCCATGTGTATATGTTGGTGACTTTAATTGTCACAACACATTATGGGGCTACAAAGACAACGATATCAATGGAATAACGTTACAAACATGGATGGAATTTCAAAACATACATTTAGTATACGATCAAAAGACAACAAAACATTTTATTCCGGTCGATGGCAAAACGATTACTGCACGGACCTGTGTTTAGTATCAATGGATCGTGACATGGTTCCATTACAATCAACACGTATGGTATTAAACGATTTTCCAAGAAGTCAACCTTCGTTAATACAAATTGGACTTCAAATTCTGTTTGCAGAATCTTTAGGAAAACTAAGATGGAATTTTCAGAAAGCTAATTGGATACACTATAGAACATCTCTCAATTCTATTCTTAGATGGATACCACCGGTTTCTGATAATTATTTTAGGTTTGTAGGTGCTGTTAAATGTGCAGCAAAAAATCCATTCCACGTGGTTTTCGACAGGAATATGTCCCATGTTGGTCAACTGAAACAAACAGATTGTACAAATCATATCTAGAAAATCCAAATAAAGATAATGGGAATGATGTACTGTCAACTCTAAATAATGGAAGGAAAGAAAAATGGAATTCATTAATGGAAAATATGGATTTCGTACATTCAAGTCGTAAAAGCTGGGCACTTTTAAATAAATTAGGTTCTACAAATCAATCTTCTAAAACAAATACAAAAATTTCTCCAAATTCTATTGCTTCTCGGTTGGTTAATGTTTCAAACTCAGTAAAAGTGGACAAATCGACTATCACAAAGATGAAAAAGTGTCTACAAAAGAAAAGAAAATCTACACCTATCTCAGAAGATATATCCAGACCTTTTACTGTAGAAGAGCTAAAACATGCATTAAAAAAGACCAAATCAAAGAAAGCTGCTGGGTTTGATGGAATACATCTAGAATTTCTGAAAAATTTGGGAAATTATTCTTTGAAGTGGCTACTTATGTTTCTCAATAATATCTATAATACAGGTAAGTTACCAACAGATTTAAAGAAATGTAAAGTCGTGGCAATTTTAAAGAAAAACAAATGTCCTACAGACCCAACTTCTTATCGTCCAATAAGTTTGTTAAGTGTAATTTATAAGGTTTTGGAAAGATTGATTTTTCAAAGAATTAATCCGTTAATAGAAAGAAATTACCAATTGAACAAGCAGGATTTCGATCCGGTAGAAGTTGTTGTGATGAAGTATTGGCATTAACAACACATATCGAAGCTGGATTTCAGAAATTGTTTTTTAGATTTAACTGCTGCATACGATACCGTGTGGAAAGAAGGTTTATTTTTAAATTGTTTAACGTCATTCCTTGTTCCAAAATTATTTCTTTTATTGAAAATATGTTGTCTAATCGGAAGTTTAGAGTTTTTGTAGGAGATAAAAGCAGTAAATTTAGATTTTTAAATAATGGTCTTCCACAGGGATCGATTCTTGCCCCTATTCCTTTTAATGTATAAATTTCTGATCTTCCTTCATTATATTGTCGAAAATTTGTCTACGCCGATGATATGGCAATTTCATTTCAATATTCAGATTTTTTCGAAATTGAAAATAAACTACAAGTATCTGATGATTTGCGTATTATGGAAAATTATTTCAAAAAATGGCAATTATGCCCCAATCTTAAAAAGGCAGAGGTTTCTTGTTTTCATTTAAGTAATAGAGAAAAAAGTAGAAAACTTAATGTTATCTTTAATAATACAAAGTTAAACCATAATTTTAACCCAGTTTATCTGGGAGTAACTTTAGATACGTTTTTAATTTACAAAGATCATTTAGAAAAGTCAAACAAAAATGAAAACAAGAAATAATGTCATTCAAAAATTAGCTGGAACAACTTGGGAGCAGATGCAAAGACACTTTGTACAGCTGCATTGGCATTAGTTTATTCTACAGCAGAATATTGTGCTCCTGTCTGGTTGAATAGTTATCATACAAAAAAAATAGATGCCCAGTTGAATTGCACTATGCGTATAATTAGTGGAACCATTAAATCTACTCCTCTCGATTGGCTTCCTGTTCTTTGTAATATTACTCCATCGAACATTCGACGAAAAGCTGCGTTAAAACGAGAATGGGATAAATGTCAACTTAACAAAAAGTTGCCAATTTGGAATGACATTGACAACTCTCCTGCTAAAAGACTTAAATCTCGAAGTCCTATATGGTTGCAAGACTACTTAAGTACGGCTTTTCTGAAGTTGAAGAGTGGAAAAATTATGGTCTGGAGTTGATGTTTTCAATAAACATCTTATTGATGATCCAACAATAGAAGTCTCGAGCTTTGATCAAAAAAGAAAAATTTGTTCAAAAGTAAATCGCCTAAGAACAGGCCATTCAAAATGCAACTTTATGTTGTTCAAATAGGGTGCTAATCCAAATTGTGACTGTGGAAACGAACCAGAGACCGTTACACATATTGTAGAGGATTGTCAATTAACGAAGTTTAAAGGAGGATTTCCAAAAATTCATCATTTAACGGATGAAGCAATATTATGGCTAACGAACCTGAAGGACATCTGAAGTTCATCAATGTTTTGTATTCTTGTCTTGATTATCTGTTTTTCCATTATTTTGTTTTCCTATTTTTTAACCTACTATTTTTTTCATCATTGTCATGACTGGCGTTTGGACCGGTCCATTATATGTCGTCATGAAATGGCTATGCTGTTATATTTTATGTTCTTATTTACCTTCTATAATGTTTACACACTTAATTAATATTATTACATGTGAACACTAGGGTGGGTAAGGGTTGGCATGTTTAGGTTTTAGTGGTTTCCTAAACCTTGAAGTAAATGCTTTGCCAAGACGAACCAATCTACTATTGCACACGGTTTCGTCACCACACTACAGGTTTATACTGATCTTCTGGGGGACCATACATAACACTTACATCACAATACAGTATTTGTGCAATGTACCATACGAATAAATAAATAAATAAACCACAATAAACTTCACAAATAAAACACAAGGTGTAATTGAAGAAATTTTGTCTTCCTAGGTCATAGCCCTTAAGTACTTTGTAGGAAAAGAACGATTTCGATGTATGGCTTTAGTTACATCAACATATTAATCTTATCCCTTTGGCAAGAAAACTCATGATTCTATTGCTAAACGTTTGCTTCTAAAAATAAAAAGTATATAAGTATTTAGTAACTTCTTCCTTTAAAGATGAAGGCACTTGAACCTTTTTGGAAGAAGTTTTAGAATTCATAAGTGATTACTGATGACCCCTCACAGAGTCAAAACCTTTGTGAGTAAGGGTTGTGTCGTTTAAGGAAATATACTTATTGAAGGCGTCAATACCCTTAAATTTTATCGTTCTTCGTTTAGTTTTTCTCCACAGAATACCAAACATTTAGCGTTGTCAACTTATCCAATATCAAGAACAAAACGCAGTAACAGAAAATATTTCCACTATCACAATAATAATGATAAGATTGGACAATACCACATGTACCTAAATGTGATGTAGATGGAGTAATAAATTAATTTTAAAGTTGGTCAAAAAATAATCGATATAATAAAATAAGTAATTCTAGTTTAAATGTGACATACGGTGTTTATTGTTTGAGTGAAATCTTTGAGGAAAGAAGAAAAGAAGAGCTTTGATAAAATTGGTTAAAGCATTTGCTGTTTGTGTCGTCTAGGCCGTCATTGATATGAATTTCTTAATAACATTTTGATCCTTCGCTCACCTTTCTTGTGTACCTATTAACCTCATAGACAGTTTTCAAGTGTTCGAGTTCCTTTTGAGGATTCTCTGGTTCACAAATTCTTCGAGCGCGTTTCGTCAAGGTCTTGACTGTTGGCCTGGGTGGTTTTTCGATAAGCCACGCAGACATGCTTTTTGCTAGTAGAGTCATTTATTGCAGTGAATATTTAATAATTGACTTTTCATTAACCTTTGACTTCTTGTACTACTACCAGAGAGTGTGACATTTTCATCATTCCTGATAATTTGCCAAAGAAGTAGCGTTTATAAATAATTAGATCGACAACTGAATTACTAAAGATTCCGCCCAAGTGTTTATTTTTTGGAACCACCGCATTCTCGTATCATTCAACAAATCGAATTTTAAATTAGACTAGTTTCTATTTTGATGAAAAAATATCTTAGTTTTCTTCTAATAATCTTATATCACAGTAACATTAGATATTTTTGTGACAATTTTTGATGTTTACTAAATTTGCTGGCTCTCTTCTAGAAAAGAAAGTTAAGGTTCGAAATCAAATGAACATTTAATATTTATATGGAATTATTGAATCGAGAACTAATTTTCAATAAATTCGACAGAGAATTGTATACGGTACGTAAAACTATTTGTTATACGAGTCCTAACAATTGGTCATAAATCCGATTTTGTGTTTATCAGGCTGAGAGAAATGACAATGATGAGGATGGGTCACACTTATTACGGATGTTTTTTTTGTGGAACTTTATTAGATCAACATCAGCAGTAGACCTAGACAAAGTATCTAAGAACTGAGACAAAAAACTATTGCTGATCGTAAAGAAAATTTTACTTCAATAATTGCTTAGGAAGACAAATTAAAAATTACTATAGAATATTTTTTTAATAGGAAAAAAGCGATGGAAGAAATATACATGAACCGCTAGTTTTGATCAATAAATAATTGAAATGGTTTTTAATTTTGTAGAACTAATTGATCTTTATTATTAAAAATTGAATTACTTTCAATTTTAGGAAATTTTAATAAAAGTTTCAAAAGTGCAAACTTTGTGCAAAGACTTATTTTTTACCACTAGTGATAATAAAGTTTTAAAAAATCAGTTTTTTAAATTCTGGATTTTTGGGTTTCTTGAGGGTGTAAAAATTTGTTCTCTCTACTTAAATAGATAATAGGAATAATAAATAAGTTGCAACATTTTAAACGGCATGGAACGTGCATTTTAAAATTAATTTAATTATTAATTAATCCATTGTATTATTTAATTAACTGATTATTAATTTAACCGCCAAATTTTTCTAATTTTTTAAGAAAACTGCTACTCAAATTTTTGAAAAATGTAATGGTCTGTAATCTTCATAATTCGTAAGCAAACAGTTTCTGAATATTTCCAAACTATCATAACAATCAAGTTAGTTTTTAGTATCTACTTTCTCATTTAAATTAATATTGTCTGTTCTATGGTTATTTTTTAACTTGCCTGACCGATGATGATTGTCATGAGCTAAGCCTCTCTAAAATATGTTTTAATATGTTTCTTGGTTTATATAGGGTAAGTCGGGGAGAGATGACCCACTTTTTTTCTTTTAATTAGGACATTGTAAATTTAAGTGGTATCCAGACAGAAAAAATATTTGTAAAAGTAAAAACATTATAAAGTGGTATTTTAATGGGAAAATACAGAAAAAGTCATACATTTTTGCAAAACACAAATAAATTGCAACCCTTGCATAGAGCCATCTATCCCGGATTGTCCGGGTGAGATGACCTACTACTTAGGGTATTATGGCCCAATAGAAAGCTAATATTTGGAAGAAAATAGAACTACATTTTATTTTTTTAAAGCTAAAACTTTTCCACAAGAATGGCAAATATTCATAAATTTTGAGCATCCATCGTGGAACCATTTTTCACAGTTCATACACTTAATCCAATCGTCTTATTTCGATGTAGAGGAGTACTGTTCTCCACATCCCACGCATTCAGCAGTGTCGTCATCCTCAGGACTATCATCAGACTCTTGGGAAACAAAGTCAGAATTTTCATCGGAAGACGACTCATCTACAACTTTTAAGTTTGGACTTCTTGCTCGAATCTTTATCAGGTTTTGCTAGTTTAGCCACTTTACGTTCTTCTAGCATACGTTTTTTTGCTTCTACGCTTTTCTATTTCCAATGTTGTCAAATGAGGTTAAAATTGCTGCTACCTGTTTACTACGTTTTCTGGTTTCCTGAACACCACGTGACGTACTAGGAACAGGATTTATTTTATTCAACATTGTCCCTGGTGTATCATTAGTAGGAGTTACTTCATTTTCATTAACAGCTGATTGTGATGAACCAGGCGAAGGGCGTTCTTCAATAATTTCGTCCATGTTTTCTTCTACAGCATCCGGCAAATGTTGTCTAGGTTTAGATTCATCATTCAAGAAGGCATACTCTGGAATGGCGTTAGGGTTATATGGATGGATTCCAGTTGCCTTAAACGCTGAGACCCCATTCTCTACCGTGGCTGATTTGGACCATGCATCTGCTAAAAGTTTCCCAAATACCATTCTGTTGATTTTTCTAGTTGGATTTGTTTTAATATACAAATTACAAGCTTTGGCATAGTTTGATTTTAAACTTTTAAAAAATGCTCGGTCTAATGGTTGCAAAATTGCGTAGTGTGACTTGGAAGGCACAGCAATATTATTCCACAAGCATCCGCGTATTCCAGCATTTCAACGGAGTTGCAATGTGTTGCGTGTCCATCCAAAATCAAAAGAACTTTTCCATTTGGCTTCCTAGGGACGAAATGTGTTCTCAACCAGTTCAAAAACAAATCGGTGCTAATATAAGCAGACTTTTGATTCATATATACAGCCGAACCGGGAGGTATTCCATCTTCAAATTCGGATTTTTTGTTTTTGCCTTTAAAAATACAAGCAGGTGGTAAGAAGGAGCCTTCTGCATTACAGTAGGAAATAACGGTGATAGTTTCCCCCTTTTCTGCTGAAGTAACCGCTGCAACATTTTTGGAACCCTTTTGGGCAATGACAAATCCGGTTTTATTATTTAATTGCAATCCTGTTTCGTCCATATTAAAAATATTTGATGGCTTGTTCATAATATCATTTTCAAGCAAAATTTTTCTAAAAGCTGGAAATATGACTGAACTTCCACCTTGTTCATGCCTTGGCAGCGGGCAAGTGAAACCCTTTCTGATTTTCGAACACTTAGGTCAGGATGGCGTTTTAAAAACATATTGAGCCAGTCATAACCTGCTAGTTCTTTGTTCTTATTAAATGTATGCTTTATGCCCAAATTTTCTGCCAAATGAAATGCCATCGATCGTACATCTTTGCGGGTTGGTGCAAAACCGAACTTTTGGAGCTTAATGATGTGAGTTTTAAGTTTTTCCTCGTTCGCATTTCCTAACACTGAAGAAGGTCCTAAAGCTTTTTTGATAAGTCATTATTTTTATTCTTCTTCTCAAAGTAGGAGCCGGGACACCGAAGTTTCTGGAAGCAGCATTGACACCCATTCTGCCACTTCGAACTGCTTCAGTAGCATTCAAAAGTGCTTCTTGTGTCCATAACCCTCTGCAATTGTTTTGTTTTCGTTTATATTCGGTCGGCATGTTGCTAAAAAAAATAAAACAAGAGTTATATATATATATAGAAAATTTGATTTGAAAAAAATGTTGCTCCAAATTTGCGTTGTAGAAAAAAAAGTTCAAACAAAAATTATACCTACATAATGTAATTTACAATAAATTTCTTTTTATAACTTTTTTCTACCATTAATACTTTTGGAGATATAATTAAAACAATTAATGTCACGTGATAACCATATCTTAGTAATTACTTGTCAGATCCAAAAATAGTTTAAATAAAAGTTGTGTAGAAATGAATTACAAACAACATTTATTTAACGAAATATTTAAAAAATTAATATTTTGAAAATAATTTAAAAATAAGAAAATCTATGTAGGTAATCTGCTGTTTTGGCTCAATGGATTATTCCCAAAAACTAATCAGATCTTGTAAATTATAAATAACACCTACATGCTAAGTTTCATGAAAATCGAACTGGTGGTTTAGTCGTAATTTTGTTTACATACGGACGGACGGCCGGCCGGCCTAAAGACAAAAAATTTTTTGCTTCATACTAAAAGGGGAGTCAAAATTTTCAGTTTAGAAACCGCCGCATAACTCCCCATCATATAATGATGTGGAGTAACAACTGAATACCTACTTTTTAAATGGGCCAACTATCCCCTAGAATACAGAGCCATCTAACCCGATTATGCGGGAGAGATGGCCCACTTTTTTTTCAATAAGGGTTCGGCAAAATACAAGCCCGCCAATGGAAACCTAACCTCTTGGTGCCACATTAACACATTATATCAACAAAAGTGATTTTTCTTTCGTAAAACATAAATCAATTACAAATTAAACAGCACCCAAAAAGTCTCTGGTGGTAGCAAATCATATTATCATCAATAACTTACCTAATTTATGGAATAAACCTGCACTAACCGATGTCGCGTTCGCGTCTTGAACATAACTTCATACACTAGCAACTACAGCGGAAAATTTGAATATGTTGGAAAAATAGACAAAGGTCATCTCACCCGCAGGGCCATCTCACCCGGAATTACCCTACTTGATTACAGTCTTTACAATTTTTTTATAGATTCCTGATTTATTACACATTTTTATTGGGTCTTTCGAGTGGAATAAAAAAATTTGCTAGTTGTTACTAGTAGAAGTTATACTGTTTCATAATCAAACTTTGAAAATATTTTTGAAGACATTTTGTGTATGTGGGAGTTTTGTTAGAATGTGTAAGAGTTTATCTCCGTTTATGACCTTGGTTTAGTTATAGAAATGAAATTTTTGCCATTATCGATACTAATGTTCACAGTCTTCAGCAATTTGTAGAAATTTTAAATTCAAAATTTGAAACGATTAAGTTTACGTATAGGTCAATCAAGATGTAGGTATATCTATGTTTGCAAAAGGTCCAGTCGTTTTGAATTTATTATATGTTGTTAGGACCTAAACCAATATTACAAAACCAAATTTGCAATTTCCAAAAAGGTATGGGAGCGGCGGTGAGTTTTTTCAGTTTTTCCTCAATATCTCAGTGAAAGAACATTTGTCCGGTATAGTCACTCTACATGGTTTGAAAGTAGACTAAATTTGAACAAGCTCTATATAGGAATTAGCTTACAAGTTACAGTTCTTCAAAGACCTTTTTTCCAAAAAGTGAATTTTTTTTTGGAATGGTTACTTATTTTGTGAAACATCTTATGTCAAATATTATACGAACTGTAGTAAATCTAATAGCTTTCATTTCAAACTAGACTGGTACCTGTAGGCGCAGGGGTTCTCTCAAAAACGGCAGATATAACTAAAAACAGTAATATGTGGGTATCGGGTGGAAATGCAGATAAATTATTCTCGCGTCTTTTTATGGTTTTAATTATCAAAAAATTAAAATTTATTTATTTTAATTATTGTTAAAAAAATTTATTTGAGACCTGACCAATAACTTCATATTTTTTTGTATATTGTACAGGGTGTTTCTGAATAGGAGTAACAAAATTATAGGGTAGATAGGGGAGATCATTTGAGACACTTTTTATTTATAAACTCAAAGGCAACCATGTTTACCCTAGAAGCTACACGTCAAAAACTGTTTTTTGTTTTTTTAAACAATATTCAAAATATCTCTCTTAAAAGTCGGAATCAAAAAAATAATGGAATATGATAATTATAGGTAATTAAAATCTTCATCTTTTTTGAACAGCATATCTGGATCTATCTTTAACCGTACTCATGTCGAATGCATTTTTTAATTTTGGTTTTTGTTATTTTTTAAAAAATCACGCTTAAAACTCAAAAATTTGAAAAAAAATTAGAATTTGAAAGTGAAGGCCATTCAATTGCGCTTCTTTCAACGTATGACGTGTTTCAATTACAAGCGTCTAGCATGTCTACCATTACAATGTGCTTCGCCGTAAACTAACATGATATTAGCAAAATCCTCAAAAGTATGCTGATTCATGATTTAAGTAACAAGAAACACAAATTCAACTAACGTCAAAAACAATTATGCCATTTAAGACATAGCCAACTTAATCGCTCATAAAGTGTCATTAGTTTAAAAGTGTCTGCCTTTTAAGCATGATTTTTAACAAAAATAACAAAAAAACAAAAAAAACGTTATTGACGTATAACTTCTAGGGTAACCATGGTTGCTTATGAGTTTATAAATAAAAAGGGTCTTAAATGATACCCCCTATCTACCCTAGAATTTTGTTACCCCTATTCAGAAACACTCTGTATACTGTATATTGAGAACGATTTCGACAAGTAAAAGACCCCGTGGCAATAACATTTCTTTTGGATCATAAAGATCTGCTAATCTTACAAAAAAGGGTATTTTAGGACGCGTCGTAGAACTAGTGCTAATGGTTCGGACGGGAGTGAGAAAAAAAAACAAACAGGCGACAGAGAAAGAGGAGATATCATCTCGTAGGTGTTCTCGCCTCAAAAGAAATTCACTAAGTGTTTTTATTGAAGACCGCCTCCTCGCCATTGACGACCTGGTTGCTGCAGACGGAACGTGCCACCTGCTACTGTGAATAAGAAAGGGTATCGTCCAGCCAGTAACATTGAAGAAACGATAGAGTGTGTGTACAAATTGGAAAACAGTAATGAATGCCAGTCTTTTTCTGTAGCGAATAAAGGGTGATTGTATCTCTAATTTCAGAACAGCGAAAACAAGGAACAATAAGGTGATGCGCAGCAAACGCAGTAAGAGAATTTTCAAGGTAACTATGAAGTTAATGGTGAAATTTTGCTCTCGGCTCCTGACCTAATATAGTTGTATGAGAAGTTAATCAACAAACAGTCTATGTCAGGATGAAATGGATTTATGGAGCAAGCGTCAAACGGGCTTTAGTTTTTACGCTCAAAAATTCTTTTTCTCACAAAATCATGTTTGCCACTCTCGACTAGCCATTATTTATAAAAGCTAGAGGTATTGTCGAGAGTTAACTTTACCCGGAGTTGAACTGTGTAGTTGTACGCCTTGGTTGATTTCATATCTTACTGTCCTTTATGGGATGCATTAACACCATCATGGTTGGAAATGGCCTAAAAGAGCTAGAACTACCATCTACGCGTATTTACTACTATACAGGATTATTTTTGAATTTGACATGACTCGTTAGGAGCGAGACGGAATTGAAAAATTACTGAGAGACACTGAGAGGTCTTTCACTATGTCAGCAGAGGAAATTGGTACCTATCAAATTCTAGAGCAAAATTTGAAAGTGCTTTAAAAAAATTGAAGCAAATGGTCCAACATCACGGTTGTGGGTCCAATACCTACTATGACCACTTTCATCAAACTATTCATACAAGCAAAGCATGCTGGTGATTGAAACACTAAGACGTGAGAAATGTTTTTGGTTATCTTCATAGTTTTTTAATATCTGCTTAGGTCCTAACAACATATAAAAAATTTAGAACCACTGGACCTTTTACCCTTTGTTTTCATGTTAAACTTTGCTGGACCACTATGAAACAGAAGCATACTAAGTTACGATTCCTTGACACATCAGTGACAAAATATGGTAACAAGCTAGATGTAGGTATTTATCAAAAGGACCCTAACACAATGAGGTTTGTACCAAATGATTCCAATCATAGTAAGCCTAATAAATTTGTATCTTATAATTTTTGATTCGCTGGTGATTAAATTTTCCATTGTCAATACAAAATTTTGATAAAAAGCTGTATAATAATAAATCATTTGTCACAAATATAAACATAAGTTAAAAATTAGGAATATTACAACGTTAGTAACTAATAATAACAAAACAGATAATTATCAAATCACTAAATTATCACCACTATAGTATATTTATGATATAAGATCGGAAAGTCTATCAAAACAGATTGTAAAAAGTCTATTCCTCCAAATCCATTATAGCACTTTTTGTTCGAATGTCGTATACTATTTTGAGCTACTAATTTGCTTAAAAAGTTTGCTACAATTAATTGAAAACCACTGAAAAGAGTTTGTGTCCCTGAGGTTTTTTTTTTGAGAAGGATAAGAATGTAATCTGATAATTGTGCGAGCAGCGAGAATAAAATAGACAAAGTCTCCAGCAAGGGATGCGATGCTCTAATTTCCAAAATCTGAAAAACGGTATGAGTAAGCTCATGAAAATTTTATGAAATGAATCAATAGAAGAAATTCAGATATTGGCGAGAAGAGTGTACATCGTATACTCTTAAGTCTCTTGGAAGTATTTAATCCGAATATTCTATGCTAAAAACTTATATTTTTTCATCCACAAAACTAATCTCAGCTTTTTTCGAAACAGAAAAACTTTGGATATCGTTCAAGAAAATCTGGGGTGTTCAGCAAAGAAGATATTCTAAAATTTCTAAATAAAGTTACAAACGGAATTTATTTACTAATAAAGATAAACAATGAATTTTAGTCAACACCAACATCTAAAACACATACCTATCTTTTTTAGGTGATAATGATAGTGGATATAGTAGGAGCACTTTGCGGTGAGGAAATAATAAATCTAACAACTAAGGGCATCAACGATATAGGTTCTGTCATTGTTATAAATATACCAACGTTGAAGGCAAATTGGGCCCGAACTTTCTCCTAATATACAGTAAATTCCAAATAATAGAAAAGCCAAGTAAGAATAATGATCAGAAAATTAATTACAGGCCAATCTGTTTATTAAGTATAATGGTGAAAGTGTATGAAACTCTAATAAATGAAAGACTAAAATCAGAATTAGAAAAAAACGGGGACCTACATGAGTATCAATATAGTTTTAGAAAGGGACGATCTACTGCGCACGCAATAGAGAAAGTTTTAGGGTTTACAAAAACACCTAAATATGACTGGAATGGCATGATATTGGTTGACGTTAAAAATGCGTTCAACACCACAAACTGGGATTAATTATAAAACCCACGTTATGGAATGTTATGTATGACGATGTCATGCAGACGGAACTACCGGAGAACGTCCATATCATTTGCTATGCGGATGATGTTAATCTAGTCATATCAGCAAAATCCAAAGAAGAGCTACAACTAAAATGGGATGAAGAGCTTCATGCAGTCTACATATGGATGAAGGCTAACAACCTTGAAGTAGCTCCGCAAAAAACCACGGCGGTTTGCCATTACCAGAGGCGACTTACCTAGGGGTCACAATAGATAAGGGAAGGACCTTTAGCAAACACATACACCAGGTATGCGATAAAGTGCTTAAAACCATAAAAGCGCTGGAGATAGTCACACTAAATTTAGGTGGACCTACGATGCTTAAAAGAAAGGTACTATGCATGACGACACAGTCAATAATACTGTATGGTTCACCTATTTGGCACCCAGGCCTCTGCATAAAGAGGAACACGCAAAGGATACAAAGCACCGAACGAAAAATGACTTTAAGAGTATGCAGTGGCTACAGAACAATATCTCACTAGGCAATAATGGTAATAGCGAATGTTATCCCATGCGAAGTACTGGCCGAAGAAAGAACAAATTTGTTCAAAAGGTGGGGAAAAAAACAAAGGCGGACTACGCGGAAGAAAGGAAAAAACGATACTAAAGTGGGAAGAGAAATGAAAACTTGGTACAAAGGGAGCTTAGACAAAAAGATTAATAACAAACCTAAACGAATGGGTCAATAGAAAGGAAGGAGAAGTGAGTTATTATCTAACCCAAGTATTATCGGGACATGGGTGTTTTATAAAGTACCTTAATAAAAATGGCAAAATAGATACAAGTCAATTCATGTACTGCATAGAAGAAGATGATGCAGAGCACACCGTATTTATATGGGCAAGATGGACGAAAAGAAAGGGAAAAATAGAAGAACTTATTAAAGCTAAAATGACAACAGAGAACTTGGTGAATAATATGTTAAAACCAAATATGTGGAACGTGATTAAGGCAATTATAAACAATATAATGAAAGAAAAGGAAAAGGAAGAGAAAGAATAAAAATTAAAAATAATTAAGGTGTCGAGTTTACCCCATCCTGAAGTAGGTGCGCGAGCATGTTCCCGGGATGGATGTGAAACTGGGTGGAGTTTAGTGGGTATGCCTGGACAAAGGAGAGTCCCACACTCCCTAATTAAGTATTAAACGGAAACTCGGGTTATAGGTCTAAAATATTATTTCGAATTGTTATTTCTGATATCTTTACAAAAAACACTATTTTTGATTATTTCAATATTAACACGTGTAATTTGATATGTACCAAGAACCATTTCACCGCCGCCGCCAATAAATGAAATTTTGGATTTACACCAAAAGTCATTTCTAGATATAATTAATTACAAAAAAGTTTTCCATATGTGGCGTACTTTTTGGAATTCCCTGTATAAAGCCAACGAACAAAACTATTTTCTCACACTGTTTTGAAAATATTTCAACTAAGACTGAAAACTGCTTCATCGTCTAGATTCTTTCTTAGATAAAATGCGTAAATCATGTCAAAGGTATAGAAACTATCGGAAAAATACTATCCATGATTGCGGTACGACGCACAAAACTTTACTGGTCAAGCGTTCAGAAGATCATCTGCTACCTTCTAAGCTACCAAACAGCAATAGTAGAAGGCAGACATACAGATTCCTTGAGTGACTTAAGATGTAAACTCAATACAATTAAAGTCCAGTTGTATTCATTAAATTTATTAATAAATAGCTAAATATAATTAAAATTGTAGATATTTTATTTTAGAATTGTTATGATTTCGAAACGTTCTAGACCAATTCTAACTCAGAAGGAATGTCATCCGGGAAACATTCTCAAACAGTTGTATAATAAGTACGATAAATAGACAAAACTAGTTACCTAGGAAGCGCAAAAATTATATTCTCAAAATTTGATTATAAAACAATAACTTCTAGTAGTAACAACTTGCAAAATCTTCTGGCAATCGAAATTAAAACACAGTTTCTGTGATTAAATGTTCGATGGCATACAATATCATATAAAAGCTAATGCATATGTTCGCAGACGTAGAAATAAAAAGTAAATTTTGAAATCCCTGCATAACCACCATATTTAGATGTAGAGAAACAATGGTCAAGTTTCTCTTCTCGTATTCGAACAAAGTATTCACTTACTGTTACTAAACTCGATACATGTTCATAGTAAAAATAAATAGATAAAGTGACTCCAAATGTTACATAAAATAGAAAATAAAAGCAAGAAGTTTGAGCAAAACTACTAAATAAAATAAATGTTAATGAAATACAAAGTACATTGTGTAAATTGTGGAAATACGTCGACAGCTTAAATATTCTGGCAATGTATTATTAAAGTTCCTGTTGCAATATTCCTTTTGAAATTATGGGGGATAACAAGATAAATAATTTTTTAAATTAATTAATTAAGTAAAGTTTAACGACACGGTTACTGAAGAAATGTAATTACATTTAAATGTCGATGCTTAACTGGGTGATACTAAATTAATAGACGTAATAGTAAGAAGTGGTTTATTGTTATTTTATAAAAATAAAAAATTCAATTCAATTTTATGATTTATTAAGTACAGAATGTAAAATGGTAAGATAATTTGTAACCAGTGAGAAAGAAATGATTAAAAGCTTAAACCTATTACGTAATACATTTGTAATACATTTTTTAATGTGATTTTGTAAATTGAAAATGTTAATTTAAATTTTAATTTATGATTTGATTAATTTTAATAACTATGTTAATGAATTCAATTACCTTAGGGACGAAGTTGCAAGGTTTAATTTATTTTGTTGGTTTTAGGAGAAAATTCGTTACAACACAAACGTGTATAATATTAATTAAGGAAACAAAAGTTTTCTAAATTGCAAAACAAGTTCACCTCCTGCAATAAAGAAACCATCAAGTGTTCGAAAATTGCCTATAAAGGGCATTTTATCGAATTGTACATTCAGAAGTCTATAACTCCCCGAAGACTTACGGACCGACGTACAGAACTCAATATGTTAGTCAACCCTACAACAAACCCCAGGCTATATAAAATATTACTAGAGTATAATATAACGACACTACCAGGGGCAAAATATCCCCGAAGTGTGGGGTAACATGATGAACTTAATTAACTCTCACTCCATCTCTGTTTAAACAAAAGCGTATAATAATATCTACCAAATTACTTATTTTCCTAGTTTGCCTTTGTTTTGCTTTTAACCGGTAAAAATGACTCGTTATTTAAATTTTATGCATATTTATTTAAAATTAAAGATGCAAAAGGTTAAACGCGATATCCGTAGGGCCATACATACATTAAAATCAGTTCAAAGCTGGTATGTGTACACAAGTTTGAAATTGCATATAAATCGTACGTGTCAAATTGAAAACTATTATAGTTTATAAACCGCTTGGGAAAAGTTTTAAATCTAGACGAATCGTAATAAGTTTCATTACTTTACTTGCTACTAATCGTAAATTTTCAAAGTTCACAACCAGTTTTGAACTCGAGATTTTCTTAAATTGAAGTAATTTGCAAATGCATTCGGTGCACCACATCAACGCATTTTTATACGAACTTATGTCTCATTGTCTGCGCGATACATTTTTTGCTAAAATAAAACTGAAGCCAAGTACCTAATTTAATTTGGCTTCTCTCGAGTATTTCTGTGTTTTTCTTGAGCGCAATTAAGTTAATATATTTTGTTTTAGTGCATCGCGCTAATTGAAGAGTAATAATAAAATGGTGTTTAGCAAAAACATCTTTAAATGTTTAATTAGCTCCTACACAAACTTTTTCAACGCTTTATTGTTGCTTAATGTATTTAACTTCAATAATTAACGATAATGATAAATTTATGAATAACAAAAAAAGAATGTAACTTGTCACGCAATCTTAAATAATGTTCTGCTCGAAGGTGCAACAGCAAACGATAAAGTAGCACACTGTTAGTGTATTTTATTTCCTGCCATAAAGTAATAACTTCTATTAGATCGTCTGTATGATAAGAGATACATCAATTTTTAATTAAACCACCTATCGTTCGTGCTATGTGCCATTACAGTAACAAACAGAATTGCACGTGGCCATGTGGATATATTCTATCAGATCCATAAATAAAATTTGATTTTATCGCTTAATACAGAACCTGACACTTTCGATACAAATCCTATGACAGTTACAAATAAGTAAAATAAATTTTTTTGTTCGAACGCAATAATTAACCGGATGTAAGATTTATTTTGTTTGTAGTCGCCCGCATATTAATAATTTCGGTTAATTAAAAACACAAATTAACTTTTATGGTAAACCTCGTTATTATCAATTATTTGAAGTACAGTAACCGAGAAAGTTTTTAACCAAATATCTTTGCGAGATACTATAAATTATGCATTATTTCAATCAAGGTTTGGGTTAGGTTTAGTTAGGTTCTTCTTTAAAATATCAATGAAGAATTATTTAAAATTGCGAGTTTATTGGTTGTTACAAAACAAAAGAATTCTGGTGTTAAACTTAAAAACTAAAAACTTAAAAGTTAAAACTAAGGAGTGACTTTGAATGTTGAAGCGTACTTTTTATAAGATGGTACGTAACCACTGAGCGCTAATCGCAAGCATGATGACATATGTTCGTCAGTTAGTCGATTGCGATATTTTGAGTTAATTATCTTCATTTCAAAAATGCAGATTCGCACAAGTAAGTTGACCCAAACATTGCCGACAGTTGAAGGGCGATTTGCCTTAGATTCGTATATTTATATTTAGATATACAACACCAAAACTTTGAATCAGATGCTGTAGCTTTGAGATGTATATCTGATATAATCTGCACCAACTCATTTTTAACAGAACATGAGTCCATATTAAACTGACTTGCTATTTCAGTAGCTAATTCCTCAATGTTTATACACAAAAAAGGATAACTCATAAATGATGCGATATTTGCCAATTTACTGCAATCATAAAAACGTATTTCGAATTGTCCCAAAATATTTGATAATTCTGACTCATACATATCATAATTCAACTGAGGAATCTTTGCTTTCAAAGACGAAAAATGTTTTAGATCTTTTCTTTTCAGTCGATCTACCATCAGTTGCAATTTACTTTTGAATGCGTTTACTGCGCTTATCATCTCAATAATAGTTTTTTCTTTACCCTAAAACTCCAAGTTAATGGTGTTTAAGTGCATTGTAATGTCAGTCAAAAAGCCAATTCTTACAGCCATTTTCCGTTTTTCAGCATCTGAGTGTCATCACCTCTTTCGTCCAGAAAAGGTGTTATTTCGGGCAATAATTCTTGAAACCTTTCTACGAATTTTCCGCGACTCAACTACCTGACGTCGGTGTGAAGAACGAAATTAGTGTGTTTAGTTGATTCATTATCTTCCAACTGCAATTTAAAGAGCTGCCGTTGCAAGCTACGTGCACGGATGGAATTCACAATGTTTGTTGCAATGGCCATAATTTCCTCTGTGTTTAGAACTTTTGAACACAAAACTTGTTGATGTATAATGCAATGAAAGGAAAAAAATAAAGGAAAATTGTCATTAGCTCGACACAATGCTACAAAACCGTTTTTTTTCCAGTCATTGCTGGTGCTCCATCGGTTGTAATGCACACTAATTTATATATTGGTAGCTGGTAGTTTGTTACAAAATTTAAGAAAACGTCATATTTATCTTCGCCACGGGTCTTTCCCTTCAGAGGAATGATTGTCAAAAACTCTTCCTTAGACGAAATGTCATTGAATACCATCCGAATACAAATACAGATGTGGGCAGTGTCTGTCATATCGGTGGATTTGTCGAACAGTAAAGAAAAGTATGTACATTCCATGATAAAGAAATTAAGTCGTGATCGTAATCTTTAATTTTTTATAAAACTTAGCAGGACAGACCATGTACACAGCATTCGTGAATAATAAACAACATTTTTAGTAATTTACGTTGATTTAACTTCCACTTAAATTGTTTTTTCATTTCAAAGAAAGAAAAGTGAAAAGTAAGTTTAAGCCGATAAAAATTTTAAGCCGATAACTCAACACCTTAATAAAAAAAAGCATCGTATTTAATGACTAAATTCAGCAGAAGGCGTCGGATAACATTGGTTATTTCAAAAAATTATCCTAAACAGTACTAAAATAAGCAATAAAATTTAAAAAACGGCACTCTGAAAAAAGACTTGATTACCTAATTAGCAGTCTAATTAAACCTTCATTTGGTTATTTTTAGTTTTCCGCCATAATGAAACCCCTAACAATAGTGGTCAAAACGTTAGCAACTGCAAAGTTTAATTCCAGAAGACGTTATTGTTTTGAGCAGCGTAGTGTTATACTTACTGTTAAGCCAAGGAATAATTCATCGTCACTTGTTTTAATAATTTTCATTAAAGTACAAGAAATCCGTTTGATGGAGCTAACCAAATACGTAATAGTATATTATGCAATGAACATGTAATGCTTACTATTAAGACACAAGCAACGGTATTAGGAAATAAGCTAAAGGCGAATTTCCTTAATACACCTGCGAATCTCTTAATAGTCATTACATGCAAATTTCATACACTGTTTTTCGAGGATCCCATAATGTTAAATAGAAACGCTAATTTTATAATTGAGTACTACTACTATAGTTACAAATTGTCAAATTTTCCTAAATTTATGTTTGACTTTTAGCCACAGCACCAGTCGATAAGTGTTATAGACAACGTTGTACTTCTATTGGTTCTAAACTTGTATCCTACTCACGGAATATTAGTAATTACGTACTGTCGCAATTACATTGGTATCGTAATAAAAATTTGTATCGTAATGAATTTATTAGAGTACAGATTGTAAAACTCTAATACATGAATTACAATACAGGATAGAAAAATAGTATATTAAAAACAAATATCATAAGACGATCTGTTAACAGGCCTTATGATACGTGTTTATTATACTATTTCTTCTATTGAGGCAAATTTGGGTTTTCAAATTGAAAATCGTACTGTCCCCTGAACATATGCAACCCACAAAACAAAAGTTGGCCGTAGTTCAGAAATTTAAAAAACTAAAAGGTAAGATGTTGTAATTTGATTAGCACGGGGTGGTTTCTATTTCTAAATTTGGCTATATCAGTAGTTTATGCTTATATACTTGCTATGATCCTTTGTAGGTAATTAAAATTTTCTGTTATATTTATATCGAAGTACTTATATATACAAATCTACTAAGTGTTTATCGGACTTGGATAATTATTAATAGTTACACTTACTTACTTTCTTTTGTACACATATATTTACTTTTACATGATCCTAAAAAATCAAGACGTTTAGAATCCAGTGAAATACATGAAGTCATAGGATATAATTATGTCAACAAAAATAGGACTTAAAAAAGATTAAACTGATAATTCATTTAAAAAAATTGATCCAATTTTTTCCTAAAATAATAATTTTATCATTTTATTGCTTTTATTTCAGATTATATTAATAGTAGGTTTGTCTGGCACCTGTTGACCTGAGGAGTCCTTAAAGGATGACGTAGCTTAACTCATTGGAATAACACGATACACCAAATATTAAAAGTAATAGCCACATTGTATTAATGACATTTTTTTCATCCTTCTTTAGTATCCTATTTTGCCAATCACAAGTCGAAAAAATACTTTTAGCTAAAAACGGAAGCCTGGGCATTCAAATAGGTACCTGTATAAGCAGAAAATTTTGTACATACTGTGGAAGCGACAAAAATTTTACAAACCATCCAGAATATTCCTGTGATTGCAATAAACACACAAGATAAATCCACAGTTACTCTTATTTACCATTCATTTATGTACAATACATTTAGCAAGCTAATATTACATTAAAAGTGTCAAATACAAATCGGTAATTAAAATTTTTTAAACAATCGATTCAAAAAATACTTCCAATTTAGTTCTTAACTGTTTACAACTTTTGTGAGGGTTAGACTTAGAAATAGATACCAACTGTAAACTTTAAATGTAAAAACATATACCCTTACAACTTACATAGTTTCTTAAAGAGATTATTTCAAAAATTTATTTAAAGACCAAACTAGATTTTTTCTCATTATGGAGAACAGAACAAAAAACCGCAAACCGTAGCCGCTTAATTTAAAAAAAAAAATTAATTTGTTCGGTTGGTAGCAACTTTGAACGCTCTAGATAAATTTAAAATAAATTTTGATTGAATTATAATATAGTCGTGGTAAGAAAAGATAATTTTCCGATAATGAGTGATGCGTTGAGTTGTACTCCACCGGAATTACGAGCCGTAGCAGAAAAAATCACTGAAGGACTGATACCTACCAAGTCAAATAAAGTGTATAACAAACAATTTTATATTTTCTACTTGGTGTGTTCAAAATAACGTTCAAACAATAACAGAAAATGTGCTAATGGCATATTTTCAAACAATTAGTAACAATAAAAGTTCTACTTTATGGACAACTTAATATTCGTCATAACATTGATGTATCAAAATATTTGCGGCTGCAATCACAATTAAAACGGCATACAGAAGCATATGAGCCAAAAAAATAAAAAATACGAACAAATTAAAAATTATATTTTAGAAGCTGCTAATGAAATCCATTTAGCAACAAAGGTTGTTTTGTAATAACCATATATGTACATTTCTTTTAAAATTATTCGTTTCTCAGGTTGCACTAATTATGGGTTACTCTGGAGCTTGTCGCCGTGAAGAGCTGACGAATATCTCGAGATCGAATACCTGATTCGATTTTGGTCAGCGTACCAAAAACCAAAACCAATACCCCCAGATTATTTGCTGTAACAGAGTCAAATTGGATTAATTTGATCAAACATTATAGCAGTCTTTAAACGGAGAACACAAACCATCAAAGATTTTTTGTAAACTACCCAAACGGACAATGCACCCAGCAACCGATCGGGATTAATAAAATGGGTCAAATAGCAAGAATAATTGCTTCATTTCTGAATTTGGAAAATCCAGAATTGTTTTCAGGACATTGTTTTAAGCGCTCCTCCGCATCCCATTTAGCCAATAGCGGTGGGGATTTGATTACTATTAAGCGTCACGGGAGTGGAGATCATCTACTGTAGCTGAGAGCTACATCGACGCTTCTCTCTAAAAAAAATAGAAGTAGCTCAATTGTTGGCACCCAAAGATGTGTTAGCTATACCTTCTACTTCTTCCTGTCCTTACGATTGGTCACTTGCTTGTGATAATGCAGTGAACCTCGGGGAACATACTAATACAGCTAATACAGAACTCGTAAATCCAAGTTGTTCAAACACCGTTGAGGAATCACCGGCAACTCTAAATGTCTCCATAACAATAGCAACTAGCACTAACATAAGAGTTCAGGAAATATCTAACATCAACATAAACTGTGGAAATAACTGCAATATTACCTTTAAGATATTTACCGAGAAACAGAATTCTAATTAAAAGAGTATCGTACATCTAACTGTAGGTTATAAATTATGTCAATTCTATAGATACTTCTTTCTTTGTTGTTATTGCCTAGATAATTTATTAGTTTTTCAGAGTTGTAGTTATAGTTATTAAACTTGAATAAAAATTATAATCTTATAAAACTATTCATATCTGTCATTTGCCAGTCGTTGAACAAATCAACAACATACACCCCTACCAACATTAACGAAAAAATTTATCAAAACTAGAACGTTGAATGATTGTCTTAAAGCACTGTTTTTAATGAAAAACAGTTCTTTAAAGGTTAAGTTAAAATGCCGAAATAGAAAAAATTATTTTGGAAACAAAATAATGACCAGAAACGACGCGGAGTACCCTCGTACTAAAATTTAATCGATTTACCGGCATGGTTGTTAAAAAAATTAAACAACTTTAAAACACAGTAATGTTCAGTAACATGCAAATTAATCTACAAATAATTTGAAATAAAAATAAAGAAAAAAAAGCTTTTAAAAAAATTTCAATGAAACTTCAGCAATTGTTAATTCACCAATAGAACCAAAGCCCTTAACTTTTTTTTATCTAATGCATCAAATATGATCAAGGAATAACGACCAATCATTGAAAATATGTTGTGGAAACAAACCGACGAGTGACATAATTGTGCACCAAAAAGAATTAATAATTATTTTTACTAGCAATCCTAAAGGTGCAAATATTACTAGAACTAATGACAAATTAGGTCCTTTTGTAACACCTAGTGAGATCAATTGTTAAAACGTAAAGTTATAATCCAAATTGTCATTAATAGATACCAAAAATACTGAGAGTTCTATCACAATCTATTCTACAATCAGAATTAGCTGTAGTCTAAAATTGTCCATTACTTAAGTACTATTACTTATTCATCCTCTGAGTTTAAACTGAATTATTCTAGTTGTTTAAATATTAAACTTTTGATATTGTCAGACTTTGAATTACAGTTTTGCAAGTGAGATATTTCTATAAGAATTTTTTACACCATGGATGGTAGTAAAATAAATGGTTTGAAAGAGAATCTCAAAGATACTTGGTAGATATGAAGTTTGAAATCGAATAGTTTGAGTTTTGCGAGAAATGGTACGATTAAGCTACTTACTGTCTAATATGAGAGATGCTTCATGCTTCACGAAACATTTTAGAAAGTTGTACATGGAAATTTTCTCTTAACCAACATTAAAAACATGCCGTACTTAAAATTCCACATAAGATAAAACCAGCAGTGTCATACGACTGAAAGTAATGTTAAACCACCAATTAATAATATCAAAAGTCACAAGAATAATTTTGGATTATCCCGAAGAATCATTAGAAGGTTTCAGAAAACTTTACGATACGAACATACGAATGCCCTACTCTATAATAGAACTACGAAAAGACAACGAATCATTATATCCACTTGTACCATCAGACGTAAATAGAATATCAAAACAAATATATAACACATCTTTTCAAAAGCCCCATAAACTTTGAAACATCCAAGACAAGATTGAATTTTTGAAACAAATCTTTTAAGCTTTAGAAGTTTTTCCGATAACGAAAACAACAAATATCAACTGCCAATCAGTTCATTGCATTATTTAGTGTCTCTATTCCCATCATATGGTATTTTGAGACATTGCCAGTAATTGAGATAGTTTAAATATAAACAACATGCGACTTTGCCTCCATTGCATAACCCACTAACCTGAACCATAGTTACCAAACAAACGTCTCTCAAAGTTTACAGCACATTTTTATACACAGACAACATAAGAATTTCAGTTTTACTCCAGCAAGAGCAAACAATACCAGGCTTTCACATTGTGCAGTAACTATTCAACATAGAAGTTCGACTCACTCGCAGACATCCAAGCTACAATTACGTTTGGAATGCTATGAATCTTTCAAGTATTAATTGGTACAAGTTCCAATGCATCATCACAAAAAGAAGTCCAACGTCTGAACCATTTAAACAAAATATCAAAAACTGATTCAACTGCTGGCTCCCCCTCCCTATTCATTAAATGTAAACTTTGTAACACTTTCAAAACACTTATTTTTAAAAGAAATCAATGGAATAATAACATTCATACGACGAAGAGTTTAAAAACTTGTAAGTATTCAGAATAATCATCGAACTAAGGAAAACAAGCAACTCTTAGAACTTTGGGAAATGAAAGAGCTTTTACACAAGGTGACCAAATGGGCAAAGACAGCTTCAACTAAAGGATTATGAAAAATGAAGGTGACACTTATACAAAACCAGTATCAACAGTAATGCCTCCAATGCTTGCTTCATCCCCGTAAACAATGCTAGGTGCTATATGGTAACCATGTCGTGTCCTGTGGTTGCCCCCTACCGAATGAAATTGTCTTGTCTGCCAAGTGTAAGTTGAGTTTAGTAATTACGTTATTGCACAAAAAGGCAGAGCCCTTATTGAGCTGTATCATCAGCTGAAGGAAGTGTATGGTGAAAAGTGGTTGGATGTAAAAAATATGCGAAAATGACGCCAAGAATTTTCTAATGGCCACGGCAAAGTTTACGACGAAAACAAAGCAAATAATCAAAGTTTCTAGACGCAATTGCATAGAATATAGATACATTTTTGCACGCTGATATGAGAATAATGGCTTTAAACCATTTTGTTTATGTTGAAAATGAAGTCTGAAAATAATTTTTTGTTTATTTTTTTTAAAGTACCTCAAGACCGGTTGGGCCTTCCTTAGGACCTGTTCGAAAGAGGGATTCAATTAATTGACCTCCATTTCTTTAGATGCCTTGATAAATGTCCACTTAGTGACCGAAACGTCTGGAAAAAACAAGGGTGTTTAATGAATTAAAATTATTTTTTAAACAACTTCTAAAGAAGGCCCAGCCGGTGTTAGGGTACTGTAATATTTATTTGTGTCACTAGGCCAGAAACTGCCTTTTTCCGAGTGTTAGCACAATGTTGTGGAGCCGAGGCGAAGTCGAGGCCCCATAAGTGCGAATACTCGCAAAACAGTTTCTGAACGTGTGTCACACAAAATTTTTTAGGTCGGCAAGTTTTAAATGGTTAAAATTGGTAAATCTTTTGTGTAAAATGTTGACACTAATAATTTTTTTTTGTTGGTATCAGTCGAATTTGTTTTCTAATATTTAAATTCAAAAATGTTTAGATTTGATAAGTCACAGATTAGGATTGACTGTTCAAAATAGAACTTATATGCGTCCAAAACTCAGGTAATAACCATGTTTTAAATAAAAACGGTATTTAATTATAACCTACAATATTAAAAGTGTATAAATATACGAATACAATTTTTATGTTACATACTGCAAAATTTCCAACATACTCGAGCTTTACAATTTGTGATTAAGTGCAAACCCCTGAATTCTTGTTTTTTAGTTAAATTTTAATCCAAAATTGAACATAAATTGAGCGTTAAATGTTGGTCAAATGTTACATCAGAGAAAATTTGTGTGGTTATATTCCCTAGAAGGCTAGAAGGTTATATTCTCAACAATTGTCATATGTCATACGCGACGCAATCGACCTGCCCTCTTGTGTTACCAAACATTAGTACAACGATTTTCTGGCCGATTTTGACGATTGTAAAGTTAATGTTTCTGGACGGAGGCCTGAAAAAAAATTACAACATAGCGAAGTTCCAATTCAATTATATGTTTAATAATAAAGTATTACTTCATAGTGGTGTCGTTTTCTTGCTCATTTTCTAACCCAAATTCTATTTATATATTTTTTTGTATTTCTTTTTACGTTGTGCAGTGCAGTGTGCAGCTTGCATTTTCTCATTACTGTCATAATGACAATGTAAAATTTTACAACATGGCCAACACAAAATTGCTGACTAAAAATAATAGAATGACTAACACTAAAAGTTGCAGCTCAAGTGTCGCATTAAAACTGGCGCCAAAGTGCCGCATTTTGTGTGAACAACTTTGTGATTTAAAAAAAAGGAGTTGAAATGTTTGATTTGTGTAAATCAGTTGTGTAGCCGTTTTTGGACTATTTAAGCTGTGAATGTAAATATAATGTGTTACTTGCTGATTGCGCCATTAAAACTTGCGCCAGGAAAGTGTAGACGTGTGCGAGTGCTTCTATGCTAAATTCTATGTGAAAAACTTGATAGAGTGTTTATTTATCAAATTTTGAAGACGCGCCATATGATTATTCAAAAACACAAAGAAAAACTCATGGAAGACGTTTGTCCATTTTTGCGAGAAGAGTTTTTAGACTCTATTGCGCCACATGAATATACCTTGATCTATTATTTCACAGTCCAAGAAACAATCAGAACAATGACGTCATTCTTCTTTTAATAACCTCAAAAAGTTAAAGGAAAATTGTTGGTTGGAAAGGTCATGGAAATTGCGTTTTAATATCGAAAACGGTTATGGCAGCGTGATTTAAATTAATAATTGATTCTGAGCTCTACTGCGTAACCTTACAAATTATCGCCGAGATCTCCCAAACAAGAGGAGGAAGAAGAGTATCCTGGCGTCTGATGCATTAGCCAATGTAACAAGACCTGTCGGATTTTGTTTTTGATAAAGAAACGCTACACCATCCTGTAGTGGTGTTTTGGCGGCATTACAAAGGAGATGAACCGTTAAATAAAGGTCACCGAAGCAAATTAAAAATAACATCAAGTACATTACAAATTTGCCGACAGATGTAGACTGTCTAAAATAAAATAGATTCTTCAAACATTGACGGCAAATTGTTGAATAGTGTTAAAACTAGTTTGTGATGACACTAACTTATTTCCTAAAACAGCTTTTATTTGCCGACATTTACATGAACTACTTTGAGTATTACTTCAATTAACCTCCGCAAATAATGTGGATAACGTTGAAATTACATTTTACTTTTCAAGAGTTTAACAAGAAATTAGCTTTCGAAATCAAATCGCCGTTTTATTAAAGAGAAGTATAATGTAATTTTACCATGAACGGCTTTTTGCGAACACGTGGGTTTCTATATCAAAACTAAAAACTCTGGCTGGTACTAAATGCACGTATTCCAACAATAAACCTTCTCTTGCAAACAGCAAAATCAGTAATTCCCAAAATTCAAATAGAATTTGTTCTCAATAAAAATCATAAGACAATAAATGTGGCAAACAATTTTGAAAATAAAGAGAAAAGGTATAATTTAAAAAAAAGTATCAGAACAAGCTCATCTATCTAACGCGGAACATACTGTATTAGTAAGCAAACTAGATATCAGCTGCAATGGAGAATACCTCTCACCAAAAAAGCTATTCAATGGCGCACATTACTTTTAATAATTTTTTTAAATATCATTTGAAATCATATTTGGCAAAACAGCCAAATGGCAACTGTTTAACAGGAAAAAACCTACAAAATAACATTCAACAAATCACCTAGAAATTAATACATTAGAATTCTTTAATTAGCATAATAATTCTTCAAAGAGTTAAAAAAATTGAGTATTAAAATGCAAACCAAAAATTATACAGTTCCATTTTTAATATTATACTATTATTCTTTAATGACTCATAATATTACAAAATACAAATAAAAAAGTAGGTTAAGAATATCAAGCAAAACTTATTTTCACCATTTTACGCAAAGTTGTATATCACTTTTACACACCTAAGGTAGGAAACAGAAACCTAACTGCATATCGATTTTTTAATAATACATTCATTTTAATAATAAAATATGGTTCTAGCACTGTTTAGATACTGGTTACTTAGGTGGTGCAGTAGTTATCTCTAGTTTTTAAAGTTGAAATAATACTGTGGTCATTTTTAATGTTTATTATGAACAACATTATGATATTATTATTATGTTAAAAGCCCAAAAAAAAGGCTTAAACACTAAAACCCTAATACATTCTGACAAAGAAAACATTTTCCTAATTAATTCTCTTATTCGATGTAAACAAGTACTTACAAGTACCTAAATAAAACATGTTCATGATAAACATAAACAATCTATAAATAGGTTTTAATAAAACTTTTCGCAAATTTTCCGAAAAAAACATTTACGTACAAAAACAATATTAACAGATGAGTACATTATTGAGAAGAAGGTGTTTATTAAGCTATTGCACTCAAGAATATTCATTACTTATTGATTTTGTGAAGATAAGTCACAGTATAATATTAATAAATGTGTTTATTTTCTAAGATAAAATTCATTCCAAATTCGTATTGATGTTTTACGAAACAAATATTTACTTTTGTTAAAGATAAACCATGTTGACTTCGTAGCAATGTAGCAAATAAAAGAAAGTTTTAATTGGTGCAATATTTGCTGTTTTATCCATGGAGCTGTATTTTAATCATCAGCCGAATAATTAATTATATTCTTTGTTTAAGAATTTATTTATTGGTTTCATTACAGTTAGATGAATTGAACCGAAAAGATGCTATCGTTAAAAACTGATTTGTAAATTTCTGTCAGAGTACAAAGTAAGAGAACGTTGACTAATTATGATCACATGCTGCTGTAAAATATATGCACATTATTATGCAATTTTACTAGCATGTAATTACTTTATAGTATGCATTTTACATAAACAGAAGCGTGACAAGCTAATAACTAATGTTCTCGACTATACCTAAGTTTTTCTTCATACATAATTGGTGTATTTGCAAATAAATTCTAACTTAAATTCTAAGTTAAAAATATTACGATATCGTTTAGCAAACCGTTTTTTGCACTCAAAAATATTTTTTAAAAAACCTAAAAAGAAAACAAGATAATAAATGTCGGTTAAATTAGAGCAGTGGGACTTAACAATGGATGTGCAGAAGCTTTATATTAAAATTATGCTCTTTGTTATATCGCATTAATTTAAAAAGTCAGCGCTCTTTTTACTATATAAAAGAACAATTTCACTGAGCCCGTATCAAATATTTAATTCAAAGAATTTGCTAATTCTAGATTGAACGCTTAAGACATTTAATCATACTCGTAACTTTCATTTTGTAAAGTAGTAAGAATTTCCTTTCATAGCTTCATTCAATGATAGTCCAGACTTACTTTTATTTCCGTTTCTTATTGTAAAAAGGAAACACAAAAAAAATTTTCTTAGTGCTTTGTTGCATGTCTCGGCAATTACACCGTTTTCGATTCAATTTAAAATGTTTAACAATTGATTACGACAATTTAAGTCTTACGATATTTATATCCAAGTTTTTACGACTTCCTTATTTTAGTTTCCATTTTATTATTTTTACACCTAACTCAATTTACATACTAAAACATGCTAAGCTTTTGTAACGGTAACCTCCTATTTATGTATATTGCATTTTCAGATTAAAGATAACCGGACAATTAACGTTAAAATAAACTCTTTTTGTTTCCACATAAAAATAAAACTACATAAATGTCAAAAGTTCTACTTAACTGTTGAAATCTAATGTAAACTAGGTAATGTGTGAAGTGAGATTAACAGCTCTTAAAACAACCAAGAGTTTAGTTCAGGAATTTTCTATTAGTTTTAGTTCAAGCTGATGTTCCATTCGAAAGCTTTTCCCAACTTTGCACGAAAATAGTTAAGCATTCGAGATGTTAAAGATAACGACTTTTAATCAATTTTCTCATACGGATAATGAATCATGAATTTTGACACTAACAATAGATCGAGAGAAGTATGTTGCTTAATAAATATTCTCCAGAATAGTTTTAAATTGTATTACATTACGAAATAGTTTAACAAAGTTTACTAGGAAACTATTTGGTTTATTAACATTATTCTAGTTTAGTGAGATTTCGGCAAAGTTTTAGTCGAAAATGTACTAATTTTTATAAAATTCGGAAAATTCGTTTCAGGAACTCACATCCCAGAAACCATTAGTCGAAACATCTATGCTTATTAATAATTTTATTTGTGAGACTTTTATGTTAATAATTCTATGTTAATTACACACTATTAGTTATATACAGGGTTTCTATAAATGATAGTCTCGTTAGGTGAGCTTTGAAAAATTTTAAAAATATGCTAATTTGCCGGTTAAATTGATAGTGAATTAATTTATGCTAATGCCATCATTAGTCAGTGATTTCATCATTACGTTGTAATTGAGTGTTGTTCGTCGTTTATCCATAATTTTGTTCATTTATTTGCCAACTTGATGAGACAATCATTTATAGAAACCCTGTACTATCGTTTGTATTTTGTTATATCCAATATTTTAATTAAAAGTAGGTATTAGACGATTATTATTTATTTATTCACATGGTACATTATTTTTTATTATAGTATTGTAATGTAAGTATAATGTATGGCTCCCCCGAAGATCAGTATAGACCTGTATCAGACGATTTACAATTCTAAAGGTTGTCTACATGATGCGTCATTGTAATTCAAATTATATGGTCTATTATTTTTACTTGTAATTTATTTTTTTAGAATCATACATTGATCACATAGTTTATTAATTACATACTACTCGGGGCTAATATCACACTAAACACAAAAGCCAAAAGTATGAAACTTTGACCACTGATATATTCCAAAAAATTAAATTGCGCTCAGTATACGGGATGAGTTTTTAAAACTTACGAATTCTGTATTTTTAAACAAAAGCAAAAATTAAAAAACAAAAACAAGCAATTTTTATAAGGAGGAATTGACGTGTAAACGACATTTGACCCCCAACGACTACCACTAAATTCTTTTAAATTGCACAATCCTAAGTGTGACGTCATATTTTAGAGAATTAATTAAGGAATTTACTGGTACAATTGTTTTTTAATTTTTAAAAAATTTTGGACTGTAACAAATGTTGGCGATTTCATCCAGTATTCTTGGCTCATATCTTCTTCTGTTAGCTACAAATCCCTTTGCTTCGAAAAAAAGTTTAACAAAAACCAAACACAACTGTTTTTAGCATTTTTTAGTTATCGCAATTGAAAAAGTGTGTTGGTTTTTTGTGAAGTTTCGTTGTGTGTAGATTATTTTCTTTAATGTAGAATTAAAAATTAATTATATTATTAGAATTCATTTAAGACTAAAGAGTCAACATTTGACCAATTCAAATTCGTAATTATACAAATCTGTCACCAAGTCTTAGTTGTATTGACAATTACTTAGACCATTGCCAAACGGGTCGAAATGATATTTACTTATCAAAAGGAAAACCGGTTTACATACAGAACTGCTGCAAATCCCTCAAGAATACTCGATGAAACCGTTAACGTTAAAGCAGCAGTAGAAACAGGACTGTCACAAACTTCAAACTTTTAATTATTGAACCAACAAGATGGATCTCCTTCTCATTACGTTCTGTCTCTTAGACAATGGTTAGATAATCGTTATCCAAACCAGTGAATTGGCAGAAAGGTGCCAATTGAATGGCATCCCAGCCCACCCGACCAAAGTCCTCTTAAAACTCAACAGGAGTCAATTGAAGAACTACGACGTAGAATAAATGAATAATGTCGCGTAATCGGAAGAGAAACTTTTGAAAACCTTCAAAAAGGGTTTGAAAGGAGGCTTTACTGTTATCTTCAAAACGTCGAAAATCATTTTTAACACTTGATATAAGCTTTTTTTTATAATTTTGTTTTTTCAATCACATTTTTTTACAGTCCAAAAATTGCTCGAAATTAAAAAAACAAGTGTACACTTAGGGCCAGTGCCATTTAAAAAAATTTAAGTTCTTGAAACAATGCACAGATTCTACAAAAATTTTATAGATAAATAGTCCAAGTAGAAGAGAAAATACAGACAATAAACATCTAAAATGTTGGATTTGAAAAAGAACTTAAAGCTTAAAACAAAACAGAGAACAGACAAAATCACCGCGAAAACGCTGATTACATTGAAGACACATTTTTAAAAAAAGATAGAACAGTGCAACGTAAAAACAGAAAGCAAGATTTTAAGAAGAGTTCAACACGTTGGACAACAGGATCCAGACACGACAGAATTTCAGTCAAAGATAACACTCATTTGATTAAATCATAAGTCAGGAATGACGCGTCCATTGACTTGTTCCTTTTCTACAACTCAGCCTATGATTTCCATATTCGTGTTTACCAGTTCCACATACACTTCTGTATGAATGACATATTTTTTTTCCCAGTCTTAAAGATTCGGCTATCCGACATACGTCGTCTTTTAACGACGTTTACCATGCGGAAACATACATTACCTCAGAGTCATGATCAACAAATTTTAATCTAAAAACTGTATCCTTTACTGCTACCAAATCCCAGTTGTCTTGAAAATATTCAACTTCTGAGTATAACAATTAATCCACTCATCAAATCCTTCAGAAAAGTATCTAATTTAATCCTTGTTACAGACACATAGGTATATTGACATAACAAGGACCATAACGCCGGTAACCGTAGATATATAGGCTGGGAGCGGTAAATGTTGTGCCACTCTAATCCCAAGACCTTTATTTTAACAGGGTAAACTTAACACATGAGTTTCATTTTTTCATTGAAAATTGTTTCTGAAGTGCATTTAAAGTTTTTGTCCCATAACTGCAGTTGTCCTTAAAAGATAAGTTAACTTGTAGATCGATGGGTTATTCATCAACATGTAGAAAGCAACGATGTGATAATAAGAAGCTTTCTCTTAAAGAACTATTTTTGTATTAAATTGTATGAAATATAATTAAGTTAAGTAAGTTTATTGCATTTATTTTGAACTAGCAGTGATACCCGGCGTAGGTCCATGTAAGTCTACTTTTGCTTGTAGTTTCTCTCAGGGAGAGATGGGATTTAGCCTATGTTATTCCCCGTAAAATTTTGCGCATGTTAGTCAATTTTCAGCATCGGGGATGCTTCGTTTGAGTGGGCAAAAGTAACAAACAAACAGATAGACAGACATACAATCACCTATATATTCAAAATACATTGCACAAGTTTCTTAGTAACAATATTTAAAAACTGGCTACCATGTTATGAAAACTAATACACCAAACCAGGTCGTTCTAGAAAAGTACATCTAGTAGTTACGGTATAGAGGCGGTAATTTTTACACAAAGAAACACCAAAAAACAATTTATTAGAATAAACAAGATAACAAACTAAAACATCAAAACCAGAACAGAAGCAATAATGTAAAGAAAAGAGTAACTCAACACTAAAATTGATAGCTAAAAAGGCAATGTACAGTGGCAGCTGAGAATTATGATAAGCAGCGCTGAAAGAATGCAAACGTGATAAAGAGATTTAAAGAAGTCCTGGGAAGAAAACACCCCGATTCAGAATGACTTAGAATCTAGTCGATGCGGCCAATATCCAGGAACAGATACCAATTCAAGTTGAGATGATAATGAGCATGTTTGGCAAAGCCTAAGTAAATTAGTCGTAATAGGTTAAATGAAGTAAGATGATGTTTGGAAAAACAAAAAATAATTATTGTATTGTATTGTGATTTAAACCCCAGATGATCAAAGGTAATACCAAACACAAAATTTATCAATCAAATTTGAAGGAGGAGTGAAGTATTTAAGAAGATTATTTTTTTCATCAATTCAGATTTTGCTCGTATTAACAAAATATTAAATAATTGATGACACAATTAATATATTTCAAGAGAATTAAAATGTTTTAACAAGGTAAATATAATAAATAAATAAAGTTAAATGTAATCAACGCTTTATCAAGGACCATGCAGTTTTATCAGTACAATACACGTTAATTGGTTAGAATTGTGCATTGCTACTGGTCAAAATGATAAAAACGTTATATTTTAACGTATGAAAAAATAATCAGTATAAACCTGTATAGTGCGGGGACAAAACCGTGTGCAATTGTCAATTAGTTTGTCTTGACAAAGTATTTGCTACAAGGTTTAGGAATACCACTAAAACCTAAACATGCCAACCCTTACCCACCTTAGTATTCATATGTAATAACATTGATTAATTGATTAAGAAAAACAGATAATCAGGAGAGATAATACAAAGTATTGCTTAACTTCAGATAATAATAATAATAATACAGATAAAACAATACATTATAATAGGCCTGACATAACACTTGTAGATAAACAAAATAAAACTACATACCTCATAGACATAGCAATACCAAATTCACATAACATGCAGTCTACACATACAACAAAGATACAAAAATATATAGATCTTTCCTAGAAATAAAAAGACCTAGCGTATGGCAATGGTTAAGATGGTTCGCATTGTCATATCAGCAACTAGTCTTATACCCAAAACTTTACACGACATAATGACCTAAAGTCGAGTTAAATCTAGTCTAAAAATAAATAATAATAATAAAATAAAGAATAAAAATGTTCAAAGTGAACTTTAAAGTTTAAGAGCTTTTTACTACGCAATAAATTCAAAAGACGCACAAAGATCCATACAATCAAGCAATTCCTACTCCATAGTTTCTTATTTTATTTTAATAATAAGGACTTGATTATTAAAGAAAAGCTATTGTAAATAAATGCTACATTGTTTAAAAATCTTCTTTTCGAATAATGATTTATAATATCTAGGTACAGTCAAAAATTCACAATGTTTAAGTGATTCGTATGTGTTCGGAAACAAAGTCTCTAGTCCAAATAACAAAGTTAAACTGAAAGCTCAATATCAAGCTATCACATTCATTTTTGCGTGTCGATGTTGACATTAGATAACGATATGGATATAAAACCACTAGTGCTCCATAAGCCTTAGCGTATGGTTTCCGTAACATGCTCTCTAAAAAGTATCTACTATTTTTGCCGATACGACTACTTGACGTACAACTTCAATAGACCAGAACTTTTAAAACGTTATTTGTTTAATCACTTAATTATCATTGCTTGTTAAAACACTGAGCTTCAAATTACCCCTTAAAAGTTCAATTAAACATGCTGAAGTTATCGTTGCCCGTATTTTACGGACCTTCATTTACGATATAGTGTTTGTAAATTACCTTCCCTTTGCCAAAAAGAACCTAAACTTCGGTAGACAAAGGAATTGGAATGGGAGTGGATCCTCCTAACAAGTATACAACTCGCCGTGTGTTCCAGCAAAACTGTGGTGGGGGAATGACACTAGGATGCGAAGTGGTTCAAAATGTTTGCTGAGAACTTCTTGGCTGTATCACAAAAAAATGTTTGCTTTTGCAAACAATCTCACCAAGACTGGGTTTATACAGTCTTCTCTTAGGAGCTCCAGCAAGGCGCTGAGCATCAAACATCTATTAGAAGGTATTTATTTATTTATTTTTTTATTTATTCGTATGGTACATTATACAAATATTGTATTGTGATGTAAGTGTTATGTATGGTGCCCCAGAAGATCAGTATAAACCTGTATAGTGTGATGACGAAACCGTGTGCAATAGTTGATTGGTTCGTCTTGGCAAAGCATTTACTTTAAGGTTTAAGATAACTACTAAAACCTAAATACGCCAACCCTTACCCATTCTAGTATTCACATGTAATAACATTAATTAAATGTGTAAACATTATAAAAGATAAATATGAACATAAAAATAACAGCACAGCTATTGCATGACGACATATAATGGACCGGTCTAAGCGCCAGTCACGACAATGACGAAAAAAATAGTAGGTTAAAGAAATAGCAAAAAAAATAATGAAAAAACAGTTAGTCAGGACAGATATGAATAGTGTAATAAGTCAACAAGTGAGAAATAAAGTCAACAAGTGAAAAATCAATGTTTTATAGTGTACGAGTGTAGTAGCATCGATCATTATGGAAACGATTCATCAAATCAGCAAAGCCCAAACAGAGTAGGCCAAGAAATTCAAAGCATTCCTAATAATATGAAAAAAGATTCCTCGAAAGAAAAGCAGATCATTATTTCCAAGAAAGAAGTTCAACAACACAGTAGCTGTAAAAATATTCAAGAAAATATCACCAAGAGCTAAACGGGCCTAAAAGTGAAGAAACAAAATGAGCAAGTTTTCATAACAGCGGATGGCGGATTTTGTTTTTGCGGAACTTATGTGATTGGTTAAAAAAATTTAAATTAAAATGGCGAGAAATTATAACGGATGTTTTAACTTTTAGCGGCGCCGCAAAAATGTTAGAAATATTTTAAGTTTTGGGTTTTTTTTGGATCCTATGTATTATACTGCTGATTACTTTACTTCTACCTATATGTCACTGTTTGATACTGTATTGACGCTATTGGCACATTGTTTGAAACAACGAAACGATTATAATTTTTTAACCAATCGCAAAAAGGAAAATCCGCTATCCGCTGTTATAAAAACCGGCTTTTACTCTCAAACAAAATATCTTAATCATATTACAATAGTCAATAATGATGCTGTTCAATACGTAAATAAATCCAAGTAAATGATTCATATAAAAATTAAATCCCGTCAAATACGAGAACAACAAAAACGAATTGAAGAGTTTATTAACTCATTAAATCATGCCGCGGTTTAATTGGAAAAAGAAAATAGAATCGAAAAATATCAGTGGTAGATCAAAGACATTGAGAAGCAATGGGAAATTATTTTTAATTAAATACCATATTATGGAAACTGAGTTCAATCATCCTTATTTCAGTGAACAAATATCAGAAGCATTAAGTGCAACAACACAGAATAAGTAAACAAGTTCGTCTCGGGTAAAACTTCAAGAAATACAAATTCAATTTTTTCATGGAAATTACAAGGAGTCGCCACTTTTAAAAAAAGTGATTCACAACAATAAAGACCTTTCGTAAACTTATGTGAAAAGGGAGGCGAGTAAAACTATAAATCATTTTCAAATAAATGAACTCAACTACGATAATAAAATTTTAACTCTAAAAACGTTAGGAGAAAAATTCATGGAATTTCAAATCATTAATACTGAATGTAATAAAACATTTTAAAAAAGTGAAATGGTAGAACAAATGAATTGTATGAAGCGTCCATCAATAATCCATTGGAGATCCAAAATCTACAAGAGGAGAAGGAGGCTGGAGGCGAGCAGAGAAGTGGAGAGAAGAAAAGGAATTTGCTACAAACAACCGCTTATTTTAAAGAAAGTAAGCGTATTAGCTCTTATTTTTCTTATTGTAATCAAACAAACCACGCGATCACTCAATTTAATAAATTTGTGGCATTGTCAGTCACAGATAGGTTCCAATTTATAAAATAATTCAGATTATGTTATGTTTGTATACGGCGCGACAGCTTTATAACATGTAGAGCTAGATTTGGTTGTGGCATTTGTAATCGCAATCACAACACGCTCTTGCATCAAGAATTTAACGAAAAGAGATCAATTTCGCAAGAAAAATGAGGTCAAAGCTATTGAAAAGGAAAATAGAACAGAGTATCTTTGGGCACTAATTGATTCCGGATGACAAGAATCGTTTATAAGAGAAAAAGCAGCATCAATAATTAAATCTCACAAGAGAAAAAATTCAAATAGAAATTAACGGAATTGGGGCAGAATAGAACAAAATTAGAACAATGAGACAAGTGTAAATTAGCCGATTCAACATTCTACAAGACCGGACTAGTAGATGTTAAGACATAAAGTAACAAATTAACAAAATATCATAACTATTCATAAAGATTACTTATAATGAATGTCTCATTCTCTTTCGACACATTTAATGAATCTCATTTAAACACTACAAGAAGCTCTTAATATGGTTCTACCAACAATATTGCCACTGTTTATCTACTGTTTCTACACTTAATTTTTTTATTTTTTTCCTGAAAAAAAAATCTATACCCAAATAACCTTTCCAATAACTCTCGTGTGGGACGGGTGCTCCATCTTGTTGAAAATAAATAAATTGTCAGTCAAATTTAATTGATCTTGAAAATTTTCTAATATTTCGGTTATCAATGCTACATATCTTTGTCCTCTTAAAATATCCCGATAGAAATATGACCCGACAATTCGGGCTTCGATTGTACCACACCAAACATTCTAACTAAATCATTGTTGGGAATTATGAGGATTAATAACAAATGGGTTCACATCCCTCTAGTAATGATTATATCTTCTATTTAACATCCCACAATAAGAATAATTTGTTAATCACTCCACAAAATGTGTCTACAAAAATTAGGATTTTCTTCACAAGCTCTGGTAAACCACTAAACAAAATTTAAACGTCTCTACTCAAAATTAGAGTTTAAACGGATTACATTTATGTTTTTTCAAAACTTTATGAACAGTATCCGATTCTCTTGACAAATCTCGTACAGAATAATTAGGATGTATCTCAAAATATACTAGTACAATTACGTCAGTCTGTTCTCTTCTGTTAGTATAAAATTATTTTACCAGGAAATTGCTGAATGTAATGTTTAATAGTTTTATTTGAATTTTTGTTAAACAATAATTACACATCCAACATGTCACATTTTCCCAAATGAGTAAATGTCATAGTTGATTAAATTGTAAAACCAGTACTCTTACTGCAAAGTAACTTCAGAAGACTAATTATTAATAACTTGTCAGCTACTATACAATGTAATGCTTTAATTTTTCATATGTAACACGATTTCAAGCAAATAATAAAGATTTCCCAAAATTTTTGTGTTCAGGTTGCGATTCTCTTTAAAAACCCAACAATATATACCAGGTATTCCATTAAAAAAAGGTGTTTTTGCCATTATCTTAAGAACACGACTCTTAATTGTTTTTTTGTTTTAACATTTGCAATTACCATTAACCCGGCGTTGGTAAGGTGGGGTGTGACAAACCCCAGGCCATACAAAACTGTTAGCCATTTTTGTAATAGTTGCTCTGTGCGCATGCGTCTCTTAATAGCTTTCCACAATAATTTCACCTATCCTATGGTTCAGTTGGTTTGTTGGCAGCGCCTGTAACAGACGTGTAGTGGCTGCTCAAAGTGACTTGGGGTTTCTCAGACCCCACCTTACCATTGCCGTAACATTTTGGTCGAACGGTGAGTATTCAGAAATATTAAATTGTTATTACAACAGTGATGGTTTTTTCTCCAAAAGTCTTAAAAAGTGGCACTTTTATTAACTCTATACGTGTCGTAGAAGTGCCACTTTTACATCCTAGGAGTAAAAGTAACTATTTGTACCTTTGAAGTAAAAATAGTTATTGTTATTGTTTTTTTTTCCAAGATGTGTTCGTACGAGAAAGAACAGCAACGCTTGCTAGCGTTAGGGCAAGAAGTCGAAAACGATCAAGACAATTACGAGCTTTTTGAAACTGAAAGTGAGCCAGAAGAAGATGAAGTAAATGCTGAACTCAATACTGGACAAGATGAGAATGACGACGAAGATATTGGAGATATCGGCTTAGATAATGAAAACATCAATAATTCTCAAACGTTGGAAAAGACAATATTACAAAATGGTTACGAAATGTACCACATAGAAATGTTCGAACTAGAGCTGAAAATATAATTACTCATTTGCCTTGCGTAAAGACTTATGCTAAAAATGCGAAGCGTATAATTGAATGTTGGTCAATCAAAAAATTCGTCAAAAAGCAACAAAATATAAAGATCAGTATTTTGTAGGGAAACTACAGTCGTTGAATATAAAGCAGTTTTAGGATTGCTGTATTTAGCAGGTGTATGCAGATCAAATCATCAGAATCTAAATGACTTATGAATGGCTGATGGTACAGGCGTTGATATATTTCGTGCTACTATGTGCCTCAAAAGATTCACTTTTTATTATCTTGTATGCGTTTTGATAATATGAACAATAGGGAAGAACGACGCAAATGTGACAAGCTAGCTCCAATCAGAGCCATATTTGATAAATTTGTATATTACTTTGACCAAGCTTATTCCCCAAGTGAGTATCTTACGCTAGACGAGAAGCTGGAATCTTTCAGAGGGCGATGCTCATTCCGCCAATACATACCAAACAAGCCAGCGAAGTATGGGATAAAGGTACAAGCTTTAGTGGATGCCAAATCCTTTTATGTTATGAAGCTGGAAGTTTACACTGGCCTACAACCTGATGGACCTTACAATATGAGTAATCGTCCATCTGATATTGTTCTGCGTATGGTACAACCTATATCTGGTACCAAAAGGAATGTGACGTTTGATAACTGGTACACCAGTCACGATGTAATGTTAAAACTACTGAAAGATCATAAACTGACATCTGTTGGTACTATGAGAAAAATAAACGGATTATACCCACAGATTTTTGAATGTTCAGAAGAGGGAAAATAAATCTAGCTTGTTTGGTTTCCAAGAAGATATAACTTTAGTTTCTTACGTGCCAAAGAAACAAAAAATGTTTTGCTGCTTTCAACACTACATCACGACGATAAGATAGATGACAGTACAGGAGATCGCCGTCTTCCTGAAATAATTAGTTTTATAACTTCACAAAATGCGGTGTAGATGTAGTAGATGAATTGTCTGGAAGCTACAGTGTTTCTCGCAATTCAAGAAGATGGCCTCTCACCCTTTTTTCTCTCTCCTCAACACGGTAGGAATCAATTCCCAGGTAATATATAGAACAAATAATAACGACTACAAGCTGAAGAGACGAGAATACCTGAAAAATTAGGGCTGGCGCTAATTGAAGAACACATAGATAAACGAAAAGAAAATTCAAGATTGCCAAGAAACTTGCGTAGAAAAATCATAGAAATAAGCGGGAAAAGCCAAGAACCACCATTCAAACGACCAACTCTCATCGAAAGGTGCCAAACATGTCCTAGAACACGTGACCGCAAAACCAAATACACCTGCAGTACCTGCAATACGTTTCTATGTCTAGAACATGCTCATATGTACTGCCAAAATTGTTGTATTTCGGAATAGATTTTTTTATTTTTATCGTCAATACCAAATAAAAATTAGTTTCCAAGTGTTTATTTGAGTATTAGCTATAAAGTATTATCATTACATCTGAAAATTTCCGAAAATTTTCCCAATTTTTCCCAATTTTCGAATTTGTGTTTTTTTGTTTTGTAAAATACGACGTTCAAGTTATTTTATGTTATTTTAATAATAAAATAAAAGTTCCTAACAATTCTTGTTTTATTCATTTCTATATTACTTTGTTAAGACTTAGCCAAAATATAAATAACCTACATAATTTGTAACTATTTTTTTATTTATTAATTTGGTGGGGTTTGTCAGACCCCACCTTACCACTGCCGTCAAAATATTTCACCTTACCAACGCCGGGTTAAAAATGATACTAGTTTGTCTATTTAACCGACTTTGTAGCTCCAAAGATAAGAAAGTAAGCACCCACTTAAGTGTGGACAGATTGTATAAAGCAAACTTAAATACACAATGAGTTTCAAATACTCATGAAAATAAATAATAACAACTACGATGACAATTTGACAGTATTAAATACTGTTGCATCATATTATGAAATACCAATGCCACAATGTTTCAGCAAAATTGTCAATAATTAGTACTAATCGTGCTCATTATATTGAGCTGTTGTTATTTCAAATTATTATTACTAAATTACCAAAAATATAATATAAATTCACTACTAACACAAAATTCAATATTTTATTATATAACTAAGATTACATCTTCACATTCTGTTTAAACCTTAATAATTAATAAATTTGTAAATTTTCTTGACTACACCTACATAATATAAAGGTATAGGATATGTTAAAATTAAAACATATTTAAAATAAAATTATGATATTTAAGAAAATGAAAATCCTGAAAACTCCCGTGTAAGTAAAGAGTGAATGCACTACAATATATGAATAGTACTAGAAAACAATAACTAACGACAAAAAGCTCTTATTCTTACGGTTTATGTTTTTTAACGTTTTATTAAAAACCAATATTAAGATATTTTTAAAATTTTTACATAAGTTATATCCCCAAAGGATTCGAAATCTGATCTGAACTAATTCCATGTAAATTACAGGAAGCTTTTAGTATACCATTATAAATGCCTATGGGACAATATTGTAAAGCAACATTTGTTGTTAATTGGTTTCGATATAGAATAATTGAGTTATTTTATACGAAAAACATTATCTTTCACGACGTAATGAAAATATGAAAGAAGTAAAATTTAATATAGGATATCATTTTCTAACAGATCAGCTACATTCGTGGTTTCTTAAGGAAACGAACTTTGTCCTTGTATATATGGCAGATTTAAAAGAAAAAGTACGGTTAATTCCTTGAACAGTGTATTGTGAATTCAAGTTCTAACAGACGGCCGATTTTCTTGTATTTTTTTTTCGTCTTGATCTGTTGGTAGCGCAGGGTAAGCAGCTTATCTAAGGCGGCGCAGCAGAGTGCAGTAAATGGATCCGTTCTCGAAATCAAATCCGACTTGGAACAAGGATTGTTAAGACTCTTCCACTTTATTCTCCGTAATCTGATATCAATCAGAGAATTTCTCTTGAGTTTAGCTCATTAGTTCGTACTAATGAGATACGAGATACCACACTAGTTAACGGAATACTGAGACTGGGGAATTTAGAACGAATAATAACATCATTATTTGCCTTGTTAAATTTAATTTAATATACGTTGATAGTTGATATTTCCCCAGTTAGTTGATAACGCTTCCTTCGATATTAAGGATCTTAACTAATTTTAATAACAACATAGTTTTGTCTTTTTTCTTGTTGTATAAATTTCTACTAATAATGTTCACAGTTGTAGAAAATCCTTCTTAGTGGAGAACAGGCAAATAAAACTACTTCAAGTGATTATCTTGCGACGTTTCGGAAACGTTATATTTAAATAATTAAACGAAGTGTTTCCTTACCTCAGGCGCTAATGAAGACACAAAATACAAGGTATTGTTACAAAGATAACAACAGAGCCTATGTAATAAATTTAACAAATTGATCATTTTAGGATCAATTCCAAGTAACAACAATATAAGATGACATAAAGTTGATAAAATACTTACTTCGATATCTAAAATTGAAGCCGTTTGTCATTAAAAATTAAAATTAATAATATGTGATTATTTGTCATACTATAAAACTATAATAAAATATGAGATATAAAAAAGACCAAAATTGACGAATAATTAACACTACCAAACTAACAAACATTAAATTAAATTAACATTAAAACGGTACATTTTTGTGATATTAACCACTATTGTAAATGTGAGATATGTATTTTAAATATGATATAAAATGACCATAAAGAATAAAAACAAACAATTGTACGTGTATGTAAATGATAAGGTGAAAATTACGACCATAGTAATAAATTCGCGAAAAATACAAATTGCAAAAATATACCTTATAGATATTCAACCCAAAATTACGCTTAAAATAACATTATGGGGATGGATAGTCAACAATTATTAAACTAAAACTTAATCTTACTAATTATGTTGTTGTAACAAGTATTTAGATTATTCGTGTCTGTTTTGAAGTTAATATTATTTTTATGGACATTAATGTAAATCATTTCAGAGATAATTCTTTTATAATAATTGGATTCAACATCTACAATTATAGGTTCTTCAAAATTAAATATATGTCCTGTCTGGTTATGGTGTAATGAAAGTGCAGTACTATCCATCTTTTTTGAGCAATCATATTTGTGATTTCTGATTCTATTTTTTAATTTTTGTTTTGTTTGGCCTAAATAGCAACTATTGCATCCCTTGCAATTTATCCTATACACAAGACAAGATTTCTCAATGGAGGGCGTTTTGTCTTTCAATTTGGTATAGCATGTGTTGTATATTGTATTATTGTTGTACAGAATGATTTTAATTTTTTTCTTTTTTAGAATACTGATTAATTTATGACTTAGATTAGAATATTAATTAGTTTTTGTAGTGGGAATTTGTATTAGTAGTAACGGTGGTGGTATTATTAGTATTAGTAGTTGTAGTATTAGTAATGGAGGAGGTATTATAATAAATAAGTTTTTAGTCAATTTTTAGGATAGTTATTTTAATTAGAGTAGTCATTAATATTGTTAAATTTTTTTCCGTAATTCTTCACTACATAGTGTGATTAATTTGTTTTTAATAGAATTAATAATGTTGAGCTTTTGATGGAAAGGATGTTTAGAAAAGTAATTTATGATTCTATTTGAAGCAATAGGTTTCGTGTAATGATCTATTAGTAATGTATTTTGTTAGTATTTCTTATAAGTTCTAAATCTAAAATGGTAATTTTTATCAACTTCTAGCTCTACTGTGAATTTTATGTATTGATCATAGTTGTTCAAAATTCTTAATGTTTCATTGACACTATCATGAGGTATACATGCTAATAATGTCATCTAACATTTCTTGTGCAAATCAATTAACTGAATAATTTTCTTTTTAATGCAATCTACTTTTTTTGTGAACGCTTTAATAAAAGTTAGCTTGTAAGTAAAATTTTATAATGAAATATAAAGTACGCGTATATATTATAAGCAAACTCTGGAGTTACAAAAGATCTTTTTTAACTAATTCAATAAGCCTCTTTTCTTTCTTTTTCAGCACTAATTAAACCCACTTTTATTAATTTGTTCCATTTTTTTAATTCAATTTTATTTTATAGTAAACTCTTGATTAAGCAAAATAATCTTTATTTTCTTTTGTTTTATTGTATATCCCTCTTTCCTTTAATAAAATCAAATGATAGTCAATAATTGGCGACGTTTCGTAAACTGAATTATGAATGACTTCTTAGGTTACGATAATGTAATTTTAACGTACAACATTTGAAAATGGGTAAGCAATTTTCCAACTGTTTTGTAAGCTAAAGTCGGAAGCTCACCAATCGTACTTAAATAAAACCACATATGGCCATTTTCAAGCATATGCATGGCAACACTGGACCTATTTGAGCGATGATATTTGACATGAGCTAAGTGTTTTTTAAAACGAGTTTTAATAGGTCTCTTGGAGATTACTGTTTTATATCAAATTTTGAAAATATATTTTGTATTTTTTAATTTGTAAAAATTTTAAATTCAAATTTTGAGGCGATCAACTTTACCTACGAAACAGAAGGAAACTTTAAGTTACCTTTCTTAGACATTTTAGTCACAAAAAATGGCAACAAACTAGATATAGATATTTATCGTAAAAACACTAACACTATGAGGTTTATAACAAATGATTCCAAGTATAGTATACAACATAAACTTGCATCTTTCAACTTTTCGATTCACAGATTGTTATATTTTCCATTGTCAAAACAAAACTTTGATAAAGAACTGCGAAATATTAAGCAGATTACATCATACAATGGTTTTCAGGAATCATTTGTCACAAACATAATTAGAAAACATAAACATAAGTTAAACATTAGAAACATTACAACGTTAGGAACTAGTAATAGCAAAATAGATAAGAAATATGTCAAATTACCAAATTATCCCACATACTCAAAAGGTCTTCAATAAATATTTGCAAAATTTAATTATAAAACAGTAAACTCCAGTAGTAACAAAATCTTTTAGGCAATCCGAAAGACCCAATAGAAATGTGTGACAAATCGGGAATTTATAAAATAAATTGTTAAGACTGTAACCAAGTATATATAGAGCAAACTAAAAGACCTATTAAAACTCGTTTTAAAGAACACTTAGCTCATGTCAAATATCATCGCTCAGGTAGGTCCACATTAAATTAATTAAGAAGGTAGATAATAAAACGAACTTGATTCTTGTGAAAGTTTGGAAATTTTTAAAAACAGAAGCTTGCTTATGAATTTATGATGATCACGGTCTATTAAAATTTTCGGAATTATTCAAGCTTTATATAAGAATCCATAAAGTGTAACGATGCGTGACACGCAGATAGTATACAGGGTGTCACATAATTAAGGCGTCAAACTTTACTAACAGATTCTGTGTTCAAAAATAATGCAAAAAGACTGAAGAAACATAGGTGGAAAGATGCTTCCTAAGGGAGCTACCGCTCCTGAAATGTGTGACCCTCAAGATAGTTTTTATTTAATATATCTGCAACTAATAATGATAATAGAGTGAAATTTGGTGAATTTACTAACTTTTTTATTTTCAAAAAGATGGGCTAATAGCAATTTTAAAATTTCATCTAGGGGTGCATAAAATAGGGGTGCGGTCGAGTACAAACTACTCCAACTTTTTGAACGTAATGTTTTCTTGGTTCTTACGTAGAACTATGAAAATTCAGAATTTTTTACAACAAAAATGTGTACTTATTAAAACTCGATAGGATAAACCGTTTTCGGGTAAAATTGATTTTGCAATCATAGTGATTAGTTTTGTTTTTACAATGGCAGAGTACTAATTTCAAGAATTAGCAGATATCCATCTCATTTATGGGGAAACCCGTGGCAATGCACGAGCAGCCGCTCGATTTTATGTAAAGTGTTTGAAAGAACGCACCGAAAGCTGCGCGAAAGTGGAAGGCAACCTGTTGCTTGTGCACCTCCTATGGTACGTACGGTACCTATTGAAGAAGCAGTGCTTGACCATGTAATGCAGGGACCGTCAACAAGTATACGTGCTCTTGCACATACAATGAGGATGGCTCGGTCAACTGTTCATCGTGTTTTGCAGGAAGAAACCCTACATCCGTACCATTTACAAAAAGTGCAGGCTATGGGACCGGGCGACTATCCGCCTCGACGGGACTTTTGCCGTTGGTGGATCCAGCAAAATGAGTTGCAGCCTGATTTAAGCCAACGTGTGTTGTGGACGGATGAAGTTTGTTTTACTCGGGACGACTTTTTTAACAGCCGCAATAGCCATATTTGGGACTATGATAATCCACACGCTATTGCGTTGAGAAGAAATCAACAGCGGTTTACTGTTAACATCTGAGCCGGAATTGTGGGTAACTACGTCATGGGGTCGTACCTCCTTCCGTCGCGTTTGACTGGTTCTATTTACAGACAATTTGTCGCCGATGTGTTACCAGGTTTCTTGGAGGACGTACCACTAAACATCGGCCGCAGAATGTGGTTTTAGCACGACGGGGTGCCAGCTCATTTTGCTCTGATGGTACGTGAGCACCTTGATCAAGTGTTTCCGAACGCTTAGATTGGACGAGGGAGACCGTTACGTTGGCCCGCACGGTCCACAAACTTAACCCTTATGGATTTCTTTTTATGGGGTCATCTTAAGAGTTTAGTGTACAAAGAATCAATCCACTACCAAGAAAAGCTATTAGCAAGGGTAATGGCTGTTTGCACTCAAATTCAAAACACACCTACAGTATTTGCAAGGGCGCGTGCGTCTATGAATAACCGAGTGAATGTCTGCATTGAAGAGAATGGCCGGCATTTTGTACAATTGTTATAACTTTTACTAATACCCAACAAAAAAATCCTACAAAAGTTATTTGTTTGACGCATTAACTGTAATTAATAAAAATTAAAATTTCAATAAAACGTATCAATCAATTTTATTTCATTTTCCACGGTCACTATAATCGCAAAATTTTTACAAACATCGCAAATTAATCAATGCAGTAAAACCATTGAATCAATTTTACCTGAAAACCGTTCGTCCTATCGAGTTTTAATAAGTATACATTTTTGTTGTAAAAAATTCTGAATTTTCATAACTCTACATAAGAACCAAAAAAAACAATACGTACAAAAAAGTTGGGGTAGTTTGTACTCCACCTTTTTGAAAATAAAAAAGTTAGTAAATTCACTAAATTTCATTCTATTATCATTACTAGTTGCAGAGATATTAAATAAAAACTATCTTGAGGGTCACACATTTCAGGGGCGGTAGCTCCCTTAGGAAGCATCTTTCCACCTATGTTTATTCAGACTTTTTGTATTACTTTTGAACATAGATTCTACTGGTAAAGTTTGACACCCTGTAAACAAGGTGTTGCTATATTCGACCGACAACGATCTACCTCAGAGAGGTCTCCTACATTGGTAAATTTTGATATAGGAAGATAAACCCTTAAATGACTCAGTTGCTGAGATACAGGGTGTTGAAAGTTTAAAATAAAAATTAAAAACTTGCAATAAATCAGAAATGCCTTTAAAATAGTTTGTATTACTTCTTGAAGAATTTACGCTTAACCTTTTTTCAAAATTGAAATAATAGTATGGATTGAAGCAAAACGCCAACGGACAAATTGCACTGCACGTAATAATTTGGAATATGTCAGTACTTGCAAACTTTTGTTTAGAAACAAATATCTTCAAAACCGTTTATTTTAGCACCATAAAAAAGTTTTGTGGTCCAGTTTTTTGGTGTTTTCCCGGTTGTTACTATAAAATGTTACTACTTTTTTGACCAAAAATAAATAAAACACTTTAAAAAAATATTTGCTCCAGTGGCATAAAAAATCGAGGGGTAAAAGTTGTCACTAACCCTTATAGCGCGCCACTGGTTAAATTTTTGAAAAGTTAGTTTATGTCAAAATATGACTTTTTGAAGAGCATCTTAGTGAACAAATTTGAAAAAATGTTTAAAGATATTTTTGATTGCAAATTTTTAATTTTTATTTTAAACTTTCAACACCCTGTATCTCAGCAACTAAGCAATTTAAGGGTTTTTGTTTCTATACCAAAATTTATCAATTTACGAGACCTGTCTGGGGTAGAGTGTTGTTGGTCAAATAGAGCATCACCCTGTATAAGCTTCCTATTGTTTTTCTTTTTAGTATCGGTTCGCTGATGATGATAGCTTAGCTATTGAAACACGTGTCCAAGGATAGTTTTTTGGTTCAGTTTTTTGGTGTTTTCCCGTTTGTTAAAATAGATGCTGCAGTTTAGAGTTCCATTCCTTTGAACTAGTAAACAATGATTAAATTCAGTAACTCTTTCACAAATGGTTTTGGTAACTCTCCGCTTGACTGTTACGGATAGTGTATTACAGGGTAATTCAGACTTTAGTAGCATACATGTTCTACTATAAATAAAATACTGCGGGAAATAATAAGAAAACGCAGAATAAAGGAAAACATAATAAGAGCGATAGAGGAAACAAAATGTAAGGCAAAAGTAAGATGGAAGTCAGAGGATGAACTTTGGAGAAAAAGGGTTAAAGCAGGATATTGTTCAAACATTATTTTTATCATACATAATGGATATGGAAAAAGAACTACATTCACAACAGAAAGACGAATAAAGATAGGAATAAAAATTGTTGTCTATTGGCATACGCAGACGTAATTGTAATGTTTGCAATGAAGGCATGAAAGAAGTAATAAGAGTTGTAAAGAAGTATTTAAAAAAAAAGCTAGAGGCAAGTAAGGAAAACGAAAATTATAGAATTTTCCTACAATAACATTTTTTTTCTCCTTAACGCTTTGATAAAGCTCACGCAATATTGGGCAAAACGTCGGTAATTGCAGTTTACTGAGTTGTTTTGTTCACTCCATTAGGAAGGGCTTTACAAAAGCCTACTCAACTATAAGAAAATTGTATAGGTCAAGAAAGGAAAAGGATGACAAAATAAATGAAATGGTTATGGGAGAGAAAACAGACAAACAAAGTGAATAAATTTGGGTATTTGGGAACACGATCATATATGATTACAAAGATATAGATCAAATAAAGAAGTACAAGCCCAAGAAAACAGAATATTAAGACAGGTATAGAGAATTGAAGAAAGAATGTTTAGAAAAGACATAATTAAGAGAAAGTGGCTGTTTGAAAGACTAATTAAAGACGTGATAATGTTTAGGGCAGAGATATTGGAGTGGAAAGAATGGGAAACACTGAAGAGGATACTGCAAAATACTGGAGATAGATGTTAGAACTAAAATTAGAAAAATTAGAAATTCAAGTGGAAAGAATGGCTAAAGGAAACAATTAAAAGTTGGGAAGAGAACGAATTGTTGTACAAATTTTGGAAAGAGTTAGGTAAATAAAAAGTAAAATACGGGAAAGAAAATAGAAAAAGAAATAGTACTAAGAGATAAGAATAACCAAATGCAGGAAATAAGAGCAAAGATTAAACAAGGTATAACGAAAACTGCAAAATTTAATGGTGGACAGAATTTTAAAGTATTTAACAATCAGGAAAAGTCAGGAAGGGAAAAAGATAATAGCCAGGTTTTGATTAGAAATTAAGTGTGAGTTAGTATTGGAGAATGAAGTTAAAAGAATGTGTGGGTAGCCTAAGAAAACTTATAACTTTTTGTAATCGGGGTGCGACAAAGTAAGAATATAAGAAAGAATGAAGGGGGCGCTACTGGGGGAAAATGGAAAAGAGACAGAATGGATAAGAGAAGTGGTACAAAGAAGGTGATGGCTAGAAGAAGAAAAATAAGGGCGATAAGATAGAATAAGTTATTAAAAAATAAAAAGGAATAAGTAGTTTTAACGTTTAATCAATTTTATGTAAGAGATATGTAAGTAAACCAAATCAAGTTGATAAATTAAAAGGGGTAAATAACTTGAATTTGAATTCACTATAAGGATGATTCATTAAATTTGCAACTTATTTATGTTTATATTAACGTTTCTACCACCATCATAACATAATTTTTGTATACAAAAGTGGTCCAATTTATAGCGGCAGGATTTCATCAAACGATAGATAACGTTAAAATAATGGAGTTTTTCAATACACTTATATCCGGGAAAACTTCTTTTTCGAGATACAGAGGTTCAAACTTTAGAAAAAAAAAACTATATAATTTTGAATATTTAAACCTTTTAAAAAAAAATAATCTTTTACGCTACTGACTTTATTGCAAATACAATAACGTTATTAAATGTCCCATACTTTTTCGAGGAAACAATATTCTTTCATTTGTTATATACGAGATTTTTGTATTTGCAATAAAGTGTAAAAGATTTTTTTAAATAGATGTGATGGCACATCGATATCTCCGCCGCAGGTTTTGGTATTTTACCATAAGATATATATATATTCAGTAACATTTTTTGTACAAATTATTACATAACCAAATAGATTGTATCGATATTGTATCAAAAATTAAATTTTTAGTACCAAATTCAACTCGCCGATCACCTATAACATTTTATAATAACATTTTATAACATTTTATAATGTCAAAGCAAATACTAACCTTATGTTAAAATCACCTGTACATATAATGTGTAACAATTTCAATACTATATCATATCATTGTGACATTAACTACTCAAAATTAACCGTAATTGTTAGTTTAATACATTAATCCATAAATTTTATAAGTTAATCCTAGTGCATAAATATGAATAGTCCTGTTAAGGTCTTGTATTGTTGGGCAACAAATAAATTATTATTATTATAATACACCTTCAATTATGGAAAATCCTTAGGTCATACTGTAGATCAAATTACAAATTTTTCTAGACGATTGTTTTGGCAATATTCAAAATTACATACTTTTTTCCCAAAGTTTCAACACCCTGTATGTCAAAAGAAAAGTTTTCTTGGATATAAGTCAATTGGGAACTGCCATTATTTGACCGCTAAGTACCCTAGTTTTTAAGTCATTTCTGTTTTATGCGTATAGTTTTGAAATTTCCAAGATTATAAATCGGTCATTATGATTCATAATTAATTGATAATTAGTGTTTTTTTGTGTCAAGCTTTATGATGGCGGGGACTCGCGCATAATCGTTTTCACACATGTTTACGCTAATATTTTGGCATTTTTAGGTTTAGTATCTATAATTAGGGAAGTCAACGTATTTTATTTGGAATAAGATACGTATTAGAATAATTACGTCACTTGTTATCTGAAGGTGAATTGTTTATACAGCTTTAGCCGTAGTGTTTTCTTTTTGTTTTGAGAGAAAACAACGATATTGCTGTCAGATAACTAAATATCAAATTATCTGTGATACGATCTGTTATGTTTACATCATTTATTTGCTAATTATTATGTTTGTCTGTGACACAAGCGGTGAGCTCTATATCTTTAAATTATATGTCTGTATCTTTTCTACCACTACACTGTTAAAAATCGGCCAGACCCTTTCCCGACAGTAGCTATCGGGTGGTGCTTCGAAACGACTACAACTTTTTATGAAATAAATTTTCGATAATAACAAACTGTTACAATTACTTGAGATAAAATTCAAATTAATATTTTTACAGGTTAGCTTGTATCCAAGTTTTGTTTATCTCTTTAACAACAACAATAAAATATTTATTAAAATAATTAGTTTTTGTTCTTAATAAATTTAGTTTTTATTATACATTTTAAGCTTTATTATTGCTATAATTAGAGTTTTAATGAATATTCCAAATCTAAAATGACAAATCATTTTTGAAGTATGTACTTATAAAGACTTTAATAAAATATTTGATATTATTTAAGATTCAGTAAATTGAGAGTTTTAATGCTGTTTCATGGAATAAGTTTCTTAATTAATTAATTAAACTATTAATTTAAAATAATTGTAATTTGTAAAAGAAAATTCGTTTGACTATTACACATTTACCAAATTAACCCAAACTAAATGTTCTAAACAAAATTAAAAAAAAAAAACATATTTTAAGGACTAAGAATAATTAAAATTAACAAAAAACGTTTCAAAAACTAAAAAAAATGTTATAAACGTTTATTGTTATAAAAACATAAAGTAAATGTTTAACATAAACACCATAAGAAGCTAAAGGGAGTAATGATAAGTTTCATTTCCCGCATATTTGATTCGGTTTGTTGTTAAACTTTTAAAATTCATTGACTCTGAATCACATTTATTACTAAATTTTTTTGTACAAAAGCAAGCTGTGATATTTTTTCATAGTTACACACTATACTCCCAATTACAATTTTAAAACAAGCGTATCATTAATTAAAGATAAATAGATTTTTTGTAGTTCTTTCAAAGTGTGTAAATATTTTGAAATTGTTTATGTCTTAAATATCCAAATAAAAAAATATATGATGTAAAATTTGCAGAACCTCTGCTAATTACGTACTCTTTAATTAAAATTGTTACAAAAAAACTATATTTGCTGCTGCATTGAGGGTCTCTATTTTGTTGAAAATTTTCTATCTTTTTTTATCTCTATTTAGCGACAATAACTTCTACCCGGTAGTTGTTCGTTTTTGAGATATTGTACTGTACTTAACACGAAATTTAACTCGTCCTGATTCTTTAGTTTAAAAATTCATTTCAAATATTTAGCAACCGACTTGACACTAGAAATCTAGGATTGTAATCTCTGTGATACAAATTCTCAAACACTCTGTACCTGTATCTCAAAAATTATGTTTTTAGAGTAAAAAAATTATTTTTGAACGATGTTGCAAATACTAATCATTTTATCATTAAAAAAAACTAATAATAATAAGATAAACTAATTCTCAACAAAATTACTTTTTGGGCAAATTTTATACATATATATAAATTATTTACGCTTTAACCAATCCAATATTAGTATTTATTTATTATTCATTACTAGTTTTAACTCAAAAATTATTGTGAGTCATTTTCAGAATTAAAAAATATTTTTCTACAAACGTTAAATATGACAGTTGGTTTCCATGAAAATTTAGAAAAACATAAATTGGTTTGGAATAAAAGATTTTTTAAAAAATATAAACTATGTATGTAAAATGTTTGAATCTGGAGTTAATTAAATATATTAAGGACATAAAAATTCTGTTTGATAATTTAGTGTAAGATCGTCAAAATTTGTTTGATCATTGATTATTAAATTTGGATTTGTTGTTTTAATGTATATTATTTCCAATTTATCTAAAATTTGTCTATTATAATTAGTTATTTTAAAAGGATGTATGAGTGAATGATTTAAATGTTTATGTTTGTTTGGATAATGTTTTTAGCGAATTTAATTGCATCTAAATTATAAGAATATTTTTCTGGTTGTTTAAGATATCTTAGATGTTCTTTTAATCGAATTGTAAAATTTCTTTTAGTTTTACCAATATTTATTTTGTTACAAGAGCATTGTAGTTGGTATAAATATGCCGCTTGATTCAAGACTATTATTTATATTTAATTTTTGTGAAAAAATGTTAGCTAAATTGGTAGGAGCTTTGAAGACAAATTTATTATCAGTTAATTTATTCAGATCTTTAATTATGTTAATAAATTCAGGAATAAAAGGAATTGAAATGTATTTATTTTTTGGTTTTTCATTAATTGGAATTAATGTTGTTAGATTTTTAGATTATGTACATAATTAAATTTATTAAAAATGTTTAAAATAATTTTGAATGGAAATTGGTTTAAATGAGCAATATGAAAAATTGTGTCTATTTCTTTTTAAAATTTGTTTCTGATAGAGGTATGTTGAATAAACGGTTGAAAAGAAAGTAGAACGCTGATAGTTTTTGTGAAAATGGTGATTTGAAGAAAAAGAATTGTTTGAACTGTAGTTATAGGTTTTCTATAAATGTCAAAATTAATAGAATTATTTGAATCGATACAAATATACGTATCTAGAAAAGGAAGACAATTGTTTTGAGAAATTTCTAAAGTGAAATTAATTCTGTGATGTAAATTATTTAAGTAATTTAGATAAACATGAATTTCTGTTGTAGAACCTTCGAAAATGCAAAGAATGTCATCAACGTATCTATTTCAGAATAAAATATTTTTATTAAAAATAGAATTTTTGGAAATAAAATTAACTTCTAAATTATTTATAAACAGTTCAGCTAAAATTGGTGAAAGAGGAGAATCCATTGGTAGTCCTTTTTATTGTTTAAAAATTGATTGTTGAAAGTGAAAAATTGATTATTTAAACAAAATTTAAGTAATTTATCTATATCTGAAACTATCAAGTTAGGCAATTCACTATCATGTAAATAATTGGATACTAAAGGAATGGTTTCTTCTGGTGGTATTGAGGATAGAGGTTAACGATGTCAAAAGATATTAAAGTTAAAGATTTTTGTTGTTCTAATTTTAATTTAGATAAGTTTTCTACTAATTTAATTGTGTTTTTGATAGAATAAGATGGTTTGAAATTAATTTCTTTTGATATAATGTGAGATAGAAATTTAGAAATAAAGTATGTTGGTGAAGATTTGTAATTAACTATTGGTGTAATAGAATGGTTGGTTTTATGTATTTTAGGTAAAGAGTATAAATTTGGAATTTTTGGATTGAGATTTTAAATTGTAGAATATATATTAAAGAAACTAAATGTTTCTTGAGTTTCAGAAATTATTTTGGAAGTTAGTAAATTAAATTTATTGAATGGTGAAGATTGCAATTTTGTGAAGTCAGATAAGTTAAGAAATGAATTGGTTTTATTAATATATTAATTATTGTCGAGAATTACCATGCAGTTACCTTTATCTGCTTTAGAAATTATCAAATTATTTTGATTAAGTTTTTCTTTAATTGAATTAATTGTTTTAATTTCGACAGATTTGACTAATTTTTGGTTAAAATTATGATTATCTTTTGGAATAATTGAACAGATATTCTTAATTTAGAAATAATATACATTAAAACAACAAATCCAAATTTAATAATCAATTTTGACGATCTTACATTAAATTATCAAACAGAATTTTTATGTCCTTAATATATTTAATTAACTCCAGGTTCAAACATTTTACATATCTAGTTTATATTTTTAAAAAAAAACCTTTTATTACAAACCAATTTATGTTTTTCTAAATTTTCATGGAAACCAACTGTCATATTTAACGTTTGTAGAAAAAAAATTTTTAATTCTGAAGATGACACACAATAATTTTTGAGTTGAAACTAGTAATACATAATAAATAAATACTAATATTAGATTGCTTAAAGCGTTCATAATTTATATATATATATATATATATATATATATATATATATATTTAAATGATAAGCTTTTCGACATCTAGTGTCGACTCGTGAAAGCGTTCACGTACGAAAATGTTAGCAACTTTGCCGACAGGTATGTAAAGCTATGTAACTGCTTTACATACCTGTCGGCAAAGTTACTAATATATATATATATATAACCAATATAATAATAGATCCTATATTCATACATAAAATTTTATACAGTTTATTTCATCTGCTGCAGTCACAAAAATTTGATAAGTTTAGAAATTGGAAAAAAGAAGAGATTTTTATTAAGTACATAGGATTATACAACGTAAAATAGCATTTTAAAACTTTTTAAACAAATAAAGTTCTGTGGTAAACTTTTTCTTGAATCGAATGCAAATTTTCTTACAACATAATTTGATACGTGATATCAGTTAAAATTCTATTGATGAACACACGTTTGCTCAATAAATATAATAAAACAGAGGAAGCAAACAATTTGTAAAATCCATTTATGAAAAAAGACACTTTTTCAATTTGAAAATTTTCTTCGGTTTTATTTTAGCACTCAATCAGATTTAGACAAGCACTAAATTAATATTCTTTGGCAACCGAGTTTTATTACAGTTACATCTTTAAAACGGTCTAGAAATGTATTATTGGAGAAGCAATAAAACCGATTGAGAATTTAAAGTCTGAAATTTAACTACAATAGCATTTAAAACGCACTTTTTATTACAGACGTCTTTGGTTAAAATTTAGACGTTCGAGATAAAATTAGATAATTATGCAAAGAGAAATAAGTGGAAAGGAATATATTTGCAGTAAAATTTCAAATTGAGCCGTCTAATAAAAGATTTGCGTTTACTTACTTTTTGTTTAAATATGTACCTAAAAGACACGTGCAATTAAAAAATGACGCAAACCCGAGCTTTTTTATGATTTAAAAGCAAATAAAACGTAAGTATGTAGTAACTAGTCGAAAGATTTAAAACTTTATAGCAATTAAGTTGGATGAAGTTCATTTTAAAGGTTATCCGCCTTCAGCTATTAAAACGTTTTAGGAAACTTTCGTTAAGGCTTCAAGAACTTTAAAATCAAAGTGCGTGCTACTAATTATCCTCTAATTGCCTTTACCTTTTAATTTTTTATTCTTCAGTTATAAAAATTTTGATTAAGTAACTGAAATGGTGTTACTTGTGCATTTATTTTCAAATTCCAATTGCTTTTGTAATAAAGGCTATAAAGTTTATTGTTGATGTTTGAATTAAAGTGGCTGTTAGGGGTAAAATTGTATCTACATTTTTGTAATTAATAATGTGCTTTATGCGGAAGTTGGTATGAACATTTAGTTTGTATTAAAATTGGGCGTAAAAGCACTTAAAGCTCCGATTACCTCTAGGATTTATTTTAAAATAATTTAGTGAGCTTTGCGAATGATATATAATGTGTATTTTTAAATTTTTAAGTTACTATTATCTAGGTACTTTTACAAGTTTAATGTTTTATAAAAATTCAAAATTCGTCTTAAGAATCTCAAAATTTTAGGATTACATTTTAGAATGTAAATCAAAGTATATCACTTCCCAAAAAGTATAATATTATTAATACAAAAATAGTGCAATAATCATGATAAATGTGAACCGAACATACTCTATAAAGAGAATTCAGAAAAGCCACTTAATCGCAGAGCTTTGCATAATACAATAGCTGGTAAAATTGCACTTCCGAATGCAGTAGATCGTAAGAGATGCGTCGATTACAATTGCAGATAAAAGATGAACAACTGTAGATAAAGATGTAGTAAAGAAACTTCGAATTTTATTACAACCCATGTTGACTAAAAATACCCGCAAACGCTGAGAGACACAATTTAGTACTTTATGAGATTCTAAATTGCGTCGAAAAAATAAATTAGTTTCAAATTAATAAAATATAAAAATAACGTTAATTTGTTTGGTATCAGTCACATGCTAAATTAAAAAAATTCTTTTCCTTATTTTTCTGAAGAGTAATTAAAAATTATACGAATAACAAAAATATATCTGTTTTACTACGTAGAAAACTAATAATGTTAGCCATAAAAAATATCGTTTTGATAAAGTTCGATAAGAAAAAAAATAGTTTAGAACAAACAAATGTGCTTACAGGTCCAAAAAATAAAACAATGTAATTAATTCTAAATATCAACAACATTAATCCACTATTTTTTAGTTTATTGTTAAGCTTATAGGACGCAATACTACATACTCAATATGCACATATATTACACAAAGTGAAAACAATTTTCCTTCAAATCTTGACTCCATAAGGTAGAAAAGTTTTCTATGGATGGGTTTTCAAAATATGAGTTTAATTTTTCTTTTGGTAGCATCATTCAATTACTCATAACTTTTCTACATTACTTGTATATATATATATATATATATATATATATATATATATATAGATAGATTTCTGTTTTTAAATAATGTCTGGATAAATATTGCATACTCAGACGCGACGGATAATCATAAACCTCCCCTCTGATGGCGTGTGTATAATGTAAGACTGTGGCAAACATTCTTGTTTTGTTATTTTACAATGATAAAAATTTAAAATTTTCCAAATAAGGAAGATTTACTCTTAACACATTTAATATATTATGTCTATTAGTTAGAAATACAGTGCACTCTTTCAAAAATAAAAACTACCAAAAATTCATAAAATTAATTTTATTCATGTTGTCTTAAGAAATTGACTTAGAAATTTCTTGTTTTTAAAATTTGCTTCATATCAAATTTTTGAATGTGTTCTATTATTTAAAACAAGACAGTTTTTTTCAGTTCAAGCTGTTAGAGATAAAAAAATAGACTCAGGATTTTACTCCTTTTTGAATACAGTTTTAACCCACTAAATATACCGTCTCACAATTCAATCCTCCTTCCGCTTTTTCCCCTCTGAACGTCGTGTCTGTGATCTATGGGGCTTTGCATATTAACTTTACCGGTTCCTAAATCCAGAATACATATACGTCAACTATTATCCCGCCATTCTCTTCCAAAAAAACTACCTGAAGATAGATCTAAACTCAATAACCACCTTAAACTTCTTTATTTGGCGTAGATGAGTTGAATGCACGTTTTGAAATAGACGTGAGGCAAGTCTTTAATCGGTGGGATGGTGACTTGTTGAAATACTGAGCTTGCTTCAGAGCAGGATTGTGTGGATGTGTGTATTTATTTGACAGGTAGTACCTAAAAGGTTGGTTGTTGCTGCTGCGGATGCTGCTGTGTTGCTTAAGATGCTACAGTGTTGCTTACTTTAGAGGCAAATTGGTGTGTATTTGACAGATGCGTGTTTTGGTACCTTTATGCGACATGCAGAAGACTTAAATCTAGCAGTTGGATGACAAATGAGTGCGCGTGCGTATTGCTCCAATGGGTACTGTATGTAACAGACGAAAGACGTCAGAGACCGTAAGCCGCTAGGTTTATAACTTTGTTACTGTAGCACAGTTGAACGTTGAAAACTTGTTTCTGTTGAATTCGAAAAACTATCTGTTTTTTTTGAGATGAAAAGTTGTTTTTGTTGACAGCACATTGATACACTTAATGAATTATTTATAAGGCTGTTTCGTGTGTGACGTAGACTATTATTACAAATGTACATGTTACAAAACTTAAGTATTTCAATGTTAGCATAAATAAAGAGTTTGTGGTGAAATATATGTGCCCACGGTTACTCCCGGGCCAGTGGTAAAAAATTCACTACAAAGGAAGCACTTGCGGCGTTGTATCAGACTTATCTAATTTTTGGTGAAAAACATGCGTGTCTCCCAAGGTGGGTGATTGTATGAGGCTTTCTTTTCCTTTATGGTGGTTGTACTGTACTTGGGGATGTTCCTGATGATAATGTTTTATGGTTCTTGACGTATGCTGGTTTCGCTCATTTACTTACAGAGCCCGAGAGTAACCTATGGCGACATACATTTCACCACAAACGCTTTATTTATGCTAACGTTGAAATACTTGAAATACAATTTCATAGAAACAACTAAGCTGCGACAGCATTTCGACGAACTCAAGCAAAGTACATCAATTTGGGTTGATAGACTACACACGAGAATTGGTTTCATCAACTCATCGCCCAACAAATAGTCCACGATGAAAGACACTTCTCCTTCTTCTTTACGTGCCATCTCCACTACGAAGGTTGGCAATCATCATTGCAATACGAATCTTTGATACTGCAGCCCGGAATAACTGATTGTAGCTGTATCCGAACCATTCTCTGAAGTTTCTCAGCCATGACATCCTCCTTCCACCGATGCTCCGTTTCCCTTGGATCTTCCCCTGCATAATCAATTGTAGTAGTTGGTATCTTTCTCCACGCATAACATGACCTAGATACTGCAATTTTCTCGTCTTAACTGTATATATTATTTCACGTTCTTTACCCATTCTCTCAAGCACTTCTTGATTGGTTATTTTATCGGTCCATGATATTCTCAAAATTCGTCGATACGTCCACATCTCAAAGGCCTCTAGTCTATTCATGGATTGCTTATTCAGGGTCCACGTCTCCACTCCATACATGAGAATCAAGAAAATATAGCACCTCAGTATACGCACTCTCAAACTTAGATTTAAGTCACGACTGCTCAATACACGCTTCATGTTGTTGAAAATGGTTCTTGCCTTTTCTATTCTAATTCTGATTTCTTTGGTATAGTCATTTGTTTCGTTGATGTTAGTCCTTAAGTAATTGTAATTTTTCACTCGTTCTATCTTTTTGTTTTTTATGTGGAGATTAATGTTGTCGACCGGTTTCTTTGCGATTAACATAAATTTGGTTTTTTCGTGTTCAGAGTTAATCCGTACTCTTCGCTCACCTCTGCTAGTTATTCACAATTCTCTGAAGATCATTAATATTATCTGCTATAATCGCAGTATCATCGGCGTATCTAATGTTATAGATTGGGAGACCGTTAATTTTTATTCCAGCTGTCTCATTTTGTAGTGCTTTCTTAAAAATCTCCTCCGAATATGCACTGAACAAGGATGGCGACAAAACACAACCCTGCCGAACTCCTCTTTTTATTTTTATAGCTTCCGTTTGACTACCATTGATGCGTAATATTGCGTCCTGTTTGTAGTAAAGGTTACTTATTACTCTGATGTCTCTTGAATCAATGTTTTTATCTTTAAGCATTTGTATTAACGGTTTATGTTGAACGGTGTCGAAGGTTTTATTGTAATCCAAGAAACATACATAGACATTCTGATTCACGTCCAGGCATCGTTGTATTAGTATATTAAGTGAAAATAATGCTTCCCTAGTTCCTAGACCGTTTCTAAAGCCGAATTGTGTCTGTCCGATATCTGCTTCCAATTTTGTATATATTCTGCGATGAATGATTTTCAATAATATTCCAAGTATATGACACATCAGGCTTATTGTACGGTGATCTGAGCAGTTCTTCCGCATTGGTCTTTTGGGTATAGCTATAAATGTTGATATTAACCATTCTTTCGGTATTATTCAGTTTTGTATACACTATTAAAAAGATCTACTATAATTCGTATGTTGTCCTCACTAATAAGCTTAAAAACCTCTGTTGGTATTTCGTCAGGACAACACTTCTCCAACACTGTATCAACCCTGCTCCGTATCTCAGACGACAACACTCCACTTGCATGTACTTAACTAGCGCATTGCTGCTTCATAGAAACAAAAATTCAGGACGTCGTGTTACGATACAGCCGTCAACAATTTCATTCGTGTACCTCACAAAACCCAAAGACACACCGATTAAACACTCACCTCACATCGTTTCTTCTCATTTTCTCAATCAAACAAGGTATTAACATTTCAATCCCAAAATGGGTATCCAAATATGGACTTAAAAAAAGTAAGTTTTGACCTAATTGCGTAGGAAGGCATACGATACTGCCTGATAATGTTGAACATGTGTTACCATAGCTAAGTGGCCAGCTAGTGCTGTTCAAGAGAGAGATTGTACATAATGTAAATACTACTTCTACTTAAACTCGATTCTTCTTATGGTGCCTGTCCGTTTCGAACGTTGGCTATCATAATGGCGATCTTGATTTTGTTTGTTGCAATCCGAAACAGTTCTGCCGATAACTTTTCATACCATTTCTTCAGGTTTGCACTGAAAAAAAAATTCTGTTGTAGCTATCGAATTATGGTTGCCCCTAGCAGTGAATTATTGTTGGCTCAGTGACAGCAGGAATTTTTGTAGCCTCTACAAATCAATTACTGTGATTTGTAAATGGTTGGCTTTAGATAATTAATGTTACCATAGCAGAACAATATGTTGTAAAGACAACATAATGAAGAGTTTGGTTTACAAACTGTATTGCTAAATTTACCACGATATGAAAAATGCCACTGTAGACATAGCTAATAAGTTTTGTTGTTATACCAGATCTGTTTAGTACATTTAGCCAGTTTTCATGTTGATTTTAACAGAACTGTTTTGCTGAAATTATGAAGAATTCGGTGGAGTCTACTTAACCGCCTTGCTAAAGTAATTGGCAAACGTTACAAAAATATTGTGAGCGTAACTAAATTGTTTGTTAAATTACTCAACTGGTTTGCTATATTTATCACGACAAGAAAGGTGTCACCCGTAGACATAGCTAGTAGGTTTTGTTAGTATACCAGATTTGTTTAGCAGATGTAGCAAGTTTTCACGTTACTTTTAACAGAATTTGTTTTGTTAAATTAATCAACTGTTTTGTTGTATCATTTTTTTCTCCCATGTAATTTTATCTCAAAATCACAAGATAAACTTTTGTAGAGAAAAACAAATGATTCCAAAAGTACTACTGAATATTTTTTTGATATTTTCACTTGACAAATACCGTTAAATATGAGTTTCCTTGAAAAAATATCCATCGCAAGTATTTTGATGCAGTTGACGTTTATTACTAAACATGCAAAAACCCATGACTATTTTTTCAAGGCAAATCATATTTTTGCAAAAGTAGGTAACGATTTTAAATTTTGAAAAAATATTACACATCTTTATAATCAATTTTTTCTCCACAAAAATTTGTCTTGTAATTTTGAAATAAAATAACACGGGAGAAAATAAATGAGAACTAAGAAATTTTCATTAAAATTCCTATGATGCGCGATCAATTCTAGACCCTGTAAACGAATGGTTTTCTGTTGAAAAGTGTAACTACCTAAACCTACTAGGCTCATAAAACCTCTGTTTCGTGATTATATGTAAATGATGTTTCCACACATTACCTGATTGAACTACGTAAGAAAAATACTACAGAACGTACGTATACCTATCGGTGTTCATTTAAAAAACAAAGAGAGTCTTTCCTAATAAAACTCTGTAAATCCTGAAAATCATCCACCACGTGCTATACTAAGCGTAAAATTTTTGTAAAACAAACAGTATAAAACGTCACTTTCAAGATCTTTCATTTGTTAATAATCGAAAGGAGGCTAATAATTCTATGTAAATCAAGAAAAAAACCTTATGTTCAAAAATATTTATTAATAGATATATATATATATATATAGCTACATACCTACTATACTTAAATCTATGTATATTTTACATATTGTACCTAAGCCTATATTAATATTCCAAGTTATTATTGTTTATGTACTTAATAAAGTAACACATTCGTGCAATAATGTAGCTACATAACAAACAAATACTACTAATATTTTATACGTTTATAAGTACAGGGAACAATACGTATTATTTTTCAAATGCTCTCTGTAACTACTTCTATAAAGGACTTCTAACTGTCACATATCTTTTGCCGTTAGGGGCAACAGTAAGGTGATTAGGGATCGGACACATTAAAGAATCATGAAAAATATAAATACTACTATCTTCTTTGGCAATTTGAACTTCGTAACAGAAATAATGGTCATCAAATCCCACGGTTGATAGTACAGAACACTCGAAGATAAATCGTTCCGTTTCGTAAAGAAAAATATTTTTAATAGAAACAAATGTGCTCTCAAAATTATCTAAAATATCTTGGGTTAATATTGTATTAGTTTTATAACGTATACCCTTGACAATTGCCCATGGAACCCGAACAAGGTGTTCCACCGAAGTCAAATTTAGTGCTGCCACAATTTTTTCAAACGTTGCAGGATAAAGAGTCTTTTGTGGACCTGTTAGAACTGTACTGTTAAATTTACCTCTCAAGAAAACTTCATTTAATTGAAGTTGATGTTTAACCGCCAAACTTAAAGTAAGGTTTCTCCTATTAAACGTGGCTCTAGCAGCAATTTTTGAATTTCTATGTTTAGCTTCATATCTCATCGACCAAATGTTAACCAGCGGACCAAATTTCTTTATCATAGAATGATAGTGAAGTAGAAAGTGAAATTTTGGTTTAAGTGTATCTTTAGTTAATGTCAAGTACAATTGATTTAGCTCGCCCACCAAAGTGCTCAATAACGTACAAGCGTCATTCTCAACTGCCGTAGACAGCATAATATCAAGAACTCTACGCATCGCGATATACAATTCCCATACAGGTTCATTTGAAGGTACAAAATCACCGATAAGTAACCCAAAATATCTAACCAATGTCAGCATTTCTGAAGCTGAAAGTCTTATATTACCTTTAGTAAGATGGTCCATGGATAATGAACAAGGTTTGCTACTATGATCAGGACCGAAATCAAAACCAAATATTCTTTGATTAAGCACTTGTAACGAAAACAATTTTAACTCACGTACGTACTGTAATATAATAAATCCTAAAATGTACTTAGCGCAACCCTCAAGCATATCGTGCATAATATCCACTCCAATTTGATCAAATAAACTGAAATTTTTAACATCCAACCAAACACATTTTTCTTTTACACCACTCGTGGAAAATTTATTTTCTAACAATTGCCTTTGATATTGTTCATTGTCTCTGAGAAGAGTTGTATCTTCGTAACACTGACTTTTAACTCTTCCTTAGTAACGTTGCAAATACGGCAAGGGAAATTTGCAGAAAAACTTTCGGTGAAACCAATAATAGAATGTATTCCCAGATTGTCTCCTATTATGACAGCTAACTCAAAGTACAATGTGTCTGTAAACTCTGGGATATTAATGTGAACACCAGTTTCGCATAGGAAGTTAAATTCGTCAATGACAGGTTTAAAAATAGTTCTATTGCCAAAAGTTGTCCTATCAGAAGAGTGAAAAGTAGGGCCAAAAATATATTTGATAAAGAAGAAGAACGATGAGGTGGAAGACACGCAATCGAGACGTAAACTGCTCCTAATTTGTGTACGCCCGAGTGACTACCAAGAACGTTCCCACTTTCATAGTCGTCAAAAACATTAAAAGAGGAATTACTATACGGCCATTGTGAGTTTTCATTCGATTGCGCCATGTAGTACCCTGCATAATATTACGTACAACGCCATCGTCAAGAGATAAACTTTTCATATATTGAAGAGTTTCCAAAAGAACATTTTTGAGTGAGAAAAACTGTTGTAAAACACTACGGAGAGGTATAAATTGTTCTAAACATGCGCAAGGTACTATTGAAGAAGCACCTTTTATTTTAATTTCGCTCAATCTTTGACCTACTACTATTTGTTTTGGAGCTATATAAGAACCTTTTGCTGAGAAGTATTTTATTCTTTTATGTTCTGTGTCAAACTTTTCCAGAGGAAACTGGACAAAACTAAGCATTTTATTTTTGAAATCATCTAAACTGTTTGCTGGAATTAAACCATCTGAAAGCATTTCCTTTGCACAACTATTAACGCAAATTGAGAGACTATGTTGTAGAAACATTTCCATGCCTTCAACAACAAATTGAACCACATTTCTAGGCAATAAAGGGTTTCCGTATAATGAGGCTAAAAAGAAACCAAATGACTGGTGAAGAACTTCGCCTGTGCTACCTGACTGCTCACTGTCGTCCACTAAAATTTCATCAAGGATGCCACAACTACTTGCCGAGACGGCATTATCATTAACTGCCACCAAGGGTTTACAAGTTTCTTCTTGAAGACTTTGAACAGATGAATGATGGCGCTTGATGTGTTTTCTAAAAGAATTTAGTAAATTGAAGGACCTTGAGCAACCTTGTTCAATGCAATGGTATGAATCAAAAGAATGTTCAAAATGACTAAAATTAAAATGTTGGAAGAGACCTTTTACGTTCTTAAAAACCTGCATGCATAAGAAACAAGTCGGCATTATTGTTAAGTAAAGTTAGGTTAAGTTAAAAAATCAAAACTAGAAGTTAAAAGTTTAAAACCCTAAATAATATTTGAAATAGATTAACTTTAAAATTTAATTCAAATTTCTTGGTTATATGGCACACCAATATCAGACAACAAAGCGTTTACTGCAGTGTAGCTTTTGTCCCATGGGGTTTTCAAATTGTATAGGGCTCTTTGTATGAAATACCAAACCGCAACGGATTCCGCTGGGTACTGAGCATTAAGAATAATCAAAATTTTAAAGCAACAGTTCACAGCAGCTACAATGGATGTAACCCTATAAAATGTATCATCTACAACTACTATATAACCTGTTATCTCGGAAAGAGAAGGCCCTATGATGATTATGAATGGTTGAAGTGTTAATCCCAGAGAAGAAATTTTGTCTCGCCTTCTTGTAACCGTTTCTTCGAGTTCTGATTCGCTTTTTATGTGAGTAATGAACCCATCTCGCGATTCCAATTTTGATGGCCGCCACTGAACTTTGTTTTTAGTTTTCTTTATAGTGTTTGTATTTACCAAGTATGGTATACATAGTAGCGCGGCTATGTTGGAACTTTCTTCTCCATCTGTTAGAAAATAATAAAATTCATATAAAAGAAATACAAACTACACAGAATTACTCACTTTCAACGCAGTCTAGGTATTCTTTCAGGCTGTTTTTACAGCAAGCTCTTTAGAACTGTTTAAACGTTTAGCAGCTAGCTCTATAATTCTGTTTTTATAAATAGGTAAAGTTTCAAACAGCTTTCCTGCAGCGTCGGGATATGAAATGTTAAAATCTTTTTCAATCTGCAGAAACAAGTTGAAATTATAAAACCTAATGATTTCCTAAAATGCTGACTTACCAACATGTAACCCAAAGGCTTCTTTAAAGCAGGAAACTCCGACAAATACTGAGAAATCGATGGCCCCTCCGATGATAAAAGTTTTCCGACCCTTGCGTGAATTGTTAAATGCCAGTTAACTTCAACATTCTGCCAAGGTTCAGTTGAATTTCTCAGCCATTGAAGATTTTCTTCCACCGACAAGTTAGGCTGTTCTCCTTCAATATATTTTACCAAACCTTGTGGTAAAAGAGTAACAGTAGTGGCGCTTCCTGTAGAACTAGTAGAACTTCGTCTTGAAGAGTTTATTATTCCAGATTTCCTATATTCTCTTCTTTTATTGTTCAGACAGTCTAAAAGTTTACCTTTAGCAGCCCTTTTAAGTCCAGGCCCATAAGAGATATAAGGAATGAAATACGTTGCCGCGTGTTCTTTTTAAATATTGTTGTAATTTCATGTGCTAAATGATGCAAACGAGTTGAAGTTACTCGTACATGCACATCATTAGTCAACTCATTATTTATAATTAAACTGCACAATCTCCTTCTTGCTGTATTATCCAAAAGGCCCGTAGATTGATAAGCAGTCAATAGATGCTTTCCCTCGTTAGTTTTATTAAGGAACCGCAGCAGGTCCTGTATAAAAGAGTTGTGATTATGGTAGATGTACAAATATTTCGGGTGGATCTTTTCTAACTCCAGAAAAGATCCATCACGAGATCTTTGTATATACTATAAAGCCAAAATAATGAAATAAAAGTTTAATAATGCAAAATTAACAATGAACTCGTGTTTGTCAGTGCATCTCTACCTACCCCTCCTATACTTATTTCACTACTTGCTCCTGAGATATTTTCGATATCTGAATTTATACACAGAGGTTCTTCATGCAATATTTGTTGTTCCTGATTTGATGGAATTTCCTCTTGCGGGATCAAATAGTTATTAGATTCCTGTAATAAATCGTTTTCTAGTTATATTTGTTGCACTGTGATCGCTGACCTGCTAAGACAATTTGTATGTAAATCGGAAAATTGGTTAAGAATATTTAATCCGCATAAGGAAGCAAAAAAAAGAGAAACTTGGCTTTAGTATTTAGAAACAGACAATACCTACGAAGCGGCGGGTTATCTAGGTACTTTAAATGTATGAACAAAATTGTTAAAGGTATAGATTAAATAATATACTAACCATCACAGTTGGTGACAATGTTATGCCGTTTAATATATTTCTCCATTCATCAAGATTAGATTTGAACCTAGCCCGGTGTCCAATACTTGGAATTAACTCTTTTATCATACTTTCGGTTAATAAAGGAAGAGTTTTTATGTCGACATCGTTATCTATTGGAAAAAGCACAACTACAGTTATCATCACGACTTTGCTTTTTTTATTTATTTAATAGATTCAAGTATTGATTGAATGAAAATACGAATTGGCTCAACATTTATTGGGGTTCTTACACTACTGAAAACCTGGAAAAATCATTGAATCCAAAATTTTTGTCATACGGATATTTAATGAGTCATGAAATTTTTAATTTTCACTTAACAAATTAATAAATACATATCATGATGATTTTACATAATTAATTGTCGAATAGTTTGAGGTAAGTCGTGGAAAATTAAAATCTTTGTCATAGAAAATCCGGAAAAGCCATGGAAATTAACATACAAATGCGACCAACTATGATTTAAATTTTAAAAAGTGCATGAAAATAACTGTTAAAATTATTCTACTCATAATAGTACCTTTAAAGGATGTGCAAATAACTACCTCAAACAATAAACGAACTATACGAAATTCAAAAATTGTAATTCATTAGAATAGGCGATAACCAATCGCCAAAATCGATTGACATAGGTTTATTTGTTGTATAATACTATATATCTGCCCGCTCTGAACATGTTATTTTATTTGAAAACTGGAATAGATAATAGTATTGCTTTTAAACATAAGAGCCAAAGTTCTCAACAAATATTTTTATACCCAATTAAATGGGCAGGTACTAGATTATACATTTTCTATTTTATAGTAGAAATTATGTTTTAGTTAAGTAATATAGTATAAGATGGTCATGTTATACAAATTTGGAAACTAGCATTTTTTACGCATTTTTTGATACAAAAATGGCTATGTTTCGTAGAGAATATTGTACTGATTCCATTTAGAAACATGCGGTTCTTATTGATAAGTATACGTATCATCAGTGTAAACAAATTTACTGTCTCGATGAATAGAAATATGGGAATCACATATTATCATCATGCAGAGCTGGGCGCTACAACGACTAGACGGGAGCATTATAATAATTACATATAAATTGATAATAAATCTGTTATATACGTACCTCTAAATATTTCACTATATTGTTGAAGACCCCACACTGTCAAAAAATCAACAACGTCTTTGTCAGCCATTCACTTTTATATATAAATATTAATAGAACTTGAGCAGCCGAAGTTGACAAGGAACAACTTAATAACGCAATGGCCGTACGGCGTGCATTAATTAATTTAATGATGAACTGCAAAACTGTTTGGTAACGTCAACCAAAATTCTGTTATGAGTATCAGTTGCTCTGTGATTACAGCATAATATAATTCTACCGATAACATTTCTTTTAGCTGAAATCGCAAAAAGCCTTGCTTGCGTCAGTATGTTGCTTAGTTATGTTTAAATAAGAGTAACATAGAAGTAATCAAATATGACTGCTAAGCTTAAAGAATTTCTTTAAGATGTAACCAAAAATACTGTTAATATTTTATTTTGTTGTTTATAAAGAATGAATGATAATCTCTACAAAAACTTTGTGGACTCTACAACAAACCACTTAGCAATAATTAACTTGTATTTGTAACTAAACACTTTGTTATTACAACCGTATCTTTATGCAGACACACCTGTAGTTTGGCTAGGGCTACTAGTTATCTATTAGCAAGACAGTTTTGTTAACAGATTTTTTTCAGTGTGCGACCCAAGATATTGTTTGTCTTTTTAGGCCTCTTTTGCTGTTGATCTTGCTTTGGAGGATTTGTTGAAGCAAGCAGTGTCTCTCCTCATTTCTCATTATGTGTCCTAGGTATTCGAGTTTCCGGCATTTCACAAGTCTCTGGCTTTTTTCTCATTCTTAACAAGACTTCCATGTTACTTGCTTTATCCGTCCATGGTATTTTAAGTATCCTCCTGTATAGCCACATTTCAAAGGCTTCCAGTCTTACCGTTGTTTCTTTGATAACTGTCCAACTTTCTACGCCATACAAGAGTACCGAGAATACATAACATCTTAAGAGTCTGAGCTTGGTGTGAAGGTTAAGGTGGTGGTTTGTAAATAGTGGTCTCATTCTATTAAATACAGATCGTGCATGCTCTATTCGACATTTGATTTCTTGTGAGTTGTTCCAGTCTTGGTTGATGATGGTGCCAAAGTATTTATATTGGGATACTCGTTCGATTTGGCTTTGATTAATATACAGGTGTGCTCCGCTGATGCTCTCCTTACTGACTATTAACAGTTCTGTTTTTTTAGTGTTTATCTCCAGTTCATATTCTGCACTTATGTCGATTACTATGTTCATGAGTAATTGTAGTTCTTCAATTGTGTTGGAAAATATGATAGTGTCATCTGCATATCTGATGTTGTTGATCCGCATATCATTGATAGAGATTCCTTCTTCTATGTTATCAAGAGCTTCTTTGAAGATTTGTTTTGAGTATAAATTAAATAGGATTGGTGAGAGTATGCATCTTTGCTTTACTCCTCGTTGTATTTTGACTTCTTGTGTATGTTCACCCTCTACCCATTGTTTCCAGTACAAGTTTTGATTATGTTAAGGTCTTTCTTATCTATTCCTATTATATTGAGTATTTCCACCATATTATCATGTTTTACACGGTCAAATGCATCTTTGTAATCGATTAGACATTCAAAAATGTTGCAATTCACGTCTTTGCTTTTTTGAAAAGAATCTGAACACTAAACAAAGCTTTCCTTGTGCCTACTGCATTTAGAAAACCGAACTGATTTGGTGCCATTTGCTCTTCACACAGTTTGTATATTTGCTTATGTATTATTTTTAAGAACAATTTCAACATGTGGCTCATGAGACTGATTGTTCTGTAGTCATCACATGTTTTAGCAGATGTTTTTTTTGGTAATGTTACAAATTCTGATTTGAGCTATTCTATAGTAATATTTTCAGTTGCATATACTTCATTAAGTATGTTTGTAATTTTCTTGACACTCCCATCATCCAGGAGTTTCAAGAACTCTGCCTGTATTTCATCGGGCCTCAGAGCTTTGCCGTGTGTTTGATGGCTGCTCTGACCTCTTCTTCAAAAATTTTAGGTCCACTGTCTCCTTCTTGTTTTAATGGATAATCTGCTCTGGTGTCATGAAACAGTTTCTCGAGGTAAGTTTTCCATTCCTGTTTTTTTTTCTTCTGTGCTGAGGTCAGGTTTCCTTCTGTTGAGAATAGGGCTTTACTACATTTTCTCCGGAATCATTTCTTTTTTTTGGCTTCTCTGATTTTTTTTCGTATTATTTGTTGTAATTTCCGGTATTCTATTTGATTCCCTTTGTTGATTCTTTTTTCTTCCATTAGTGCTACGATCTCGTCAGTCATCCAGGACTTTTTCTTGTGGGTGTCTGGTTTCAGGAAGTCTTCTTTGGTTGTTTGAATGTATTGTTTCAGTTTTTCTAATTCCTCTTCTATGTTCCCTGCTTGACTTGTTTAAACTCGATAGAGAAAGACAAACAAAAAAATCTAATAAGTCCAAAAGGTAAACAAACATAACATAAATAAAACATGGGCAAATATGATACAGATAATAAATTATTGTATGAATCCGTTCATCAGTACGGGTGCCAAAATTGCACTACATATTTTAAAAACAAACAAATATAATTGAAAACATGACTGAATGATGGCGTTATATATCAAATTGTAAATTTTGAAAAAAATTAAGGATTTTGTTCCACATTTGTTTTTGTGCTGTTAATATTATTAATAGCTACTTGCAAATCAAACTAATGAAAATACAAATATAACACCTTCATAGCTGTGCCATTTTTTAGTACTAGGGTTGGTCTGCCCGGAAATACTAATTTAGAAGTTAAAACGCACTAAATACTTTTAAATATGACGTTGAAAAACGGAATCAATTATTTAGGAGTTACGCATGGTTTTCACTTGAACTAGGGAAAACACATCAATAATTTAATATGCAAAATAAAACGGCTGCAAAAATGTTCGAAGAAACCAAACTGATATTAGGCAATTATACGTATATAGCCTTTTAGTGTTTTTGTGTAAGAACCGAACTTCCTTAAAATTTATAAACCATTATTCTTCTACTAGAAGAAAAACTATAGGTCATAGATCAATTGATTATATGTCCAAAACCATTTATAATTTATTACCTGAGATATAAAGAAAATGTTTGTTTCTCTACTTTCTCTTTATTCTAATATAGAACGATTGTGAAATGTCAACGTCACATTTAAATTTTGTTTCTTAAAAATTGAGTTTATCTTCTTACCCAATATCTGAATGTGATTTATGTTATAAAAGTTTTAAAAATTCTACGGGTCTGAAAATACATAATAACAGGGTTCATCGACGTCTCCAAGAATCATAATCAACTTTATCAAGACATAAGGGCACTTATTCACATTTGGGGAAATATTTCCATCCAAAATATGATTGAATTTACTCGTCAAACTTGTCAACACTCAAGGTTCTTTAAAAATGAAAAAGACCTTAAAATCCACATGTTACGTTGTCATCAAGATGAACATATTTATAAAACTTATATCGATCCAAACTTAAGTTTTATAAAATAAATCGGAAATCTTTAACATCTAAAGTAAGAAAAAATGTCAACAATCTTAAATTACATAAGGTTACCACAGTATCCCATTTACAGAAAAATAAACAATTATCCAAAATAGTGGAAGTTAAAATTGTTGATGATGATGTGAAAAGTGCTATTCGTGTGTTAACCGCTGGAGAAAACTTTGCAGACGATAACTCTAATACTTACGAACAGTTAAAGGACAAACATCCATTTTCGTCTCATACTTTGATTTATTCTGCTCCACCAAATGATAACGACATTTACTAATTGTAACTGAAGAGGATGTTTTTCGAGGAATCGTGTCTTTTCTAAATGGAACAGCTTCTGGTATAGATGCTTTAAGACCACAACATTTAAAAGACAGTCTGTTGGAAATAATGGTCAGCAACTTCTCTCTGCAATTACAAGATCATGCAATCTATCGGGAAAAGTGAATTCGTCAGTGACAATATTTTTATATGGCGCTGCCTTGACTGTTTTATCTAAAAAGGATAGCGGGATTCGACTCATACCAATTAGATGCAACTTTTTGTCGCCTAGTTTCTAAATTAAGTTGCCATCACACTTAATCTGATCTGTTAATCCTCCTTCAACCATCCTAGCTAGGGGTTGCAGTGAAAAGTGGCTGAGAAGCTATGGTCCACGCAGTTAGATCTTATATTTTCCAAGATATTTCGGCAGAAATACTACGAAAGATCAATGTTAATAATGTATTCAATTCCATTGAACGTGGTGTTCTCTTCAAAATGTAAATGATTCCATTCCACAACTTTATCCTTATGTTTGGCAATGCTATTCTTTTTGGTCTACTTTATTATATAACTAAAAAAATATTCAACAGAGAGACCTTTTAGGTCCAGATGTCTATAATCTTCCAATCCATTATTACATTAAGAAACTTAAATCTACACTTAATATGTTGTATCTGAACGATGGGTATTTAGGAGGGTCTAATTTCGAAGTTTCTCAACGTGTTGAATGTCTCATGAATGATTTCAAAAACATTGGTTTATTTTTAACTTGTTCTAAATGCGAATTATATTTCAGCAGAAATTCTTCAAAAGACAATATTGATTCAATTCAATCTCTTGCTCCTGGAATCCGTATTACTCCAACTAAATATTTATATATCCTCGGTTCGACATTAACCGAAGAATCAATCCCAATTGCTCCAAAACTTTTGGAAAAGTTTATTTGTCTACCTATCAATCTTTCTACTATAAATTCTCATATGACTCTATTTATACTACGCAATTGTTTATGGATTCCAAAACTAATGTATTTTTTGCGTTGTTGTCTGTTTTGAAAATACCCAACTAGTTGTGAATCTTTTGATAATAAAATTAAAAATCCATTACAAACCAGTTTTTTGAGCTTCGGTTTACTGTACCTCAAATTTTTTTGGAATAATTCTTCAATCAAACGTTGAGATTTAGTATAAAACAGATACTTTAAATTTTGTGAAAGTAGAACATTCTGACATAAATTTTTCTACAACACTAAATTTTCAAAAGAGTTGAGATCTTCCTAGTATGCAAGAAAAATCACCACATAAATCTGTCTTACTTGGTTCATCACAACCTGAGTCTAGTGCCTGGTTAAATGCTTTATTTTCTGCACCACTTAGTACCTTATTAGATAAAAATACTTTACAAATTGCAATTTCCCTAATAATTGGTGCAAACATTTGTTATCCGCATTTGTGTATTAGTGGTTCTATGATCAACTCTCTAGGACATCACGTATAAAAAGTCTTGGTAGATTCTCTCAACATAGTGATATAAATAGCTTTTTAAAACAAGCCCTGACCTCTGATGACACTCCCAGAACCGATGGTAAGCGTCCTGATGAATTAAGATTACTACATTGGAATAATGGTCGTCAATTGCTGTGGAACCATCACTTATGGAGATACCCTAGCTGCTTCACACATTGAAAACAATAGCCTACACTTAGGATCTGCTGCCGCATCCGCAGTATCTTTGAAACACCGCAAATATATTAAAATAAAAAAAACAATGGGAACCTGGAGTGAAAAAGCCAAAATTCTGTGGCATCAAATTGGTACCTCATTTCATGTTCCTCAAGCTAAAATATATTTGAAGCAGAAGATTACCTTGGCGATTCAAAGAGGATGTGCAACAAGTGTTTTTGGAACAATGCCACGAGGTTCCGGAATGGAAGAAATCTTTTATTTATTGTCAACTTTAAGAGATAATATGCAAAATTTTTTAAATAAATAAATATTTATATTGTACATTCTATTATTATGAATAAATTATTATTGTTATTAACACAAGACACTGAAATTTAAAAAACGTAACAACACATTTATCCACTTATGTCTTAAATTAATAATCTGTAAATGTGTGTTCATTTGTTAATACATGTATCTCTTATTAAAAGTGCATAATATTAATTAATTGTGAACTTACCATGGGTAACAGGCTAGCATCGCCACAATACTTAAGCGTCGATGACACTAGGCTAGTTTACAAGCTGCTAGTCGGCGAGTTTACAAGCTAGCGAGTCAGCGAGTAAGCGAGTAACGATGAGACACAGAAAGGTTCTACTAGCTCAGTAGCTAACTAGCTAGCAAGTTGAAATCACGTGTTTGTTGTTTTGCGTGGGCGTGTTTTTATTTTCTGATATGTTACGCTGAACAATGAAGTGGAACACGAGTGGTATCGTAGAGTTTCTAAACATATATGAGCAATATCCGATTCTGTGGAATATAAAAGATAAAGACTATTCCAACACCAAAATAAAGGACGACATTTTCAAGAATCTCCTAGAGAAACTTAATGAGAAACAGCTAACTGTGGGTATGGATGTCAAGCAGTTGAAGACCAAAATAAAATCAATTAAGGACGTCTACAGACAAGAAATAAATAAAATAGAGAAATCTAAGAAAAGTGGCTGTGGTACTGAAGAAGTATACACGCCAAAGTTAGCATGGTTCAAAGATGCAAACTTTTTGGCAGAGATTGTGGCTACAAGAAGCAGCCAATCAAATTACGTGAGTAAAATATATTTTTATTATATAATAATACATATTAAAACTTAGACCGTTCTCCAGTTTTTTTGAGTCCAGCTTTCTCCCATTGCCAAGTCAGAGGGTTTTCTTCTGTAAAGTAGGCAACATATGCTTTTCTGATCTCCTCAGCAGTTCGACTGTAATGGTTTCCTCCTAGGTAATCAATAGGCTGCACAATGCCAGCATTTTCCCTCCAAAGCCCAGGTGTGATAATCCCAGTATTCAAGTCCTCTCTATCTACTGCTTGTTGTGGCATGTAGTTACCCGGATCAGTCTTTCGTAACCAGTTATGAAGGCTACAGGCAGCCCAAATGACTTTATCGATAGTTTCCGGTGCCAAATCAATCGGTCTTGAAAATATTCTGAATCGCCATACTAGTATGCCAAAAGCATTTTCTACGACTCTTCTGGCACGGGAAAGACGATAATTGAATATTTTTGGTCAGGACTAAGAGCTGTTTTACTGTATGGTTTCATAAGATTTTTCCTCAAAGGGAAATCATCATCTCCTATAATAACGCCATATTCAGGCAAACCAAGAGTCTCGTTTTCCATTCCAATATTCAAAGTGCTGTCTCTAAATATAGCACTATCGCTTGCTCGACCATTTGCACCTACGTCAATATACGTAAAGCAGTAATCGGCATCAACCATAGCAAATAATATTATACTGTAGGTTTTTTATAATTGAAGTAGACTGAACCGGAACACGGAGGCCTCTTAATTATAACGTGTTTCCCGTCGATTGCACCAAAACATCTAGGAAAATTCCAACACTGAACAAATTTATTTTCTATTTCTTTCCATTCATCAGCTTTTTAGGGACCTGAGAACAAACAAAAATTATAGGTTTATTTTATTTTCTAGGAACTGTCACAAAGCAGTCAAGCCACACCACCAGACGAAGACAATAAAAGTGTCGAGTCTGAAAATGACGAGGACTCATCACAACAACGTTCTAAGTCGCCTGAAAAAATGGGACCACCCCGACACCAAGGAATAAACCTAAAAACGACCGAGAATTGAAGAAAAATCAAATGAAATTTCAGAAGCTATAAAAAATTGGATGAAATTGCCAAGGAGTCATCCGATGAGAAGCCCTATGACCTGTTTGGGAAATTTGTGGCTTCTGAGCTGCGTCTCCTACCACAGCGACAGGCCATCTTGGTGCAGCAGGAAATCCAAAACTCAATTATTAATGCTAAGCTGTCGTCTTTAGAGCAAGAGGCCCCCCAATCTGTCCATAGTGCGTTTTCACCTTTTTCAGATGACTCATTTGCTTCGACCTCTGCATCATCGATGCACGACGACGATGGGGATGTTTTGCAACAGGTCCTAATCAATACATTCGGAGGAAACACAACATACATTTTTGTCAAATAAATTGTATATTTTCTAAAAACTGATGTTTAATTTTTAATTTCACTCACCTCAATGAACGGTCGAAGGGCGCAGGAAATTGATGTTAGCACTTCGGGTAAAAACTTCGAATAGTTGATTTCGTAGTTACTGGTATTGCCGGTCTCATTTTCGTATCTTTCTTTTTGAGTATTCCATTTACCATCTGCAGTAACTCATCAAATTTGGAACTGTTCAATCTCAACATATTTCTATAAGCCAAAGGATCTTCGTCCTTCAACTCTCTCAATAAACGGCTAGAAGTACCATATTCATTGCGTTTTTCTATCCATGATCTCATCCATTTTCTTTTCTGTTTCAAGTTTTCTTTTGTTTTCGTTGTAAATCCTTCTTGATAGCACTTGCTAAAATAATTACTCCCGCGCGAACTACTTTCGTCGACATTTTAGCTTTCAACTGCCAAAACGCAAAGATGCTCGCAACTAGTTACTAGCAGCGATGATGACACACGGCTAGTTAACTAGCTTACAAGCCAACACGCATACGAGTGGCGAGTAATTAGCCCGGCTTTCTATATTACTAGCAGCGTTTTTACAATCGGATAGTTGACTAGCAGATTGTAAAAAGCCGATGACACGAGGCGAGTTTACAAGCTACTAGCGAACTCGCTGGCTTGTAGCTCGTAAACTAGCCAAGTGTCATCGAGCCTTTACTCTTAGAAGATTTTAAGATCATATCAATTTAGAGATGGCAAGATTGTCGCACATTTAGAACAAATATGTATATTTTAAATTACATGGAATGGGTTTCCTTGTAGCATGGGACCTATTTTAGTGGGCTATGTCAATGTTTTGATAATAAAATAATATAGGGTGATACAAAAAAAGGATTAAAATTAAATTCAAGAACACGTCAGAAGTAATTTTTTTTAAATGCAAGCACCATGTTTTTATAATTTTATTAATTTAGCATCAAAAATAAGGTTGACTTTGTACAAGATTGGCAATTTAATATTATCATATTGGCAATTTAACTTTTTTTGTTGCACAATGTATTCTTTTAGTATGAATGGTTATTCCTAGTTGGCCATGACGGCGTTAGAAATCTTGCAAGGATATGTCAAACTGTTCAAAATTTTCAATAATCATGCCGGGACGCTTAAATTATACAAACGAAGATTACTTAAATTTATTTATTATTTATGGACAATGTAATAAAGTTATATCAAGAACATATGTTACATTTGCAGCAAGATACCCGCAAAAACAGAAACCATCACCAAAAGCCCTTAAACGAATAATAGAAAACTTCAAAATCTTTGGACCCGTTAATTCAAATGTACAGACAAATAATCTAATTGTTTCATTTACAAGAAAGAACAATTAATTAGCGACCAAAGTTTAAAAAATGTTCAAATTGATGTCCTTGAACTTCTAGACATTTTTCGCATCTGAGTAGCAAATTTTCATGGGTCGCCTTCCTTATTGCTTCACGTGTTAAATTTTGAAACTCAGTCCTAACTCGCTGCATGTAGTCTTCTTTGGTGGTTAACGGGGTGTTATAAACTCGATTTTTAATTGTACCCCAAATAAAAAAATCGAGCACTGAGATATCTGGGGACCGTGGTCGCCAAAGGAAGGGTCCATTGTTTGCTATCCATTGATCATAAAAGGCGCCTTGTAAAAATTGTTGATTAATTGGCTACTATGTGGAGGTGCGCCGTCATGTTGATAGAATAGATGTCTACGATCAGCCAAAGGTAAATTATCTAAATAATTGTTTTGAAAATTGTGCAGGATGTTCAGATAGCCTTCACCTATTTAATAAGTTAATAAATCAAATATTTTAAATGATTTAAAAAAAAATGTTAACTTACCTTTTAAATTTTCTTGATAAAAATGTAATGCCACCATGCCATCGTTTCTTAGTGCAGCATAAACATTAAATTGCCAAGATTCTTGAAAATTTCGCTCTCTAATAACGTGGACATTTGATTCACTCCAATAATGGGAATTTCGCCGATTAAAAATGCCGTTTTTTTGTAAATTTGGCTTCGTCTGTCCAAATGATGTTATCAAGAAAAAATTCGTTTTCTTGGGACCAGGTTAAAATAAATTCGCTGAAATCCAATCTCCTTAAAGTCTCTTTCTGATGGTGAACCATGGAAAATGCATACGGATGAAATTTATGTTTGCGTAATATTCTTTGAACTGACGATTTACTTAATCCAGATTCCAATGCAGCTTGTCTTACAGACATTGTTGGATGTGCAGCAAAATATCCCAAAACAGCGATTTCAACATTTTCATCATTAACGACAGGTTTATTTCTCTGTACATTTAGTTTAACGGATCCAAAGTTTTTGAAGTTTTCTATAATTCGTTTAAGAGCTTTTGGTGATGGTTTCTATTTTTGCGGGTATCTTGCTGCAAATGTAACACATGTTCTTGATATAACTTTTTCACATTGTCCATAAATAATAAATAAATTTAAATAATCTTCGTTTGTATAATTTAAGCGTCCCGGCATGATTATTGAAAATTTTTAACAGTTTGACATATCCTTGACAGATGATTGTTTTCTAACGCCATCATGGCCAACTAGAAATAACCATTCATACTAAAAGAAATACAATAGCATTTGTGCAACAAAAAAAAAGTTAAATTGCCAATATTTCGAAAACCATGAATTTTTGAGTAGATAACCTTGTACAAAGTCTACCTTATTTTTGATGCTAAAAACAGGGTGCTTGCATTTAAAAAAAATGACTTTTGACGTGTTTTTAAATTTAATTTTAATCCTTTTTTTATCACCCTGTATTAATTTGTTATCAAAATATTGACATAGTCCACTAAAATAGGTCCCCTGCTACTAGGAAACCATTTAAATAATAAAGGCATTAGTATAGGAAACTTTTATAATTTTGTTTAGGCCTGAAAACGTCATTTTTGACATAAAATTCAAAATAAGTTTAAAACAGTTAGACTTAGGTATAGAAAAGTATACACAAAATGTGTCTAGAATTTTGTGCAAAATCCAAAAATGGAATAATATATAGGGTGTTCCATTTAAAATAAGCAAGTTGAAACCTACTTCCGGTGTAACCGAAAGTGCCACCATTTTGAAAATATTTTAACGAAACTACCCCTGTCGATGTTAGTATACTACCAAATTTTCAAAATTTTCCCATCCACAGTTTTCCTATAATCTATCGATGGCGTTCCCGGTGGGACACCCTGTATGTCTTTTACACCAAAGAAAGTGTTCAATCGCATATAGATACTCGTGCTAAATTTGAATTCAATTGTTACTACTAAATGCTAATCAAAACTGTGTTGTTTCTATAGTTTAAGCCTTACTATTTGAGAAAATTTTTAATTATTATTTAACTTTTACACAATAATAAATATTAACTTTGAAAAGTGCGTTTTAAATTCATTTTAATGAAATTTGAGTAAATACAAATAATAAAACTTCTACAAACTGAATACTTAATGCAATTTATTTTGTTTTTTTTTCAGATTCCAATTTGTTAATACAAACATTTGAATACTAATTAATTATTGCCTTACCTTCGCAACCTATTCTTATATAAAAGTCCACGCGATATTGTAATTTGAATCGCTATGCTTGGTCATCATGATTAATTTAGTAGCAAAACGTACAGTTTTAAGCTAGATTTTAAAGTACACTTTTCAATGTAATCCAAGGCCTTAAACGTATTGAATTCAAATTAAAAGTTGAAATGGTGGATTTCTATTAAAGTATTATTGGTACTTTCTTTGAAGGTGCTACAGCCCTTCTAATACTTTCAAAAATTATTAGAAATACTGTTGACAATTTAATTTTTGTATGTTGAATAAGTTTGTACCATTAAGTACCTATATTAAATATGTAATTCTTCTTAATCGTTAACGACTACAGAATGTAGAAGAAGATACATTTTAATTACTTTTTGTTAATCATGTCTAGTTTAGCGTATAAAACATTGGATGTTTAATGATCATTTTTATTACGGAAACAAATAAAGTAACGGCTTCAGTAACCTTTCAAGTCAATATAATGCAAAATTCTAATAGCTACGGTTAGTTACAGTGTCAGTACAGAAAGTAAACATAATTTTTAGTACATCATCATTTTTCTTAATTATAAATACAACATTAAAATGTAAATTAACAAAAGTTGCTGATAAAGATTATTTGTAGCATTTCACCATCATACACTCTCAATACCTAATAAAGGAAATTGAAATTTGTACGTGCTTCACTTTAAATTTTAGCTTGGGTTCAATTTATTAGATTTACCGATTCGTACAACACAATTTTGTGTATCAGGTGTAAAGTACAAAGATTGAGTTCGTGTGTGTTTTCTTAAAAGGTCGATACATTTTGTGGTTTTATGAGTGGGAGGTCGTGCGAAAGAACAAACAACGTCAATAGAAAACGTTATTGCAGAAAATAAGAATTGTTTTAGTTTCAGATAACATTTTACGATTTAGGAATTATAGTAGTTTTATAGGGTATAAAGAAGATCGGTAATTTAAAAATTGGTATTTAGACTATAAAAATAACATTGTATAACAAGGAGGTAATAATAAGACGAGGACTGTAACAATAAGCAATCTAGCGAATGTTCCGCATTATGAAAGTTTTCAGGAAAAATTAAAATTTCTTGTACGAAAGTTGCTACACAAAAAGCACAATCCTGCAAAGTTGCAAGTTGTAAATTCAGGGTAACCCTTCCTCGGGGTACAGTAATATAACAGCGCGATAGGCGGTGGTGGCGAAACGTCGAGTAATGAGTATGAATACGTCACGTCAGAACTTGAACTCGAAGTAGTAAATAGGTGCCCAACTAGAAAGAGGGTTGTTCAGGTTCTGCTTGAAACGAGAAAATATATTACTACAGATTGTTGGCTAAATTACATTGCACCTTGCTTATGGTTGTCGCCCCGTCACGTTCTAAACAGACAACCAAATTAAAAGTCGCCAAAATAAACTCTGATTGGATAACGAAGGATTTCTACTTAATATCAAACCTGGTTTATCGTTTAGTTCGGTTTTATTAGACCACTTAACACCTACACCCTTGATAGTCGATCAATTGCGCCCGCGAAAGAACTTCCGCTACTTCCTGTACCGATTTATGGCGCCACATTTCCTACAACATGACTTCAATCTAGAGGATTCCAATCTCGAGTGAGGCCATGTTACATGTGCGATCGTGACAAAAACCTCTACCCTCCTTTTTAGCGCATACACGTTATGTGTATATCTATATATATATATATATATATATATATATATATAGTACAGTTTCTCGAGTAGAACCCAACTACGAAACTGATATGCAGAACAACTTTCAAGAACAGGCAAGATGTCACAATTTCAAAGGTTTTAGGGTGTAAACTTACGCCTTATGTTCAAATGCAGACCCTAAAAATTAAGCTTAATATGGAACTTCCTTAATTACATTTACTTAATTAATTACATTCTCATATACGGTTTTGCACTTATTATAATCTGATGCCAAACAATATAATTAATTAATAAATGTATGAGATTAAAACGTATTGTTTTGAAAGAAGCAAACACATACGATTAAAGAAATACTTGAAATCGTCGGAAAAACATCTAAAAAAAACAGATATAATTTGTATTAAATAATTAATTTCTTGAAAGCATATAAGGTAAATAGGTGTTTTATTAACTACCTATTTTTGAAATGTTATTACATTTGCATATTAAGGCTTAAAATTAAAATAAAAAATAAATAAAATACTTGTGAACAAAATAGTAATTTACGCATCAAAGCAGTTAGATTTTTCATGACGAATGTGTTTTAGTTGCAGAGGCGATAGCTTTACTGCCGATTTTTTGTTACTTTAGTGCTGATTTCGGAAAAAAAGGATTTTTTTAGTAGTAGTCATAATATATGTATGAATTTTCATTTTTAGTACTTACTAGTAGTTATTTTTAAAATAGAATAGAATAGAATTTATTTAACTACTTTTGTACAAAATTGTACAATTATTAATGTTTTAAATTTAGATACTAGTATAAAATATCTATGTATACAAATCAAGTTTTGACCTTACACTTGAAAAAAAAAGTACAATAATACAACAAATTATACAGATATACAAGGTGGGGCACTACTAACAAATTATTCTGTAGCACTAAAACGACAAATAATGTAAGAAATCTTAAGGCATACATATATCGAGATTATTTGAAATCACGTTTTAAAAATTTTTTCGATTGTACAGGGTGCTCCAGAAACACGTACTATATCAAAGTTGGGTTATTTTAAATAAAACACCCGGTATTTTTTTCTATTTTTGTATTGTAGAATAAAAAATAATGTATATTTGTTAACATGTTCCTATACCTACTTACTTCCGTTTCTGAGATAAATCGATTTTACCTGATTTGCAGACCTTCCAAAAAAATGCCAAAACTTCAAAATAAATAAGAACAAGCAATTTTGTTTTACATCACCTTACTAAGAACCTTCAACATCCCTTTTGCAATATTTACTATTATGTTATGATGTACAGAGTGTTTTAAATGCTACCGCATAACGCTAACGACTTAAAACTTAAATAACTTGCTTAACTTAAATAAAACACTCTGTATTTCTGTAACCTGTTGGTATTAGGAATTAGTTACCTTTCAATTTGTATTAGTGTTACCAACCTCTAACTCTGATAGTTTTGAGATATTTTAAAATTTGGAAGTTTAACAATTTGCAATTTACTAGAATTTAAGTTACCTGTAAGATATTAGTAAAATAAACATTATCTTGCAAACATTTTTAATGTATAGGCCAATCCAGCTTTAAATATTAACCTTAAAAAAAATTTTTTAGAACAAAATAACAGAAATGTGCTCATGACGTATGCCGGCATCTAAGAGTCAGTCAAATCACGCTCACCTGTCACAAACAAAAGCAACCCTAATTAGTTTCAGCAAAAATCGATGACACTGTAAACATTGGTAACTTTGTTAAAAAATTCTAAAAATAATGGTTTTCGTATTAACAAATTTATTGTATACCTTATTTTTAACAGTCTTAACGTTTTTTTTTGTACTCTTTATTTAATTTCTTGTACAAATCTTTGTAATAAATTTCATTTTTAACAAAAAAATTGTTTTTGCTTTTTTAAATCCCAATTACCACTTAACAGGTTGACTCCTAACAAACGGGAAAACACCAAAAAACTGCACCAAAACACGTGTGCGAGTATAGTTTTTGGTGCAGTTTTTTTGTGTTTTCCTGTTTGTTAAAATAGTTTTTTAAGAGGAAATATTTTTTGTATTAGGTTTTGACAGTTCCTTATCAAAAACCATGCCATATACTCCCCATCATTAGACATAATGTAGGGAGACATGCTTAAACCCACCTTGTGAAGTTATTTTATTTTAAATTAAAAGTTAGCAAAACAACTTGAGTACCATGATCAGAATTACCAAAATAGCACATTAAACTCGACAAAAATTTAGTCAATATTAGTCAGTATATTATACCAGGTGATTCAGCTAACCCGTTCATTAGAAGTTTATGGGTTTTCAGTTGAAATATTTGTTTAAAAATTTGGAATAGGGGATTGCTCAAAAAGTTCTATTTAATTAAAATATTTCAGCTCTTCTAGCACTTCTGGTTACACCAGAAATGGCTACCAACTTTCTTATTTTAAATTTCTACGCTAAAATCTGAGTTACTTTTATGTAGCACAATCTATATAAAAAATTAATAGTTTTTGAGATATTCTCATTTTTTTGAGAAAAATTGGTTTTGTAGTATTGTTTTCAAACGCTTGTCAATGATTGAAAAAGAAAGTTATAGTAACAAAATTTGGGCTATACTTAGGAAGACTGTTAAGTTTTTAAATGATGTGTAATTTGACATCTCATTATTTACAGGGTGTTCAAAATGTTTGGCTAAATCTGAGTGCAAGGATGTTTCGAGCAATAGCAAATCTTTTGCATCACCTCGGTAACGAATTGACAACAATTATCACTTGTTTTGGCAATCCATCCTTATTCATATTCGTCAGCTATTGCTTGATAGGATTATAGCTATCTAACACTTACTCAAAAATTCGTAAAAATCCGTAAAAGTTAGATACCTACAACCTTATCATTAGAAAACTTCACGTTCAACGAGACATAAAAAAGTAAGTGGTGTAATTTGAAAAAATTAAGTTATCCATAAATTTAGGTAGTTCAATTTAAATAATTGTTTACTTAAAACTTAGCAAGGTTACAAAGGTGAACAACTAGTTTCAGTTAGCACATGTAATGCATATTAAAACTAGGAAATCGCAGTTAGATAAATTCTAGGATAACTAAGTTATTTAATTTTTTCCGAAACGTTAAATTTTCGGGAAAAAGTGAAAGAATGCAAAAACCCTCCATTTTAGACACTATGTATAATGCATAAAGTTACATTAAAATTTCATAAGAAATCTAAATTTGTAATAAAAATAAGTAGTTCTATTTAAAAAACATAACTTTAGTAAGTCGAACTTTAACGGAACACCCTGTATAAACAAAATTAATTTTAAAATGTGCAGCTCATTAATTTGCACAACTTTCATTACATTTCTAACCCCAATATTTTCCGAGATATCCGCCATCCACGCACTAATGGGCCACTGGGTATATGTATGTATACAGGGTGATTTATACCACAAAGCGAAAAATAAAAATATGTGTTCAAAGTGTGATTCTAAGCAAAAAATGGAAAATAATTTTTTTTCCAATCTGCCTTTGTTTTCGAGATATCGAGGTTTAAACTTTTAAAAGACCTGGTCTCAAGTTTCACACAAAAATAATAGTAGGCAATATGAAAACTTTATTTAAAAACTTTATAACTGTAACACAAAGAAGAATCAATACCTTAACTTACAAAGTATGTTCGAAAAGTTCACCGCCAGGTGCAATGCAAGCCTGACAACGTAAAACCACTGAGTTATAAACTGCAGCAAAGTCTTGTTGATTTTCAATTTCAAGTTGCTGAACTGCATTCTGGACTAAATTTTTAAGATAACAATTACAAACACTACCCAAATGTGAAATTTTCAATAACAAATAAATAAGTTTTTGTGTCAAAGCACTCTACATTAGTTTTTTGTGAAACTTAAAATCGTATCTTTGAAAAGATAGTATCTCGATATCTCGAAAACAAAGGCCGATTGGAAAAAAAATATTTCGCATTTTTTGCTTAGAATCAAACTGTGAACACATATTTTCATTTTACACCCTGTATATTCGCCCAATTTATGATTACGTAAGTTTATTTATATAATTTACTGTCGGACTAATTGGTTTAGGCTTTTGCGGCTTTTAAGGATAACGGGTACACTGGAAAAGAGATCATCAGAACAATGAGATCCAAAAGATCAAGAACATCGGAATCCAAGAGTCGATTTACTACCACCCACATATATCTACTAAAGTCACAAACCGCAAGAATTATAAAGAGGCGGGACAACAAAACTATCTTGAAACCAACCAATAAGATCTAGCAAATTAGCAGATCAAGAAAGGCCAAAAGAGATCCTCTGTTAGCAGCTTACCGTATTTACCTTGTTCACCTGGCGAAGTATACATATGAAACACCAATAAATCGATGGGAGCTAGAGTTAAAACTGTCGTCTGAGACCGAAAAGTCAAATATGCCCTTAGCAATGGGAATCACAAAATACTCTTCGAGAGCTGTAAGTTACGAGCTGTGAATAATGGTTATCATGAAAGAAAAAAATTGATAATACTCTTATTTAAAATTGTTTACCATTTTTTAAAGCACTGTCCAGTGTAGGTGTTGGTCTTGTTAATGCAGTACAACTGTATTTTACTATGAACAAGACAAATACTAATTTAGTTAAACAAAGTGGATTTATCAAATTATATTGGTTTTTTAATTTTTATGATTTATGGTCTACTTCATTACAATATAGATCAATTATGATTAATTATTATGTTCGTATGTTTCAAAATAGTAGTTTATTTAATCCGTATCTCGAAAAGCGACATTGACAGCACAGAACCACTAGAAGATATTTATTTAATGATTAAGATAAATTATTAGTTTTTGTTACTCTATACTCTAATATTTAAATCCGTAATCATTCTAGGTTGATTTAATCGTCGGAATCGTCGGGGCTTGTATATCCCCAGAGGCTGGGTGGTACTAATCAAACTACCTGAAACAGAAAAAAAACGCAACCCATAGGTAGAAATACTTTGGAGAGATTATATCAAAAGCAGCAGCGTATTTAACCTTTATCAGTCCTAAACCTTATACCGGACATTGTTTGTAACAAAGTACCGCTACGTAATTTGCAAATTGTGGTAGAGATATTAAACCGTTAAAACGACACGGAAATTGTAGGTCTGGTACAATTGCAGAGTGATATATAGAAGACAGTGGTCAAAACAAGTTGAATACGGTTGAGAAAACGTCAATATGAAAAAGCAATAGCACAATTTGCTTATTTGAATGATCACATCAAAGAACCCAGTGGCAAGAAAATTAAGGAACTTTCTATAGTTAAAAATTTAACAACGCAGATCTCTAATAACACGGAGTTTATTCTACATCGACAAAATCAGATAGTTTCAGAACAACTGAATTTACCTTCCATTCAAATTAACAATTGTAACAATGCTAAAGTGGACGTACATTTGTTGTTTAATTAAATTGTTGTTTTCTTTTGGTGTAATAGAATAATTATTCTGTAGAGCATAAAAATTATTCATCTGCTCTAGAGCAGCAAACGTACAATTTATGCACTATAATGAGGTATATTATATGTTCAAATTTGCATGGCAGCACATAAAATAATAATCCTAGTAAGGGTTCCTTGAAATGGACGAACAAAATTAAAACACTACCCTGGTTTCAGTGTGCCGACATTTTGCCCAACTTATGCGGGTTTTTTCAAGGCTTCTGTTTATTCATGCAACAAAATACAGAAATAAATAGAAATACATGAAGAAGTGCGATAACTTTTCATTATTTTATATCATGACGTTAAAAAAATACCTTGAGTTAAACAAATGTATCAATCTAAGATGCGGAAGCATTATAAAAGATATAAAAATAATTTTAAAATGTTTAATCAATTAATAATTAGATTTAAACATGGAAAAACTTTTTGTAGAATTATAGTATATTATAGTTTTTTCTATGTACTTGTTCATGTATATGTATTTATTTCTGTATTTGTTGCATTAATAAATCAAAACCTTAAAAAGGCCGCATAGGTGGGGCAAAACGTCGGCATATTAAAACCAGGGTAGTGTTTTAATTTCGTCTCTCCACTTCAAAAAATCCTCACTAGGATAATTGCCTACAACTTTAATTTTGGAGGATTAACAAATTTACGGCCGTTTTCATAACATACTTAAAAAGTCCACTTTTATAATAAACAGCTTTCATAACGTCCGAGAGTCGACTAAAGTGACCTTAAATTAAAGTGCCGGTTTTGTCGACTTTAAACTATTTAACGTCACTTTAACCTAAATTATTTCACTCGTCCCCTATAACCTCATTCTGCAAGTACTAAAAGAAAATATCTCTGTTTAACGGTAAAAATAAAAAATACAGTATTTTGGAGTTGATACTGACAATTCCTTTGGGGAAAGTAGTAATAGTAAAAGTGACGACAAAATCTTTATGATACGAGACCGGAAAAATTATAAGGGACGCATAGTAGACTTCGATCATTGGTCTGACGAGAAGTTGTTGGAGCATATAAGACCAACCATAACTTTTCAGCAAACACAGTAAGAACACAACATGAACTGGTAGATATTGTAGTTTATTGAAGCTTGATACATTTGCAGATGAGGTGCCATTCCTACTGAAACAAAATTGTTGCTAACGTTAAGATACTATGCAACAGGATACTTTCTATTAAGTGCTGTTGACATGGTTGCGTCTTAGAAACATGTGCATCTCGAATTGTAAAATAAGTCAGCAACTTAGCAGCATTTCCTACCTTTATCACCAGTAAGACTTGAAATTAAAATTACTTTTTACAGCTGATGAGGAAAAGCTTATTTATAAAAATTATAAAGGGTCATATTCATTGAATGTTTAGACTGTGTCTAATGCTGATTTAATTTGCAATGTAGTAGCTAGGTGGCCGGGTACTACTCATGCCCAAACTATTTTTAATAACAGTCTTTTAAAAATATGATTTTTAAATGGAGAATTTGAAAGATATCATCTAATTGATGATGATGCTGAATATGGCCATACACACCCCTACAACAAACAAATGGACGTGTACAATAAATCATTGATACGAACCAGGAATGCTGTGGAAAGACAGTATGGTGTTTGGAAAAGGAAATTTCTCATTTTATCTTTGGGCATAAACATTAACCTTCACACGACAATGACTTTGATAGTTGTTACAAGTGTTTCTTTACAATTTAATCATTGAAATGAATGAACATAAGTAAATGTGTGTCTTACGACATCTCGTGTAAAACAGTGACACGTGTAAATAGTATAAACTAAGAAAAATGCCAACAGTCAACTGTAAACTAAGAAAAATGCCAACAGTTAACTGTAACGACAATGAATGAAGTTGAGCTACTAGAAGAATCTCAAATGGATCCGAATTTGATTAATAACAATTATTACAATCAACAACAATTTAACACGAATGGACAGAATTATAGAGCTATATTTATTCAATAACATTTTAACTTATAAATAATTTTAAAATGATATTGTAATTATGTAAAATAAATACTCAATATGGGCTTAAAATCTTTTTTATTATATTTTAATATTTTTATTATTATATAAAAAGTATTTAATTATTTCAATTTTCTTGAATACTTTGCTTTAAAGCTTCTATTTTTAAGGCAGTATACTCCATTTCTTTTCGTTGAAGCTCTTCCTTCCTCCGCTACCCATTTTCGTGGATTTTCTCTTCCTATTATCTTCATTTTCTGTAAATTTTAATTTTGCACTAAAAAGCGTATTTTGTTTTTGACTGCGGGGGATTCTTTGCCTTTAACGTAAAGTTTTTTATTCTTTGATGGTGTCAGCATCTGGGCAGTATACGAAGTCCAGTTTTTATCTTTTTTAGGGCCACTTTTTATACTTCTTTCATTTACTGTGAACAATCATTTAATTTTTAAAAATGACATTTAGTTAATATGTTCTTACGCGAATGATCTTCCTCGTTGTGATGTTTCATCTCTATAGTTGTTTTCTAATATCATTAATAATAATGTCATAAATAATGTTTTTTTTTCTACTGGCACACCTGAACCTCTTCCTGTACCAGTACAATTCAACCGTTGAGCAGTTGCGTATTTCATTGCTGCAATCTTAAAATTATCAATTTTGCTTGCAGCGTTTCAACCTTCTTTGGTGGATGGCAGCTATTAAACTCTTTTTGAATTTGTATCCATCCTGAAGACTGCAGTAGTAGGAACTTTAATACGAAATGCATGATTATAACACTGATTTACTTTCTGACTAGAAACTACTTTTTCCGTCGACCTCATTATAAAATTGAGTTTTACGTACTCCCTGCATAATCATAAAGTAACACTTTTTTAAATGTAATACTTTTCGTCCGCAAACACTTTTCGTCCGCAAACACTTTTCGTCCGCAAACATCTGTCAATGTCAATTATAATTTTATGTCAAATTAAATGAAGCCGAAGTAACCAGTATGAAAACCCATTTTTAAGAAAGGATGAATTTAGTGACTACATAGGATATTACAGTACTTTAGGTACATACTGAAACATTTTAGATACTGCATAATATTGTTTGTTTACTTCCATTTATAACCTCAATTTCTCAATCCCACACAGCTTTGAACAAAAACAATTTGTTGTTAAAATTACAAGTAAATGATTTTAAGTGCTTTGAAATGATATTAATAAATTGTTTATAGTTTCTACAATGTGCAAAGCATATAGAAGAGCCTGGTTGTAATCTCACAATACTCGATACATTGTTTTCAATATGTAACACTTTAACTTCTTTAAAGTTATTCATTTATAAGGTAAGACAGAATTCATACGACTTGAGATTGCTTTAGACAATTTTATTAGGTAACAGTTTGATACAGAAGCGGAGTTCCGATACAAAATTTTCACGATCATAAAATACAAAAACTTACAGTAGAAGTGAGTTAATTATGTTAAATAAGTAATAATGCTAATGGAAAACACAAGAACAGTAATTACTTGTGAAAAATCATTTGAATATTGATTCTGTCGCAGGAAAAACAAAAATAGAATCATATAAGCCATCAACATTACTGGGTTCAAGATTTATTCGTACACAAAAACAAGGTGATTTCACAGTTTTCAATCAGCTGAAAGAAGATTATTACATTTTTGAAACATTTTCGGAGTGAATCAAAAACTACGTTTGCATCCTTTCTTACGGTCAGGCAATATTTTTATTGAATATAAAATGATTATAAGTCTGACCACGGTACAAACTCAGTCTTATAACTATTATATGTCCAATTAGTAAGAATCGACTTTAATGTGTTTAATAGGAGAAACTTCATTACATCTTTGATCATAAACAATTAAAGAAATGCATTAATTTTGAGGGTAGGGTTCCAACTATAACTACATTTTTAAATATACTTCAAAATAACACTACCTAAATGTAATTTTATTATTTTAATAAATTATAAAAAAGTACATGTTTTACCTATTACCTATCATAATCAAGTGCTCTTATAAAAATTATGTGATTGTTGTAAACAAATGCTTTATCGGTACAATATTCGAACGCGGAAAGCTTTTATTTCCTTTAATAAATTTTGACACAAATGTTACAATACTGAACGGTGAAGTGAATATTAGGTACAGTAAAATCAGAACAAACGTAAAATTTTTGTTTAAAATTACTAAACATTTTGTTTTCAGTAAACGGTAATCAATAGAAAATTAATTAATTTAAGGTCAACGGAAAAAATTAATATGTACCTCGGAAAAAAGTGCTTTTAATAACCTCGCCTGTTTGCTTGCCTCGGCTAACGCCTCGGCCAGCAAATTCAGTCTCGTACATAAAAGTGCACTTTTTTGTCCTTGGTACATAAATAACTATTTCATGCCTCCGGTCATTATTGACAGTTTTGTAGGTTTCAAAATCGGCCAGGAACATCAAATTCCCGACCTAGACCTTACAAAAGTGACATTCGGTAAAATTACACCAAAAATGTCACTTTGATTTTAAATTTGAAAATTAAGTAGTTATGCAATGACAAGTGGGTACCAACCAAAAAAAATAAATCCCCAGCAATAAATAGTTACTTAATTTTCTAAATGTCAACAAAACGGACACAAAAGAGAAAAGCATCCAATTCTTAATAAACAAATAAACGGTGATTTTTATGGAATCCTCACGCAGATGTAACCGTAACGTTAATGTAAGTACCAATTAATACTTTTATTTATTCCTCACTTGTAAACTGAAGCTTATCAACTCACTACAGTTACCTTGAAAATGCCTTTTAACTAGCTACTAACTTGTAAAATATAACTGGCTAGCCTGTAAAATTTTACACGCCTCCTCATATGTTACCTTATTATGGGTAATTTGAAATGACAGACAAACACTCTAACGTGATGTATTTGTTATTAACATTTGAAAATTGGGTTTTATTACTATCGTATACATTAAATATCATGGTGGAGTGGCAATTTCCAGTAATATTGAAGTTTCCAGGAGATGTTATGTCACTTGTACTTGCGCATATATTTTCTGCAGAAGTGAATGGCGTGGATTCTTCAAGTGGAAACATTCTTTTTGCCATTTTAAGCTTATTATTAATCGAATCATCTACGTAGCTTTCTGCAATTTGTGTTGATTTCTATCCCCCTGCACGCTTCAGAGCCAAAGTATCACCACCATCGTTGCTCTAGTTCGTCGAAATGAATGCCCTGTATAAAGTGCCGGTTCTTCTAATTTCAAATATTCAGCAATTTTCTTGGATATTGCGCCTACAGTATGTTGACCTGCATTTAGGGCGACACATTTTCCACTGCGGTACGTCAAGAACAACCGCAGATTTAAGCTACACCCATCGTCCGTTATTGTAAACCTCCTTGTCGTTAAATTTTTGGTCTCTTGTAAGGTGACAACAAAATATTTCTCCAAATCCTCCACGTTATTTACAGTGAGAGATAGAAGCTCATCGCACCGACAACATCCAAATATACCAAAAATGGTAATGACTTTGGCAAGTAACCACTTCTCGTCAGGAGCTTCAATGATAAACTTTTCCACTTGTTCTTTCGTCAGAACCTTGTCTTTCTTGGGGACGTAGCGTTCATTTCGTCTTTTCAAAAACGCAACCACTTTATGAAATCTAGAAAATGACATGTGTAATAAAAACCTGACTAATAAATATAATGAAACAAACCTGCAAACATCAATGTTTTCTCTAACTGCCAAACAACTCTTAACCATTGACCACTTCGACCATAAAGAATTCGGGCTGAATTTGGCAGACAATTTATTGATATACGCTAATATAACGCCTTCCGTAACACCAGTCACGTTGTTTTCCTTTTGCCACTTTTTGAACTCCGCGTACTCGTATTCATACCTTGATGAAGATTTTTCGGGCAGTAATCTTGCAACTACACTTGCTGCTTCATCAATGATAGCTTGCGGGCCACTTATTTCAGTAAATCTTATTAGAAAAACGTTCCGGAAACGTGAAATTGAAATGAAATAATTAATCAACAAAATAAGTGCAGTGCGTTTCCAAAGCAATACGTCTAAAACTCACTTGATTTTTTCTTCGATTTTCGAAGTTTTTAGAATTTTTAATGGTTTATTATTCATTTATAATAACTTTTTACAAGTGAGGAACAAATAAAACATTCAACAATACACGCAAGGTAACGGGTTTTACTGGCGGACAGAAGGATATGACTGACGAGTCGAAGACGAGTCTGTCACTTTCTGGAGCGTTTTACCTTGCTAGTAATGTTAAATACTATACATAAACCTCAACTAATGTGATTACTTTTTAGGTTATGTGTGGTGGGTTGTGAAGCAATTAATTTTGAATATTTTCCAATGTTGATGTCTTTAATATTCAGAGTCAATTTTAACATTGAAAATATGGACCAAAGAGTTGCAGAATTGTTTTTTTTTATTTCTCATCAAAATATGCAAGAAGAACATACTCGTTGTAAATGTTAGTGGTACTATTACTATCGCACAATTTCTTAAACTCTTCATACGCTTTCCAGTAACGAGTTACAGATTTTGCTGGTAATAAATTATGAATCACTGCTTCCGCTGTATCTTTTATGTGAGCTGGTGCCTCCATACTTCGTTTTCTATTAAATTCTTCACCACATAGTGTCACTTTATTTAAATTTTAATTTGAAAATCAAGTAAGTATGCAGTGACAAGTGGGTACCAATCAGAAAAAAAAAATCCTTAGAAATAAATTGTTGAACTAAATAATAATTTTGTAAGTATTTTGAGATTTGTCGGCATAAAAAATTTTGTGGATTACACGTCCAGACAATGTTTTGCCAGTTCTCGTGTTGCTCCGCCTCGGGTAGGCGCCTCGGCTACACAATATCACTCACACTCGCAAAATATCATTTTCTGGACTAGTAATACAAATAACTATTGCTGGATTTACATTCTATCAAATCCTTATATTTTAAACTTTAGCTAAATGAAGCTCTTTTTCCTCCGCAAAATTTCATGATTCATCACGTTTCGAGACTGGAGTTTTCCTAAAGCTCATTTTGAAAAAAAATGATTTTATATTGATAGTAGGTACACAAACAAAAGTGAAGTACGAACCAACTTTGTACATCAGTTATGCCAAATTATATTGGATAAAACAAAATTTGGCTTTAGTTAAAGTTACTAGTGAATTTGTTATGAAAGCCGCTTACTTTAATTTTAGACTTTAATTTTAAAGTTACTTTAGTTAAAGTCACCTTAAATAGTTTTTCCACTACTATCTATGAAGTGGTCAATTATTGCGTCTCCTAGCCAACTGAGAAGTTGATTTTTCTATTAGTGGTTTATAATTTTTTTTATTATTGACCTAGGTTAATAATGGGCAATTTCAAATTTTTTGAGAATCTAAGAATAGTTGTTTAACAAAAACGAGTGAAACATAATTTTTTATATCCAGGAGATTATCTCTAACGTATTTGCTGCTTAAAATTACCTAACACAATAAAATTATTTGAATGCCATTAGTTTAAAATTCGCGCCCCTATCCCATAATCGCAAATACATAACCTGAATTTATTTATTTATTAAATATGATGGTAGAGTCAGTTTTTTCAGGCGAACACTTGCCATTTTTAAATGAATTACAAGTGTCAATTTCTGAAACCTAATATTCAAATGATGCAAGGTATATTGGCGAAGCAATAAATGCTCGTTAACATCTCTAGCTATACCAAAACTACTCAAGCTTGCAGCTCAAACACTCTTAGGTAAAGAAAATTACGGAGGAACATTCTTAAATTGCAACGTGAAAAGAAAGCACTTTAATTGAAGTTAACATCTCCCAACGATTACTTCCCGAAAGCAGAGCACAAATTGTGACAGCCCAAGTGGACTTAAAAAATAAACCACTAAGAAGCAGGAGATATATAGAGGAATACAAACAATTTTCACTAAAATTATATTTTACGAGCCCCAAAATGTTAATTTTAAAGTAGGTTTTAATTTTTTGCCAGCTCAAACTGCTACGTGATCATGGTTAGAGTTATATATAAAAAGTTAAACAACCCTTGTGCTACATCTTTACAAATACAATATGTAAAGGTGACAAATTCAAGTCGATAGTATTAGACTGCATAGAAAAGCTACAATTACAATGCGGTGCGAATGTTAGGGCAGTAGTAAAATTTTCTAAGCCTAATTAAAAGAATATATGTATCACCGGAAAAACCATACCTTCTCGTAAACGATAAGAAAATCAATTATTTCTTCGATGTCCCCTATTTATTGAAGTTGGTGCAAAATAACTTGATTAAATACGATATAATCTTTAATAACAAAAAGCATCTTCGAAAGACATTAAAAATTTCTACATGTCAGACAAATCTAAACCGCTGCGATTGGCTCCTAAATCAACTAATTTACATATTACTCCAAATAATATTCAGAAAATGAAGGTGGAATATGCCACACAAGTGTTTAGTGAATCAGTTGCAGTTGGTTTATCAACGTATGTAGCTTTTTAATGCTTTTGATTTATTTGCATTCCTGTGCTACTTGATTTTTACAAGAAAAATGTTTATTTTTTATTTTTGGATTAAATTTGGCTAGTAGTGGAAAAAATAGTATATACACCATGGTTGTGAAGTCCATTATTGTCTACGTACCTTGTTTCGCGAGGAACTACCGCCCCTCGTGAAATAAACTGGTGCTAAGGCAATAATGACAGACTTCACAACCTTTGTGTATAATATACTATTGTTATGAAAGCGGCCGTTAATTCAATAAAATAATAACTTAGTCGCCATAACATTAAGGGAAGCATTTTAACATCTAGATCGGTAAAGAAGTTTAAAATTGATCAAAATTATTGTTAGTTATTTAAAATTAAAATTGACTACATTATTTTAATGCGGAAGGTATTGCCACATATTTATAACATTAATCTAACTTAAATTAGATACTTAAATTAAAGTGCCTAGTATTGCTAATATGTAGCACTGTATTTAATTATCCAATTGTTTATATATTTACTAATTTTTCGAAAAGATTCCATTCAATTTTTAATAATGAATGTTACACAGGTTCTGGTCTTTATAGTTTTACTCATACGTGACTAAACAGTTAACAATTCACCACAAAGGTGTAATTTAGTCACTTTGAAGGGTTTATAATAACCCTTATAATTACAGTATGTACTATCTATAGTTCTATTTTCTTTTCTTAAAGTATTATTACTATAAAGCTGAATATTATAGTTATTTTGTACTTCTTACCTTTAAAGTTTTTCAAAGTGCCACATTCCAATTAAAAGTGAAATTCCTTTTACATTTCAGGACTAATGTCTTAAATTTTATTTGCTTACAAAATTTTTGAATTCTTTATACATATTTTACATTTTATAAAAATATTTTATAAATAAGTGGTTTCTGTAAACTCTCTTAAAAATTGAATTATTTTTTAATCACAACCTATATGAAACAAAAGTATGATCCTTTGATTAAAACGTTAATCTTAAAACAATCTTTACAACTAATCTACATAATATACACAATTAATTTTATCAACATTTACAAGTTTTAACATAGTTACTTATTTTATAAATAAAGTACTACATCACAAATCACGTCATCAGATTACATAATTATTTCAGAGATTCATATTTCATTTTACTATGCGCGTATGTACACATTAACCAAAGTTTAATTTTGTTTCAGATATTAGATTAGGTTATTAATATTTTATTAGTAGGTAGGTGAATCCCTACATTACACTATACTGTAATCTCCCTATATCGTAACCGGTATTATGGAGTGAGAGAAAGAGAGAGGGAGAGGCTGGTCACCAGATATTGATTCAAATAAATTTGTGAAAATTAATTTTCTAGATAATTTGATAAACTTTTTATTTACTATATTGCCGTTTATAATTTGATTTATTATTCTTTTATTGACTTTAATTTTATTACTTTGATAAGCGCGATATTAAATTGTGCACCTGTGTAAAGTGTCAAAATTTAAACAAAATGCTTAAATATTTATGAGAATAATGTTTTGTGTTTTAAACTGTTCTCGTAGTTTAGAATGGTTTTTGCAACCTCATAAGGATTAGGAATGAACAATAACGATTGTGTGCGTTAAGTGTTATAATTATTATTATTAGAATTTCTTATTTACCTTTTATAATGTTTACACACTTAATTAACATTATTACATATAAATACTAAGATGGGTAAGGGTTGGCATGTTTAGGTTTTAGTGGTTTCCCTAAACCTTGAAGCAAATACTAGTGAATCCACAATTACACACGGTTTTGTCACCACACTATACAGGTTTAAACTGCTATGCTACCCTCATCCCAGTAGCGATTCCTACTTATTAGAATCAATGCACGACGTTAATTTTGCCAAATTTCGAAGTTTCGAAATTGTGAATAGAGTTAATTATCCTTGTTCCATTGTAAATAACTTCCCTGTAATCTATTAGCAGTTACAAAACTCGAATCCGGCACCAAAACTTAGAAATAAGTAGTTTTGATAATAGAAATTGCAGTTTAATAATTATGTCAAGGTCATTGAGATTATAAAGTTTTGCAAAAAAAAGTGAGAGCCAAGACTTTGTGCATGTTCGTAAGTCCGCGAAAATTAATTAAAAGAAATAAATAAATTAAAAGTTAATAACTTGAGGTTAGTTTTGTGTTGAAAATTCGTAATGCAATATCTTTGCGGCGCAGGAAAAGGAAGATGAAACTAATCAACGAAAAATAATAATAAAAATTAATTAATCCAGAAGTAATTAATCTTAAATTACAGGATTCTAACCCTTAAAAAGGAGTTTCATCGGTTGTACCAGATGGCGGTAAAATCGAACCCTTGTTTACCCGTTTATCTTTTAAAACTGCTGTTTTTGGGGGTTAAAAACAAAAGGTTATTCAAAAATTTACGAAGGTACTATAAGGAAGCGCAAACAGACGCCTCCTTCTTCTTAAAACCTCTGCGGTAACAAAAACGTCGGTTCCGTGTAAACGAAATTAGAAAAGGAAGCAAGTTAATGTGATATCAAAACATTAAAATAAAATTAAGAAAAGTGTCACAAGTAAATGTTTCACGTAAATAACACGGATACGTGACTATTTAAAATTAGTCTTTCGGAATTAACAAGAAAAAGATTGAAAAATAAAATTAACACTCACCGGCAACATAATTAGTGACCATTCTTGTGAGTGCTACGATGATTCATCATTGGTGATCCTCGCCAATAAAGGGAGCTCCGGAAAACATTACCAAAAGGGTCATTGAAAGCTAACCTAGAAAAGGGCACGTAAGAAAGTTATCGCACTTATTCTATAATTGATTGGCCAAGGTTTGTTTAACATTGTAAATGATTTAGTTTAGATTTTAAATAATTTTATATTATTTGTTGTTTATAACCACTGTTTAATCCCGTTAACGTTCACCGTTTGTGCAACACGTGGTTAAAGTAAATCGGAGTTCATACGCATATGCAAATAAAATGTACCGTACATATACTAAGTGACATAGAAAGAAGAACACCCAGTAATAATGAATATTTTGTAATTTTTTTTTTGGGAATATATTTGTTTATGTTAAGATAAAAAATGATCAGTTTTTCAGCCATATTGCCCTAGCGGTTGTTTTGTTAACCTCATTCAAAAACACTAAAAGCCCTAAAACAATTAATTAAGCATTTGTAAGTACAGTTGTCATTTAAGCAATTTAAATTGCATTTCAAAGAGCTTCTTTAATTCAATCACAATGCCTCCAGTGCGAAGACGCTATAATTTTTGGCAATTAAGCGAGTTTGATAGGGGTAGAATTGTGGGATTGCGTGAGGCTGGTTTGTCTATGAGAGATATAGCCGCTAGAACGCAACGGAGTTTAAACACTGGCAGTCTGTGTTCGGGCATGAAACCAAGAGGGCCGTGCACAAAGAGCGAGAGGTACAGGACGTCGACGATAAACCACAGAACGCAAAGATCGCCGTCTTAGACTATTGGCTTTACTGGACCGCTTCTCTTCTACACGGGCGATTGTGGACCAGTGGTTTGAAAAACATGGAAAACCGATTGGGATGCAAACCGTTTATAGACGGATAAGAACCTTTGGGCTCTTTGCATACCGTCCCCTTTTTGTGCTACCACTGACTCCAGAGCATCGACGTTATCGTCTAGCGTGGTGTAGAGAACGGGCAAATTGGGACCAAGAATGGAATTCAATTGTCTTTAGTGATGAATCCAGATTCTGTTTGGGTATGCATGACGGTCGTGCAAGGGTGAGAAGACGGCGCGGGGAAAGACAAGATCCCCAATTTTCTGTGAATAAGCATGTGCACCACACAGTTGGAGTTATGGTATAGGGAGCTATTGCTATTGGAAGTAGGTCACCTTTGGTCTTCATTAGAGGTAACATGAACGCTGCGCGCTATGTCCAGGAGGTCGTAGACCCCCATATTGTACCTTATGTTCAGACCATCTCCAACAGCACATTCCAACAAGACAACGCACGACCTAGTGTTGCTAGGGTTTCTTTGGCTCATTTTGAGGCCAATCAAATTGCTTTGTTGCCTTGGCCACCAAGATCTCCCGATCTTTCGCCCATCGAGCACGTCTGGGATATTATGGGAAGAAGATTACTCAATTTACCTCACCCTGCACAAACTCTAGCTGCTTTGCAGCATTAGTTACAGATAGCATGGAATGAGATACCTCAAGAAGAAATCGATCACCTCATTAGAAGTATGCCCAGACGTGTTAATGAGTGCACAAGACATCGTGGTGGAGCAACACATTATTAAGTTTTTGAAGAAGTTAACAGTTTAATTTTTATCAAATTGTGATCGTTTACTAATCTAATTCGTATACACTAGTATACCAAAAATTGTTCAAATAAATTCATTATTACTGGGTGTTCTTCTTTCTACGTCACTTAGTATATATTTAAATTTAAATTGAAAATTTAACAATTAAATTGGTCTTAATAATTTTTTTTGTTTACGTTGTGTTTTAATTGACGAAGTGGTAGGAACTGATGATCAAATTACCCTTAGAGAAAGAGTTGTAAATTTGCAATAAAACAAAAATAAAAATCAAATTCAATTTTATTCAAACATAATTGTTTATTCAATATAAATTAAACTGCGACTAAATAATTTATCGGATCCAAAGCTTTCCAAAACTGTAATCACCGATTAAAAAAAAATATTAGACCGAATCAACTACAAAATGTACGTAATGTATTTTTATAAGGAAACGTTTAGTAAGTTAATTAAACGTTTCTCATACTTCTCTTTTAAAATAAAAGAAACAACTAGTTAGCTATACCTACAACAACAATGAACAAAATAATAGTACATTAAATTTCTTTCAATTTTCCGGGAAATTAAGAAACCCCTTGTTTGAAAATTTATAGTTGTATTTACAAAACTAGCAATTACTTGGAAGTGGTGTGCTTTAACAGAACGGAGTCGAAGTAGTATGGCAGGAAAGCAGATTTCAAATAATATTCCCGTTGATTAAATTAGAAGTAGAGCTTGTAAAAAAATATAATAGAGCAGATTGCAATCTTTGTAGAACAATGTAAATTCTAAGTATTACACATTACAGTGACTACTACTTTTAGTAATAAAACAGTATGTTTCACGACAACAGTTGGTTTTCTTCGATTTTAATCGATATTAATTACGTTATTAAGTATAATTAACACAGATGTTTGGCGAAGCATGAACTCTATTGTATATTATAGAGCACTTACGAGCGTTAGTTAAGTTGCGTTATGGAAAGTTTCCGGTTTTAAGGTTCACAGTTTTGAAATGATGTCATTATAATATTATCACCTGAGATGGTTTTAATCAGTGCACAAAACACCGCTTTGTTCCTTCGCCTTAATATTTATTTAAGTGGTCGTTCTATTTTGCGGTTATTAGCGCAATTGCGAATAACAGTGCGAGATTTTAAGATAATAGAGAATGTCGGAAGTGCTTCTACATTAATTTATTGAACCTATTTGGAACCGTGAAATGGAAAACGTTTTTTATCTTATTTATGATATACAGTACCTTTGTGTAAACTAGTTATACAATTTGAAGGGGACATTGTTGTAATTTTTAACATTAATTTATTTTAACCTTATACAGAGCAGGGCAAACAAATCTCTACCGTCTGGGGTTTTCACCATAACTTTAGGTAACCTCCAGATTGGTAAAATAGTTTAACTATCCTCAACCGTAACATTTCATCCTAGTTTGGCGTTGATGTTTTCCTTTAATACTGGCAAGTTTATTTATTTATATATTGTACGCATGTGTGCCCTTTCACCGCAATATCCTATCCATTATACTAGAAGACGTCCGTTGTCCGACTTAAATATAATATGTAAATGTAAAACATAAACAATTTTATACAAAATATGAATAGTAAAGTTTATCGCTTGTAATGTTAATTTTCATGATCCTTTATTGATATTTCATCATATTCGTACCATTTCCATTACTTTTACTTGATCGATAACGGCCACGGCCGTTAAGATTTAACAACCATGGCAATAATTTTTTAACAACACAGAAATATTTACAATGATTTTGTACAGAATTGATTTATTTAACAACATAATGGGAACATTTAGGGGTAGTTTTTCAATCTCTGATTAAGGTTAACTTTCGGTCAATTTCCAAGGAGACAATTGTGATAACAATTGTCACCATAACAGTAAACTCAATATTAAAATTAATCAATGACTGAAAAATTGGTTGTTATCCTATAATAGTTAGTCTAAACAGTTTAGAAAATAGTAAGTGCAATTTTCATTTCCTGAAAAACAAATTTCCCTACACACTTTTGGTCGAAATTTTTTTGTTCTTCATTGTTGGCACAATCAATTTACTAAATTTGGTGGTTCTAATTGAAAAAATTGTTCAGAAATTTTGATTTTCTTACTGACCAACTTTTCCACATATTATTCGGCTACCGCTGTAGACCTCCAACTTCCAAATTGTTTTAATGAGAGAAGGTCACCACCATTCCCTGCAAACATATTAGCACTCGACCTCCGAAATGTATGCCCAATATAGTTTCAGGGTTCTCCAAATTCTGTTATCTTTTTGGGAATCCCTCCTATTCTGTGCACTAATACGAATTGTCTAATACATATACCTTTTCTAAAATCGACAAAAACCTGACGATTCTGCAAACTGGAAAGTTGAAGCGCTGTAATTTTTTATTTAACTCACAGCTCATAAAAGGCGTATCATCATTTGTTATAGTAAATATCCTTGAAGATTTATTTGTTGTGTCTTGCTAGGTGACTGAATTTACTATTGTCTTCAATATTATCAAGAGACAATTTGACAACTTCTTCGCGTCTACATGCGCCATATATTCCGAATAATAATACTACTTTTTCCAATAAGAAAACGTCTTCTGGTGCTTTTATAAAAAAAAATTGTGATTAGTTTGGTTGTTAACACCTTTGCCTTCTTAGACTTGTAGAATTCCAATTTTTTCTTCAAAAACGTAAATATTTTTCCATACCTATAAAGAATTACTCCTACAATAAATTTGATTACATTTGTCACGTATAATACCTAGAAATGTCAATACTTTCACGAAGCTTAAAACAACATTAAGATTTTTGTCCATAAAGAATTTGGAGCAAAGCTTTTCGATAACCCTGACAAATATCTTCGTAAACGCCTTCACCTTTTTTACTTTTTCTCCACTAGTAGAATTCATCATATTCTTTATCGTACCTATTTTTTGTTTTTGTAAGCAATAAATATTCAGCCACTACAACCGCTTCATGGAGATTCTTGAAAACATTCAGGAAAAACGTTTTTACCACGACTTTGCATTTTTTTGTTATTTTATTGTTGTCAACACAAAGTGTTGTTACGCACCCACCATTAAATTATTCAAAATATTACCTGATCCAAATGTATTTTTATAATCTAAAGCCAAATTAAATATAAAAATAATTTAAAAGAATATTGTTTCAACGATCACGAAAACTATAAAACAACATAATATATGGCCGATATGGATATAACTCGTTTGTTATATTACCCATATCGGCCTTATACCGTTATACATATACTAATACCCAGTTATTCCAAATATTGCATGAAATAATAATAATAATAATAATAGGAATAGTAATAGTAATAATAACAGACAGAGAAGAACAAGCAAAATCTCAATATCTCGTACATCGACTACAGAAAAGCCTATAATTGTTTTAAACATGACTGATTTATTACGATTTTCCGGGTATATAAAGTGAGTTCTTTAGGCACCTTAGAACCTCTAATACGACACTCCAGTATAAATTTGCTTGACGATGAACCTATTGAAAACACTCCTTAACAAATCTGTAGCTTACAATACATGAATGACTTTAAATTATACGAAAAATCAAAAGATAAACTCTTCTCATTTTTAATAACAACTGAAACATTTAATAGAGACATCGAAGTGCCATTTGGTTTGGACAATTGTACTACAATACATATCAAGTTAAATGGAAAAAAAACCTCATTAGAACAATCAACGGGTGGGCCATGCCAGACCTGAAATAGTCAATGGTCAAACACTATCTGTAGAACCTTGACAGAATCACAAGAACGATTCTTACTATGCTGTACTTACCGCGAAAGAAAGGAGGTAGAAAACTCATAAAAATTAAGAACCTGTATCTTCAACAAGTAAACAAAATTTGAGAAAAACTGCTTCCATCCAACAGTTTACTTCGAAGTTGGGCAAAAGACAAGAGATACACACATTTTAACTTAAACTAACAAACTTGGGAACGTAGACAGAATTGGTACCTACATTCATTACATGGACGATACCCTAAATCCATAAACGATATTTCAGTGGATAAAGTGTCACCTCTTTTAAGTGAAAAATTTATTTTTTTTTGTACGCGCAAATAATTTTGGTACGTAAAAGCTCTTTTGAATTGGAATATACTATAGTTTTAAAGTAATTTATTTACATTGCAGTGACGTGTGTTCATAGTCATATTTGTCGGAATATTGTTTTAGGTTATTTGATATTTTTAATTCAGTAGATGTGGAGAATAGCTTATCGTCACATTCAAGCTATTAGGGTTTTGATGAAACGCCGATTTCACTAATTTTCACACAGTATTTCTTCGAATTTAAGCATTGCATGTCGCATTTTGTTTTGCTATCTCAATTTCTTTGTTTGTTCTGTGGAAAAACAGCTCGGTTGCGGCCGCCTTTATCAATTAAATAAAGATTTGTTTTGACTAATGAATAACACACGGATTGTACCCACGTTCAAAAATTCTGAGTTGTCGATTTTGTTTGTTATTTCTAAGAAAAAGTTAGCGCAATAATTTTGTAACGTTCTTTGTGTAGAAAATAATAAGAGAATAGACTTCCTTACCTAATGATTGTTAATAGTTTTTAAGTTTAGTTTTTAAGCAGACTCACGAAGAGTGAGAGGTAGTTTAAATTAAAACAACCGCCTAAGTACCATAAGTGCCAAAAGTTGAAGTGCAAACTTTTCTAGAGCGCGAGTGAAAATTTAAGGACCACTCGATTCGTGGCCGTAAAAGAGAATAACGTTTGATTAATTTTGCAATCGAAATAACCACCCTGCGGATGTTGGACTATCTCTTAGGCACGCGAAATTTTATTTAAGAAACATGCAATATGCATGTTAGACCAAACTTCGGATTAATACAACTGGTTCTTGGTGGATTATTCTTCAATTAATGGTTCATCTTCCGTAAGTACTCTATTCGATTAGTTTAGAAACTTCCGCGAGCTAGTGGTGATTACGCGTATTTGAGTTAATTTCATTATTTTTAGAGAACTCAATATTTTTTGTATTAGTTTTAGGAACGCGGTGTAAAACCTTTCGTTTCGCCCGGTAACGGGGTAGTTTGGCCGTTCTGTTTGCATTTCTCCCTTTTTTTAGTGAACATTTGACATAATCAATTAAAAGATTAGGGTGGCGCCTGACAATCCCGACTCGAATTAAGGATTTTTAGTCTTCGTAAGTGTAAGTGAGAGATAATTCTAAATCCACCCCTTTGCCGATGAGTTAGTTTGAGCATTTGTTGTGCTGCGTACTTGATCTTCAAGTTTCGTGGTGTAACAAAAGGAAGATCAGTTAAGTAGATTAAAGATGGGATATTGTATCCGGAGACAGAAGGTTTTGCAAAACAATTAAGGATAAAGTGATTTGAAGTAGAAAATACAAGTGTAGAAAGTACCGGGTTACCGGTGAAAAAAATTTTAAAAGTTTAATTTCGATTCACTCAGTATATGCGCTATCATTTATCTAAGGAATTAGACTCCCCAGACGCATTTCGGTTGCACGAATCGTAGTTTTCCCAGTGCAATGCATTTATTAACCAACATTAGTAAAAGAATGTTCACGTGAGCTAGCAAACTTCTACATGCAAGTATCTAATTTATATCTTCACATAAAGTATTTGCATTTCTATTCTATATAAATTTAGTGTCTTCTTCTTTGTATTTCCCGCTTCGTTCTTGCTTTTATCCCTTTTATTATACTCAACTAACATTGCATAATTGTTATCTTACACAAGATCTTAATCTTCACTATAACGAATTGCTGTATGTGCTTTATAAGGGGGTGTCATTGATTTTCACCGTTCTTTATTGTCTATAATAACATGGTTTTAAAAAAACAGATATAGCAGTCCGGTGAATCAAAGTTCTGACGTAATGACATCCATAATTAATTTTTTGTTAATTATAAGAAAATTGCGTACCAATGACTTAAGACGCCGTTACGTACGGCTTTTAATTTTATGTACATAAATTAAAGACTAAGATTTTAAGACCTCGATGATATTTTTAAGATAAATAACTCTTTCATCCAAAAAAATGTAACGATTATTCTAACAACCAATCAGTCATCGTTTAAATTATAAAAAAATCGTAAACAAAATATCAACTGAATGTATTTGATTTATTTATTTATTAGTCTATTCGTATTGTAACCAATATACAGGGTGATTCATAACTATTAGGACATAGGTTAAGGGCGGGTTATTTAGACCAAAATATGAAGATAAGACACAATATGCCTTAATAAAATATTGCTGTGGAAAAAGATACAAGGCGTTAGATAAAAAATTTTTTCTTTATAATTTGTTAATAATTTCACTGTAAATTTATCAATTCTTATTAAAATATACAAAAAAGCATAATTATCTGACAGTTCAAATCGTACTCTTAATAAATTAAGTAATATTTGAAATCCCTTCCACACTACAAATTGTTCAACTGCATTTTCTCGGAAACAGATGAAATTATCGTATTTAAACAGGAATACCAATATTGTGTAGAAATTATGTTTACGTCATTTCATCTAATCAAAATTACTAAAAAGTTTTCTCAAAAAAAGTTATCAGTCGATTTCATCATCAGGAATCATTCCCGTAGCGTCCCCTACAACAAATTGTAAATAGTACATAAAATAATGTTCTTGGTCTAAAGTTATGCTTCTCTGCCGATTTTGATAAGAATTGATAAATTTACAGTAAAATTATTAACAAAAAATAAAAAAATTATTTAACGCTCTGTAACTTTTTCTACAGCAATATTTTATTAAGGAATATTGGGTCCTATGGTCATATTTTAGCCTAAATAACCCGTCTTCAGCCTATGTCCCAATAGTTATGAATCACCCTGTATACACACAGATGAGGAAAAACGACATTAAAACTTTCTGGTCAAGCTATTGGAAGAGGTTTGAAAATTTCCTAGTAGCTATAACAAAAGTTCCAGAACTTATACATTGTCGTATATTTTCGTATTGAATATTTTCTTTGATGTATGTAGGCATTCCAAGAATGGAGTTCTCAATAAAGTCTACTAATTGAAATCTTTTTACTATACCAACAATATGTTTTACAACACCTAGTGTCGACTCGTGTTAACGATCACGTACTATACCTTTATTGAATATACTTGTCTCATCTCCACAGTGTGTTTTCTGTAAAAGTGTGTTCTATATTAGTGTGTGTTTGTGAAATTGTGTTGAACATTTTGTCCTAACTTTCCGGAAGGGTCTTGATGACCAGGTCTGGAAACCAAAGTAGTGATTCTCACCTTCCATATTTTATATTTATATCAAAAACGCCTAAAAACACACACAAAAGAACTCTAACAAAATATTGACGTACATGACGTTTTAACGTTTTTTATTTATTTGATTGACTTTTTTTTTGTTAAAAAAGAGTACACCCATATCCTTAACAAAACAAAATTCTTTTATTATCAAAATCAACGACCCAGGTTTCCATAACTTCATGATGATATAACGAATTATGGTAAAAGTAAAGTCTCTGTAATGCCTTGTTTTTAATATTTAGGTTCCAGAACAACAATGAATTATTAGTACAAAGACATAATGTTCAGAAATAAAGGAAACACAATACAGAAGAACAACTGTAACACCCTAACAATTATAAAATCCTTTAACAATTTTCAACAATAATTTCTGTTTCATAAGGTCATAGAATCTGAAAAAAAATCTTCATATTTTATATCAAATTTTTTTTTGCTACTCCCTTATTATAACTCATTTACTAATATTTTACGATACTATAATGTAATCACCTGAAACTCTAGTCTAGCACAAAAATTGTCCTACAACTTCCATTGATGTTGAAAGTAGTTTTCTTGAGCGCAAGCAAATTTTCCGATCGTCGTAAAAATTATTTTATCAGAAAATTTTTCAAAACATTTACTTGTTGTACGTAGATAATCGAGTGGTTTTTAATATTTATATCAATCAATGTTGCGACATCTAGTGTCGTCTCGTGTTAACTTAGTATGTAAGAGAATGCATTCGCATTTATCTCAATGTGATATATACACAGTAAATAAATAACGGCGTGCTGCATATATACAGGGTGTTAATTGTTAAAAAAGTATGTGGCCAAAATTCAAGAATTTTAAGACAAACGCTGAAACTTAGTGACAGTTTTTAACGTATACAGATGAATCTTTTAAGCCATTTTAAACCAAAGGGGGTTTGTATCATTTTACCAGTGGCATGCACAGAAGCAACGCCCGAGGTTCAATAAAAAAAAACCATAGTACTCAATTTTTTTTAGCAACTATTATAGGTTTAGTGTATTTTTCAGTTTTGGCCTTAGATATTTTGTTATTTTCAAAACATAGTACACATGGCATTCTTATGTTTTTGTTATTTTTTGAAACAATTCGGTAATAAATGATTTCATTTTCATCCAAACAGTGAATCTCAGCAAAAAAGCTCAATAGATGAATTTTGTGGGGTTTTAATTGCACAACCATAACTTCTTATCAGATTTGAAAAAAATTGGAAACTATATTTTTTACAACAAACTTTCTTTTTAAATTGTTTTAACACCCCGTATATTAAAAACGAAGTCGTTTAGGACTTATATTTAATTAACGTTTTGCCTTAAAGTTGAGTAAAAACACAACACACAACTGCTTTAATTATAATTAAAAGCAGGTTTGTAAAAAATATTTAGTAATTTTAATTATTTGACGTAAAAAGCATGTTAACGTTATTTGTATTGTAAGTTAACCGTTATTTTAGGTGGATTGCGGACACAATATGAATTTCTTGACTATGATTACTTTTTAATTTCGATAACAATTATTGCATACTATATCCGACAATAACTGATATTTATTTCATGAACGTCTATCTAACGATTTTATTAACAACTAAAATTAAAATTGTAATTATTATTTGTAAATCTATTCAATAGTGCATGCGACCCAATTTGCATATAAATTAGCGATAATCATACGATAAAAGGTAATCAAATTTAGAGTACGTTCAAAACTATTTTATGTATTTGCTATCCTACTATAGTTTAATTACAACATATCAAACACAAATAAATTTGCTTGATTATACGACGAATTGTTTTCATGTATGAATGTGTTGAGCGCAATTAGATTATGTTAATGTAATATTTAGTAACTCTTAACCATGGTGGTTATGGTAGATTTAAAAAAAAATTTACTAACTTAAATTGTTCGATTGTTAGCTTAAGAAATGGATTTTCACTACCAACCAAAAACTTGAATTCCGAAACTAACCGATTTTCAGAAAACTGGGGATGCTGTACTGTCATATCTCTAAATAATGGAAGAAGAGGTCAATTGAATTCATCAATAGAAAATATGAACTAAGTAAATGCCAACAGTTAACTGTAAAGACTAGTGTGCGTTAAAGTGCACGGCGCCATCTAAGCGATGGTTTTAATGCTTAAAACAACACGTGAGTCGATAAAGCCAAGATAACTTGTACAGAAGCATACACGCACGAAAGAACACCTGATGCAGCATTTCGCTCTTATTATGAGCTCATCAGAGGTGTATACTCACGTGCGATATACAACTGTACAAGACGGTGGTTGGTCTTTTAAACTCTCGTGGAGCAATGAATACAAGTAAAATGTGTGTCTTGCGACATCTCGTGTTAAAATGGACACGTGTAAATAGTATAAACTAAGTACAAGTTATCTTGGTTTTATCGACTCACGTGTTGTTTTAAGCATTAAAACCATCGCTTAGATGGCGCCGTGCACTTTAACGCACACTAGTCTTTACAGTTAACTGTTGGCATTTCTTAGTTTATACTATTTACACGTGTCCATTTTAACACGAGATGTGGCAAGACACACATGTTACTTGGAAAATATGAATTTCGTACATTCAAGTCGTAAAAGCTGGGCACTTTTAAATAAATCAAGTTCTACAAATCAATATGCTAAAACGAATACAAACATTTTTCAAAATTCTATTACTTCTCGATTGGTTAATGTTTCAAACTAAATAAAAGTAGAGAAACCGATTATTACAAAGATGAAAAAGTATCGCAAAAGAAAGAAAATGTACACCTATCTCAGAAGAGAAAAGACAAAATGGAAGAAAGCTGTCGGTTTTGATGGAATGCATCTAGAATCTCTAAAAAATTTAGGAAATTATTTTTTAAAGTTGAAGTTTCTTAATGATATTTATAGTACAGGTAAGTTACCAACAGAAATGACATGAATGCATCAAACTTTAAATTGTGTTTGTTTTTAACTATTTTGTATTTTACCATCGGTCGATATGTATACGATCCCTGACGTGGGTATTTTTGTTTGTGTGAAATAAATTGAGAAGGTCAAGTAACAGTGCAGGAGCAGGACAAACAACTAAACAAGTAAACGTGCAGAAGCAGTACAAACAGTAACGTAAGTATGTTTTTGTTTTCAATTTTTATGTAAAAAAAACATAAAACTATTGCTCTTACACCCGGTTTCATAAAAAAATTATTTAGCACTTTGTTAATTAACATCGATGTTGAAATAACAAGTTGCTAAAATTTAACTGGGTTACAATATAGGCAAAATGAGATTTTCAACAACGTGTTAACTAACACTGTGCTAAATTTAAAAATTTGATTTTGACTGAAAGGAAAGTCATTAATAAGCAAATAAAAAGCTTTATTCCCAAGGAACAGCTTCGAATGATATTAGAACTAAATTAAATAGGAAGGTTACAATAAATAAACATCAAAAATTACTAATTTTTATTGTTAAATTTTCAAAAAAAGCATTTTTGTCACTTGAAAGGGCGAGCAGCAATTCGAAAAAACCAGCTTACAATGCTAAATTCCTATGACCCGTTTTCATAAGTACTACCTGTATATGATTATGTTATTATATTTGTGTTACTGTCGTGCTGTAACCTACATATTATAGTTTTCATTTTTGTTTCTTGGTTACCTCTTATCTTGTAAGTAAGTATTTCCTAATTATCCGGGAGGTTCTTGATGACCAGGTCCGGAAACCAAAGTGGTGATTCTCAGGAACAACATGTTTTTCTTATTGACCATGGAGTACTCTAAGGTACTGATCACCTTCCATATTTTATATTTGCACCAAAAACCCCTAAAAACACATACGAAAAAACTCTAACGAAAATTAATTGATTAAAATAAAAATAGTTATTAAAAAAATTATTAAAAATAATAATAATTATAATAATAATAATTCTCAGGAACAACATGTTTTTTTTGTTGACCATAGAGTACTGTAAGGTACTGATCATCTTCCATATTTTATATTTGCAGCTAAAACCCCTAAAAACACACACAAAAAAAACTATAAAGAAAATTGACGTACGTTTTGACGTTTAATTCCGGAAATCAAAGTGGTGATTTCCACGAACCACATGTTTTTCTTGTTGACTATGGAGGATTGTAAGGTACTGATATATTTATATATTTATACTTATACATAAGTATAAAAAAATTGAAATTAGAAAAACTGATGGCTCTTGTTTCAAACAAAAGCAAGAAGTTTGGGAGAAAATTTCATTAGAATATAATAGGAGAGACCTCGTGAAAAATGTCTTTTTCAAAGAAAAAAATATGTTGAAATGTATCAAGCGTAATAAAGGAGGATGTGAGCGGAAGAATAAAATAGGTAATTTGCTTTAAGATTAACTGTATAAAAACTTGAGGTGGTTCTGCGGAAAAAGTAGTTACAGAAACCGATGAACTGCTTATATTAATTTGTAGTGACCAGTTTCAACCACTATCAAATCCATATGATGATGCTAATCATTATTTTGAAGACATTGTTGGTTAGAAAGTGTAGGTATTGCGATTTTTTTAATTTTGCAACGTATTCTACTTACAGGGCCACAGCAAATTATACCAAAAGACACTAAGAAATTATCAACAAACAACCTGAAATACTTTTACATGGCAAACTAGAACTGGTAACGGCTGTTAATTTGGAACAAATGCCTATTGTCATTGAATTGATAATAGAAGAAACTCAAAATTATAAAGATAGAGATTGGTTTTTTTAATAAAATCATATTGTTTTTTTGTCTCGCTAAAATGAATTTTAGATTGTACAGTTTAATTGAACGCAATAATCATTTTAGACAATCAAGAAAATTTACAAAGTATTAAAGAAGTTGGTTCAGTACACCAATGCAAGGAAGAAACGTTTACAGGAAGAAGGAAATATTTTCAATTTCTATACAAAAAGAAAATGGAGGTATTAGACCTACAAATTAATATTGCAAAAGATAGCTAGAAGTTAAAGAAGCAGAGTTTGATTTAAAAAACGCCAAGAAGAGTCTATTTTATTGATCATTAAATATTGAATTAATATAAGCATTTCTACGTACAATACTTGTTTAGATTTAGATGTTTGCAACAGGAATCGCATGAAAAGCTTCTTCTGGAAGTATGTACTACCGCTGGATCTGCATTTGGTACTTCTTTTCTGATTAACATTAAAATGTTGTCAGGTAAAACACGCAACTATAATTCCTAAACTTGTGTTCAGGTTGGTACTCAAGCATGTTGCCAGGCAGGGAAATCTCTTTTCACAACTTCAAATGCCCTTTTGATTGTATCGAAATTTATTATAGTTACTTTCTGCCCTGTTTGTAGAGTTTAAAATAGGCGTTAGTAAATATTCTCCTAAAAGAATGAAATTAGGAAATTGCTCTGCTTCAAATTCGTGTCTTAAAGGTGAATCATTAAAAATCGTACTGTCAATCACATAAACCAGGCCATCGAGGAGTAACATATAAAAAATTTAGGTCTGCATCACATATTGCTTAAACATTTATAGAAAAGTGCCCTTTTCTATTTTTAAATCTCTCCGCATTATCCCCTCCAGGAGATTGAATTTTGATGTGGGTACAATCCAAAGCTCCTATTACTCCTGGAAAGCCAGCCAATTATGTAAAATATCCTTTTTATTTAAGAATCTCGTCTTCGGGGGGCATTTTTAAAAATTTATGTTTTTTTATAGCTAAATAATGTGTTACTCGTAGAATAATTCTGCACACAGATTCTTTGCCAATTCTAAATCTTCTAAAAGGTTTTTGGAAGAAACCTGTAGCATAAAACCTTAGTGTACAAAGTAAGTGCAACATTGGACTTATTGAAAAGTTTCGTTGAGTTAGTGGTTCAAGAACATTTCCTATCTGTTCTAGTAATAGAACAACACTATCACGCAATTAACGGTATCTCATTTTAAATTCAAGATCATTGTTATCAATTTTATCTAAAGTTGTTGAAAAACTTTTGGATAGTCAAATAAGTGTGCATTTTAAATCAAATCAGCTATTCTTCTACAATCAATTTTATTTTAATTAATTATTATTATTATTATTATTATTATTTTTAATAATTTTTAATAATTATTTTTATTTTAATCAATTAATTTTCGTTAGAGTTTTTTCGTGTATGTTTTTAGGGTTTTCGGTGCGAATATAAAATATGGAAGGTGATCAGTACCTTAGAGTACTCCATGGTAAATAAGAAAAACATGTTGTTCCTGAGAATCACCACTTTGGTTTCCGGACCTGGTCATCAAGACCCTCCCGAATAATTAAGAAAAGATGTACAACACAATTTCACAAAACACAATCACATACTAATATAGGGCACACAACAAATATTCTGCAAATTGGTGTTGAGGGGTTGAGTAAGGACAAATCAGATTTCTTGTCTAATATTTGTTTTAGGAATAGAGTCGATATTTTACTTTTACAGGAAACACACTGTGGAGATGAGATTGTTTTGCTATTTCTTTAACCTACTTTTTTTCCGTCATTGTCGTGACTGGCGCTTGGACCGGTCTATTATGTGTCGTCATGCAATGGCTGTGCTGTTATATTTTATGTTCTTATTTACCTTCTATAATGTTTACACACTTGGTTAATATTATTACATATGAATACTAGAGTGGTTAAAGGTTGACATGTTTAGGTTTTAGTGGTTTTCCTAAATGCTTTGCCAAGACAAACCAATCCACTATTGCACACGGTTTTGTCACCACACTATACAGGTTTATACTGATTTTCTAGGGCACCATACATAACACTTACATCACAATACAATATTTAAATTTACCATACGATTAAATAAATAAATAAACAATCAATTTGGATTCCGCAGAAGTAAAAGTACCAACGATGCTGTAAATGTATTTACTGCTGAAACATTAAGATTTTTTAAGAAAGGGATGAATGTAGTGGCTACTTTCATAGATTTTACTAAAGCGTTTGATATCATATCACATAGAATCTTACTAGACAAACTAAAACACTTATATAAGTTCGACGATCTAAGCACATTGCTTATAAAATCCTATCTGGAAAATAGATGTTTTTCATAACTACAAAAAATCCAAACAACTTGCAACAGAAAAAGGAGTGCCACAAGGTTCAATACTGGACCATTACTTTTTTTGATCTACATAAACGACTTGCCGCATAATCTCACTAAACATCTTCTTTGTATTTTATTCGCAGATGATGCTACTCTAATGAGTATGGACAATTATCTAGATGCTGCATTACTAAAAGTGAAACTGCGTATTCTAATACAGAATTGTAGAGCAAACAAATCATGTTTACTGTATATGTCAATATAAAAAAAAACAGTTGTAGTAAAAGTCAATAAATATTTCAAGCAGTTTTCAACTTTAAACAATTTAATTATTATTATTCTCTTTATTTTACACGCGCAACTCAATACTGCGTTAGGAATTATCAACAACTGGTGTACAAACAATCAACTTACACTTAACACTAAAAAAAACTGTCAACTTAGTTCTAACGTTACGTACAAATCAAGAAAACAATATACATTTTGTTAAATTCCTAGGTTGTTATGTAGATCCTAAACTTAATTTCAATCGACATTGTCAGGTACTTAGCATAAAATCAAATTGTGCAATCTTTTTTCTCAGAAAATTAGCGAGCAACGCCTCAATAAATATACTGAGAACCGCATACTATGCAACATCTCATTATGTTTTGTCTTAAGTAATCCTAACTTGGGGTCATACGTCGCAATGGCAAAGATTTTTTGTCTTCATCGAAAAGCTGTATGTATTTTAGCCGAATTAAGTTACCGATGAGACTGTCAAGATATATTCTTGAAAGTCTAATCTACGCAAAAAACTTCTCGCAGTTCACTATTCAATCAGAAATTCATCAATATGATACGTGGTATAGAGATGACATCAGGGCCGCCGCAAGCTGCTTTGCCGCCCGTGTGCCAAACTAAAAATGCCGCCCTTTTTTTCTCTGTTTTATTGGGTACCTATTTTAAAGTCCGCTAGGTAATACTTAAAGGACTGAAACGGTACAAAGAAACAAAATATCGAACAAACAATATATTTCGATAAACTAATAAACTTGAACGTACAGGCATGTAACTATTTATAAAAATTGAACTTTTCTGGCCTTTGAACTGGCGAAATCAATTATTATTTTCTTAGTATCTAAACTATCTTATATTTCAGATTCTATAGATATTATGGCTAAATTATTTAATCTTGGTTGAAGCATAGTCGATCTTAAGTAATTTTTGATCAATTTTAACTTCGAAAAGACCTTTCTCCAGATGCAACTGTGACTGGTAGCGTCAGAAATATTCTTAAAACTATTGACATGTTAGGAAAAGTTGATAGTAAGTTATTTGTGAACAAATATTGTAATAGTGTAAGGGGATCAGTAGACTGATTTTCTGTAAAATGCAGCTTTAAAGCATTAATTTCACTATATAAGTCAATCCCGTCAATGTCAGCTTCATTTTTCGACTCATCTTTTAATTTGAGATGTAAATCTTTGCAATAATTTAACAAGTCTTCGCTAGGAATATTAAATAATGAAGTACTGAAAAATACGCTTTCTAATGTTTTTAATTCTTCAAATCTATTTTTAAGGAAATCAATGTTTGGTCAAAATTCATTATAATTCATTTTAGGGTCCAATACAACTTCGTCGCGTCGTTCATATTGAAAATGAGTAGGTTTTCTTCTTGGACGAAGTGTATTTATTGCTGGAAAATCTGTTTCAGCATTTATTTTATTTGCTACTTCGGTAGCCTCTTGTAAAATGCTATGAAAATGTTCGTCCGTACGGTTTTTGTAAAATTTTCAATTAAATTATTGAGCAAATTTATACAAATTTGTATATTCATTGTAGGACTTTGCATCATCTTACTCACATAATTTATTTCATCTAAAATTTCATGCCAAATTAAAATAGAACAAATAAATTTATAATTTTGTATTTTTAATGCAAGAGAATGCGCTTTGTGAGTTGTGGCACAGTCCCATCCACTATCAGACGTATTTTCAGAAATTTCCAATAAAGCATCAAATATTTATATGGTAGCGCAATGTTTTGATTGCGTCAATTCTACTAGACCATCGTGTAGTACTTAAACCTTTTAATTTTAAATCTGGTAAATGTTTTGAAATAACTGACCATATTTTTGTAGAAGATGAAAAAAAACAAAGATTTCTTGAATTATATCAAAAAAATTGATAGTCTCATGTGTCACATTGGCTGCGTCGTTAACTACTAAATTTAAGCTGTGTGCTGAGCATGGAACATAAAATGCACGGTTATTGAGTTCCAAAATTTTTTTCTGCAGGCCATTATGTTTTCCACGCATATTAGAACTATTGTCGTAACCTTGTCCGCGCAAATTTTGGATGTCGAGGTTCAATTTTGAAAATAAATCCAAAACAAATTTTTTTTTGTTCCGTATGACTTGCATCCGGTGTGCAATCCAATATGATGGAAAAATATTTCGAGTCTCTAACTTTGTCTAAAATGGAATTTTTATTGATGCGCCAAGTAACTCAATAATTTCATTTTGAATTTGGTCTCCTAAATAATGACCCATACGAAGGTTAGATTTTAATTCAATTCTGCGAATGTGTTCCCGCATAACTGAATCAAATGAACCTATCATTTCTATAGCTTTCAGAAAATTACCGTTATTATTCTCAAAAGTTTTTTCGTTGAACCTCGAAAACCCAGACATTGACGAGATAAAAACTTTATAACAGCTATAATTCTTTCTAATACGTCACACCAATGCTTTTTTCTGACTCTAATAATCTCAGTTGCATCTGATTAACAGTAGTTTTAGTTTTAAACATATTAATTAATTGTACCCATGCTTTTACATTTTCATTGTGAAAATCGCTCGTTTCGTGCCTTTTCAAAGTGATTGACAAATGTTGCCAGTCCGAAAAACCTGATAAATTGGAAAAAGTACTTGAAATCTTACCGAATATTTTGCAACAAAAGCAATAAACAGAATCATTTGAAATAGAATAAATTAGCCAATTTCTATTAATTTTTTCGCCATTAGAAAGATGTCTATAATAGTAATAGTCACAAAATTTTCGTCCATTAGAATTAACAGGAAAATTGTGGTTACATTCCTGTACAGGACCACGTCTAACTAAAATGTTAACAATATCGACGTTAATAATATCAGGCCACAAACCAGGATCATCGTTAATTGGTATCACTGATGACGATATATTACTTAAAAATTCTTCAGGTATTTCTTCAAGTGTATCTTCACTTGTGGTATTTTCCGAAGGAGCAGGACTGTCACACATTTTTTCCTCTTCAGATTCATTAATACTCGTAGACTTGGGGCATAGACCCGATGTCGACGGTGTATCAGTTGCAGTATTTTCATCAAATTGCTTATTTTCAGATGTGTTCAAAAATTTTAACATTGAACCTGCCAGTTTCTCTTTCTGTTTCTCCTTCTCTCGTTTTTGACTTCGAAATTGGGCTCCGGAAAGTTTTTTCTCTTTGAAGGTTCCTGAAAAATGTTTTTTAATGGTTATTTTATTTTACTTTATTTTTTATAGTCCGTGATTAGCAAACAAAAACTGAGTTACTTACCATTTTGAATATTTTTTCACTTTACTTACAATAATCACTAACTACAAGATATGACCTAGTTTAGGTATGATTTGGTAAAAATAATTAACAAATTGACAGTAAGTTTCATAAAAAGCTCCACAAGACGAGTGAACTACAAATTATGGGATGCGATGTAAATAAGTCACGGACGGGGATTCACATGTTTCAGTAAATCAGTGAATCCCCGGTCATCTACAAATTAGAGAATTTAGCTGCGGAGTGCGGACACTACTCAATAGATGTCGTTAGTAGTATATATTATAAAAATTCAAAGGCAAAAATAATTTCAATTTGAAGATTGCTTTTTGCCGCCCCTAGACAGTGCCGCCCGCGTGCGGTGCACGCCTTGCACACTAGGTTCCGGCGGCCCTGGATGACATCAGATTAAATCACTGACGTTTAAATAAGTAGCATAAGGGTCACACATTTTAGGCGCAGTTGCTTTTTAACAAAGTGCCGCAGTATATTACATGCTTACCAATAAAACCATTTAAAGATAAAATAAAAACATTTTTACTATCAGAAGCTTACTATCAGTTCACAGATTTTAATATGTCTATAGAGAATGAAGAATTATAAAGATTATCGGTGTAAAATGGCACTACCAAACAATAATAGAATTCAATGTAACTGTGCACTAAATATTTAGCACTACTTTAAAGAATAACATTGTGTTTGTAGTTCTCATATTTATCCACCACAGTTTCCATGTATGCTTTATCTCATGATGAAGCGTATTGTTTGTTCTGAGTACACAATTAGTTGCGAATTGAATGTGAATGAAAAAAAAAGATCTAAATAAATTAAGACAGTGACGAGATAGTCTGAGTTTGCTCGGCAAACATAATTAGTATGACGTCGTGATAATGCTATCATTTTCGAGCGTAAAAGCAAATTTGTGTGAAGTTACTAAAAGGTAACGACATCGTAAAGTAATATATATGTTTGTAGCTCGGTTAAATGTGCAGGTAGATATGATAAGGTAGTTGAAAACTTCATAGCACAATGAGAAAATAAATGAGAAAGAGTGATGTCGTACGAAGCGAACAAGTACTTTAGGTACAACGAGTACGTGACGTCACAGGTAGAAGCCACAAAGGCCTCATTTAGCAATTCACCGCTTACTCGTCGGTCGCCAGAGGGAGGATTTATTACGGAGACTGATGAAGGTCCGTGGATAGGATATAACGGAGCGCCAACATAACGAAGTTCGTTTGAACAATGCAATGTCCTTGTCGAGAAAGACATCTCCTAAATTTGAAAGATTTAAATGGTTCAACTCCCACGATACAAATAATTTCTATCAATTCTCGGTAAAGTCACAGATCAGGGATGTCCTTTGATGGAATTCTGTTGAAAATTGGGGAAAGGATACATAAAATATTGAATTGATCTTTAGGGATTCTACAATAGGTCGTCAACCGGAATGGCTATAGCAATCCACTTACAATCCATATTGAAAAATACAGACAAAGGTACATTTTCAATCTCCTACTTCCACTTGTGTTCTGTTCCTGATTTGATTTGTTGGCAATCGAGTTCGGCTCGATTGTTTGGCTTTTTATTGCCGTACGTCGGCCAACGAGCAATATACAGCACACCTACGTCTTCCGGTACGCATTCCAATCAATATTCGGTTAATTTTATCTGAAAAGTATTGTAACTTTGCTGAATACATGCAGAACAGTATGTATTGTGCACAGTTAGTCGTCTGTGAGACTGATAATGGCCCGGGACAATAGAACCTCGTGGGTATTATGCACGCGCTATTATACTCCAGGAGCCACTGCAAACAGAGAAAAGGAAGTGCTGCATCGTCGAATCGCAGATTACAGTAATACACCGTGAAATTGTTAATTTTAACGCCGCGATGAAATATATCTAAGACGCTTACATAATAGGAATTTGCTCAATACCCTCCTTCGTCGTGCTGTTACACACAAAACTAATTATCCTTATCGCCCTCTAAGTACATAATAACGCTAGGGTAGTGCTTGCAATGGCCCAGCTCGCCTTTGTCTTCAACTATAATACACCACAGAATAAATATGTCGTGAACTTGTTCTACGTTTCATGTCCTTAGCTCATAGTTGTGGTTGTCTTAAATACGCGGCCCTATATTACATAACACCGTCGAGTGTAGTTTGCTTGATTTACTTTTTGCGCTGCTTGAGCTTTAATAATAATTGTCTGTCACCAACCTTAAAATACTGCAAATTATATTGCTTCCACAATTTTTTTGCGAACATCAAAAATTCGAGTAATTTGATAAACTTTATTTTGCAAAATGTACAAACTGTAAATTTTATGTCTTTGCTTAATGTCCCGAGCATGATTGGTAATGCTCGTATATTTTAACAAAACATTTACTATAGTATCAAACGTGCATTAAATTACTAAATGTAAACCTTGTAAATTATTTATCTTACTATAGTTTATTTTAAAATGCTTGCACATTCCAGGGCATTTTTAACAAAAAAAATTAGAATTAATTTTGATGTAAGTCGAAGTTGAAAGTGCAAACTTCATCGACACTATAGTGATTGAAGACATTAAAATATGAATTTATGTTATTTCTCTTGATTCCGTTGTTTTATTATCTCTTTTCAAAATATGATGTATTTTGTATCAGTAAACCATTACCAGATGGAAAAAAATTTATAGCAGCTAGTTGTTTAAGCGAAGGTTTAAATTTACTACATGATTTTGAAAGGTTTTTTGCGAGCTTAGAAAAAGTGTAGTAGGTACGTACATAATTAAAACCGCAGACATTTTTTATTCCGCTTTTCACATCTTCTTCTATTTGCAATGCTCTATTAGAAGATGTTACAACTAAAGTTTTAATATATTAAAGTATAACAGAGATACATGAGATAATAGAAAAGTTGAAATTTTTGATTTTACCCTGTATCTTTCAAATCAAGAAGGGTATGAAAGTTTTGTTGATACCATCTTTTGATTCTCAAAAAAGTGGCACAGCTTTGCGAAAACCGCAACCTCCTATCTTCACTAACAACGGAGATACCCTGCAATTACAACGAAAATGGGACACACTGTACATTAGTCTTAAAAGTATTTTCTTTATAATTGATACTAAATTTTTGATGTTGTGAGACCTACAGATAAGTAATATGAAAATAGTAATTTTCAAGTGCTATAAATACTTGCATACTCTACATCCAATAAAAGCTGACCACTTGTGTTAGCGAAAGTTAGGACGTGCTTTAGACCCCGAATCTAGACGACACTAGTTCACCAACAAGCTTAAAAATTTAAACCTGATTTGATATGTTTTCTTATTTCTTAAAAATGTATCTAATTGATATACTGCTATACAAAATATTTTAAAGATTACTACTTAAGAGACTGAAAACTGATACCGACATGGATAAACACTTAAACCTTAATTCCTAAAACTACATCCAACTTTACAGAATAATTGTTAACGGGATAACAAGAACGATGGAAGGAACTATATATCATAAGTAAAATATGTGTCTTGCGACATTGTAAACATTGACACGTATGAGTAGTATAAACTCAGAAAAAATGCCAAGTGTTAAAGTGTAAAGCGCTATCTAAGCAATAGCTTTAATGCTTGTTCATTGCTCCACGAGAGCTTAAAAGACCAACCGCCGTCTTGTACAGTCGTATACCGCACTTAAGTATACACCTCTGATGAGCTCACAATAAGAGATAATGCTGCATCAGGTGTTCTTTTGTTGCGTGTGTACTTCTGTACATGTTATCTTGGCTTTATCGGCAACGTGTGTTACAAGCATTAAAGCTATTGCTTAGATAGCGCTTTGCACTTTAACACACACATGCCGTTACAGTGAACTATATATCGTTCCAGGATTTTTAAATATTGCTCAAATTTCGAGACCGTAAATAGAATCATTTTAAACTAAACTAATCCTTCTTGTCTACTACAGTCTTACCCTAAAGTGTTATCTCAGCGATAGCTTGTTCCAACTAAAAATTAGTTGTTAAATCTGTTTTCACAATCTATCAACAATTAAATAAGGTGTATTACAATGAATAATGAAAGGTTAATTGAGTATAGAGGCAAAATAGAATTTATTTTTGTGCATGGAATTGTTTCCGTCAGAGGAAGATTCCAGGGTTCAAATAACAACCTGCTACATCAATATGTATAAAATAAAATGTAAAATAAAAAACGTGTGATAGTAACAAATTAATACATTTTATTTACGACGACGGTTGGTGTTGCTGCACTCTGTATAATCTTAAGGGTACTGTAACCGCAGTCTAGTTGGCGGCACCAGTCACCTGTTGTGTTGTGTTTTGCTATTGGTGGCTTCACCTAAGTTTTGGTATGTCGGCTGTAAATTAGGCTGTTTATTATTAACAGACGTAGCCATTGCATCCTTATAAATCAAGCGGTTGGTAACCAGAAGCGGTATTGCAAATCTTATTTTGAAAATCAAATCTGAAAACAAAGGTTTTGTCGTACGGGAAAACGTGATAAAAATTAGCGGTTAGAAGCTGCACGACAAAGTTTTGGGTTGAGAATTGAATCTGAAGTCAAAAATATCAGATCAATATCAGTCTTCTAGAGTTAGTCTTAAACAATGGTTGAAGAATAAGGATTTTTAAATGTGGAATTGTCTTTTAATTGTCAAGATTGCGTTTTTATCGGAAAAATTTATCAGCATAGAGAGAACTTTCATGTATGACTCGGATGTGTAAAATGTTTTTTACACAGTGTCTTTAGACCACCCCTGTACCTTAAATAATGTTATATTTACATAAAGTACGCAATCCTGTCAGTGAACACTGATAATTGTCCATCCTCTATAAACTTATCAAAACAACAGGAGAATGGAATATCAAAATAAATACTAATAAATATTGAAAGTTATATGTCGGCTACATTTAACGTCAAAAAAATCAAATAAACCCAAAATTTCACAAAAACAGTCATAATTCTAAATTGAAAAAAAAGACATCTACAGTATGTATTATCAAATCCATCTGAACACTAACGCCTGCAATTAAAAAATCATTCAATGGCTATAGTCGAAAGTGTACCAACTAAGCTGGTTGGAGAAAGCTAAAATTGGAACTAAATACTAAATCTAAAAAAGAAGCTATTTCAATTATACCCTGTTTCCAACTATTATCTGGAAAAATAGACGTCTGTTTTCATCAATTATTCTGTTGCCGACTACAATTACGTTTCCGAAACCATTGGAAATTGAAATTCGCAACGTGGTACTAAATTTCTCACAGGACTTCCCGGATTTCTGATTTGAAAGACTAGATTGTTTATTTATATATATATTAATTTATTTGATTACATGTTACCACTGTTCTTGGTTTTGAGGTTATGACTTTTATTCTTTTCGATACAATATTGACATTTTCTAGAACAATCAGGTATGGATCTATAATTTGACTTGAAGAATTATCGTACTCACCTTAATTTATATAACTTGATTACTTTTTACCATACTATTATAATATGCAATACAACATTTTATATAAACATATTATTGACAGATTACAGTGGCGTAGCTCCAATATTTATCTGGATTAGGTTGTATTTCTAATTTCATAAGTATGCAGAATAATATAAATAAGAATAAATTAAACAAGCGCTTGGGTGATACTATCCTATTTTTACATCTAATTTAGAATGACATATCAGAGTTTGGCCAGATATCAGTTTTTGGTATTACAAACCAAATTTTAACATACAATTTTGTACAAGATTTCGAACTAAGTCAATTTATTCTACATATAACTATTTTGGGTGTCGCCGTGGATATTTGAGATGGATTTATGATAACACACTACATGATGTAAACAGTTGCAGTTAGGTGACGATTGTAAGCTTGACTTACCAAATCATAGATTGTTGGTCAAATTAATAAAGTTTTATTGTAAACACAAATATGTTGACATGCATTTTGCTTGTTTACTTACTGGAAAAACTAAACATTGCTAGTTATCTATCGTCATTTTTCATATTGCCATCTTATCACAAACATCAGAATTCAAAAAGAATCATATTGCAAGTAAAATTCGTTTAAGGTACTAAGGAGATTTGTGCAACAATTATGTTTATGTAGCACCTCTAATTATTTTTATCGTTTACAATTTTTATTTTTTAACATAAGGACCGGCATATATTTATAATATCGCCAAAGGTCTAGCAAATTTTAAAGCAAGACAATAGAATAAAGCTAAAAATTTAAATTTTTGAAATTATATAAAATATAATATAAAATGAAATTCTGAGCAGCAAATATTTATAGATTTTAATGTTTCGTTGTTACGGTTTTTGGGTTATTTGCAATTTAAAGTTTGATGATACGTCACGCGGTGTAACGTCATACGACCTTGTAAATTATAGTTTTTGTTGATTTTTTGGGTTTTTTTAATTTTCTGGGTTTTTTCTATCTTTTTTATGATTCATGACCTTTGAAAATGTCTATAAATTGTTATCTAGTCAATTCTTACACTAATTTAATTTTTAATTTAAGTACACATTTTTACCAGAACAGGAAATTTTCCTGGGTTTTTCTTGGAAGAAAATATATATGTTAGACACAGAAGCACACACTAAATTCCAGTTGTTTTTAATAATAAAGTTCATAAACTTGTCCTGTAAGTTTTCTAGGGCAGTAACGAACAACACAAAAAATAATTACGCATATTTTTGTTGCAACTTTGAGTTTATCTACAATTCTTTTGTTAATTTGTTTACTGATGAGCTTACCAACAAACATCATTTTATATTTATTTATACAGGGTCTTTAGTCGACGCGAGGGAGCTCTCTCATGATCACACCTTTAATACAATCTGTAATCTTCTGCAAAGATACGGTATCGAGGGCAACACTTGAAACTATTGGCAAACATACAGGGTGTCCCAAAAGCACAACAAACCTGACATATTTTTTTTTCATTAAACAATTAATTAGATTCTTCTCATTTTTCTGAATAACACTTATAAGGTGTTACACCTGATAGTTTTTGAGTTATTTGATTTTTTAAAACAAAATTGACTGTGGCAATAGTGTGTCCGTAATTGTTTTTTAAGTTAGGTGATGTTTAGATGTCCAAAAGTTGATTTTTTCAAATGAAACACCCTGTATACTTTTATTCCATTGGATGTAGAATTTTTCTTTTTTCAATTTGGTATAGAGTTTGGTGTACCTAAAATAAGTGTTTTTTCAGAAAATGACAGTTTTGTATCATTTGCCGCATGTTCAATATACCATTAACTCTGCAGAACAATAGTTTGCCATGATTTTGACAAGTAAGAGTTAATTTCAATACTATGACATACAAACATCAGCTTTCTTTTTAATTGTTTATCAAAGTACATATTTTTTCTTGGATTAGTTTAAATTACAATAAAAGACTAGTATTGATTACAATATTATGAATTTCTCACAAGCTGAAATGGTAAACATGGTATATCCATTGGGTGAAGCAAATAGAAATTTTTTGTTTGCTTGTCGTTTATATGTTGCACGCTGTCCTGAAGCAAGACAACATAGAGTTGAAGCTTTTATGAAGCTTTAATGAATTGGTCGTTTTGTTATTAGTTATTACTACTACAAGAAACACCACGAAAAGAATCACTATCATGATTATCACATTCATTTCCACCAGCAATTACATGGTAATGATTTTTAATTAAGACTTGACTTCTGTAGTGATATTAGACCAAAAAAATTCAAGATCCAAATTTTCTCAAAGTTGTTATGTTATATTTAGCGATGAATTTACATTTCATAATAATGGTTTACTAAACTGTGACTACTATTCAACTAGAATCCTCATTGGACCAGAGCCATATAGATTACCAACACCAATAGTCATTGAATGTATGGGGTGGTATCATCGGGGATTACGTTATCGAGCCAAATTTCTTTCATGGTCGCTTGACGGGGCAATTTACCTAGATTTTCTTACCACTAAAATAAATAATATGTTGGAAAATGTGTTGACCTCCATACGCGATCGAATATGTGGTTCCAGAATGATGGAGCACTTTCTCACTAATTTGCTCCAGTCCAACAATATCTAAACAATTAATTGGTTACCTAACCATTGAATTGAGCAAAATGAGATTTTGAATTGGCTAGGTAGCTCTCCGGATCTGACGTCGTTAGATTTTTTTTGTGGGGCTATGTGAAAAATATGGTTTTACCGCGATGAACCAACAACACCGGAAGACATTAAGCATCGGATAATACTATCTTCCGAAAGCGTCAATCCTCAGATGCTAAATCACGTCATAGAAAGCCTCATGAACCGATTTTGAGTGTTTGTCGAACAGGAAGGGTGGACTTTTGTGCAGTTCCTGAATTGACTTTGTTGAACATTTTATGCGAGAACAACGTGGAGTGTTAATTTTTTTTTAGAGTGCCATTCAGTAGAGCGTTTTTAAGTTGACAGTTTTTCGAATCAAATTGCTAAAGAAAACGGATTTAAATTTAAACAACACAAACTTACTCGGTAAAATACAAACCTCGAATGTAATTCTGCAGGACAATTTAATGAATACGAAAATTAAAACATGTCAAACTATTTATTTTGGAAACATACAAATGTTAATTTGAATAAACTGTCAGATTGGCAACTTCAAATATCAATGAATTTCGAAAAAATTTGAAATTGCCATATCATTGACGTAGACGAATTTACGACATTGTAATGAAGGAAGATCAGAAATATATACATTACAAAGAATAGGTGCAAGAACCGATCCCTGTGGAAGACCATTATTTAAAAATCTAAATTTACTGCTTTTATCTCTAACAAAAACTTTAAACTTCCGATTAGACAACATATTTTTAATAAAAGAAATAATTTTGGAACAAGGAATGACGTTAAACCGCGATTATTGATTAGAAAATTCTAAGTGAAAAAACCACTAGTGTATTTGTCGCTGGAAAAGTTGCAGGTAACTTTTACCGATGTCAAAGTGATAATTACATTGCGGCAAATGCGATTTTTTATACATGAATTAAATTGTCAGGTCAATAAATTTTATTTTTTAAACAAATGAAGAGAAAGTAGATAAAATTTAACAAATAAAGAACATAATGATTGTGGAACACAATAAAATATAATTTTATACCAACTGCTCAATATGTCCACCATTCACTTCGATACTTATCCATACGATTTAAAAAGGATCGCCCCATGTTGAATAATACCATTGGATTCAAAAATGTGGCTGCTGCAGCATTGATTTCTTGCCAAAGTTGAGCGCGAGTATTTATAGCGTTTTTGTAAACAAGTTTTTTCATTGTTCAACATATACCGAAGTCCAAAAGGTTACAGTCTAGACTTCGTGGGGGCCACTACCATCCAGCGTTCAGGAACATGGGTATTTGAGTAAGTTAGTACCTGACGGGTAAAATATGGTGGGGCGCCATCCTGCATGAACTACAATTTTGCCTCAGGTTCAGTGGGAATTCCTCCAGCAGATCAAAAAAGTCATTTTCTAATAAATGTGAATAACCGATACTATTATAAAAAACCTAGAAAATGTTTGTCAATAGATCCGCACCAAACATTGATTTTAAACTCATGTTGGAAATGGCCAAAAATGATTACTTCTCATATTGTAGATACCTCAGCGGGTAAATGTAGATTCATCCGTAAATAGTAAGTGATCAATATTTTATCTGTTCCGAATCTCGGTTGCAAACTGATATTTTAGCAAAAGATTGGCGGGCAATAATTTTTTTTTACAAATTACTTACGGACGATCCTGTATAAGTATAGGAACATGGATTTATCAGTTCAATAACACATTATTAGTAGTGTTTCAATGTCAACATAAATTTACGTGTAAGCATTGTATACGTAAATTGAGTGGAACAGAATCATAATTGTTTTACTGCCGTTGTAATTTAGTTTAATAAATTTTCGCCTGAAATGGTTCCTGCAATTTATCTTTAAGTTTTTAAGATATAAATACAAATTTAAAAAGGAATATTAATGTTCGTTTAATTCCATATGTTTATTTTATTTATTGTTGTGTCGGTTATATAGTAATTCTTGTAATTACTATTTAAGCTGCGGATTTTGCACGAATTTTCGTATGTGATTCACGAGCGTTTATATTTCGTTAGCACAAAATACACACACTCGACTAATGGCGATGTTAGTTAAACATGTTTAAACTCTCATTTGATATATTGGGCGAGGGAGTTTGTTGGGTAAAGGTAAGTCTTTTCAACACTTGTCGCTCCCCTTATTGCCTGTTGTTGACTACTAGAGAGCTGCAACACTCTGGGGCGAGAAAAGTGCGAATGCATGCCAAGGGAAAGAGATGCTTTTGTTTTACGATAGAAGACCACTCAGGGTGCTCTCCGATTACACTCTAGCTGAGTCATAACCGCCTGGGGAACGAGTACCGAGATTTTATGGCACCCCTTTAAGCAGGTCGCGTATGTCAACCTCTTTGTCTGTCGTTAAAACTTAAATGGGGATTTTAATAAAAGCAGTTAAAATTATTAACAACGCAAACAAAAACGATAACAGGTTAATTAAAATCTATGTAAACGTAACAATTACATCGATGCCGATGCAAAGTTCTCATTTCTAATTCCTTTGCATTCGGAAAGCGTGGTATGCCATTGTAGCTGTGGTCTGATTATCTGTCATTCTAGAATTAATATCTGCTACAATTCGCTTCAAATGCGGGGATAACAGCAATCCCGTAAATCCGGACGAGAGACATAACAAATGTTTGGTATATGCTTGTGATTGCGCCATAAAACTATCCGTGGCAACGTTATATCATATCAGTATGTAACTACAGAGTTTAATTTAGTGCTCTCCCAATATTTAAAGTTATTTACATGTTGGAAATGCAAAAGTTACAAATTCGCGACTGCAAATTTAGGTATTTAGTTCTTTGATTGGATAAACTACATAATACAAGCAAACTTTTGATTTATTCTAGATCAAATTGTTTGAAAACAAAGTAAAATTTAAAAACTCAAATCCTATTAAATTTTATCGTCAAAACAAATTTCCACAAACAAGCTGAAAATGTTCCAAGTCATCCAACCGGATGGGCAAAATATCCCACAATGTATTTAAAAGATCTGATAAATAAAACTCATCAAATAGATTCAAATCAACATTAAAACTCGTTCTCCGTCGTGCTCGCCAAATCTGAAATGAAATCTGCGAGATACGCGATGGGCGAACATCCAAACAATATGTCCTCTTATCAGTTTGTTGTTAACAAGTTTTCTAGACTGTAATCGTCGAACTTGCTATCGGCCAACCCAATCCCAGAATGACGTCTGCACTTGTCAAGCTTTTGTTTTATCAGAAAATGTCTGCAAATGTCTTTAGCAGCCCCACAGGAGACCGTTTATGCGCGATACGAACTTTATCTTCTAAGTCCACATTGCCAGTGTTTATGCCTTTCTTAGATTATACTCTCAAGTTCGCTACTAAATTCAGAAAGGTTTTTATTTATAACTTGTATTTGTTTTTAATTTGCATAAATTAACATGTTTTGTAAATATTGACAAAATACGTTTTATCTTCGCATACGCCGCTTTATGCAATTTGTAAAATTAAGAGACGATTTAAAAGCAAATTCTAAGTCTTTGAAAGGAAACTGAAACTCTTCCAACATAACTTAATTAATCGCATCGTTTATTTATCTTTTATTCCGTTTCTAAAAAATACGCCCATGCAACGAATTATTTGTTGATGCCACCAAATCGATTTATTGTGTAAATAAAAATGAACTCGTTGCAACAAAACAGTACCTAAGGGAATTTCTATGTTTTTGAAATGTATCTGATGATTCTTATCTAAGCTCTACAACGTAAATAATTGCGAAATCAAGCTACAAAATTGTTCACAAACAACGATATAACAATAAATAAAAGTAACTTTTCTTTTTCTTATCAACTAAGGGTTAGCGAAAGACAACTGGATGTAATAAAGTAAAGGCGCTATATATTTCAGTTATATATTATATTAAACTTCGAACATCAACTGCATACATAAAGAACCCATCCAACAAATTGTCACTGGTACACAACTAATTTTTTATGAAGATAAAAACAAATGAGATTAATTGTTGATTACAAGTACATGTGAAAGAAAACGAATTAAAATTAATTACGTGATTACCTTTTTTTTTACACTTAGCTTTGAAGGGGATGTTAATTAAAATTTTTTGTATTAAAGATTATCTTAGCTGTACTAACGTGTTTGCTTTTTTTAAACACGAGATAGGGTGTACCGAGGTATTAACTATTGAATTTCAATTTAATTTAAATTTCAAACTAAACGTTATCTCAAATCCTTATATAAAATTGGAAAACAAACAAAACAGGATTGTTAACGCAACTTTATTTGACAAATCTTAAAACGCACGCCAATACCTTTTTTTCAATATGTTGTATATTATAGTATTTGGAAATTACATTAAAATTTAATGGTCGATGGTGTTATTTCCAAAATTTCATGATGAGAAGTTTATTCATGTTAAATAGTCACTACAAATAAATGTCAATTAAATAAGCATTTTGGTGATTACCTAAATTCTAGTAGGAAAGTAATTACTAAGTAAATATACTGTAACGATTAAATAATTCATTACATTTTAACTACAATGTTTCTCAGGGCGTGTAACCAATTTTCCTAAAGCTTAGTAAAGGTATGTTATAGTTTTTTTGACACCCTGATTTAACTTTATGAAGCATCCTCGTCGGTGAGTGGGCGTAGGAGAAATTCTTATTTAAAAGTAATAGGCAACAAATCTATACTCGGCGCCACTTGCTTTGGTTTAAAATTTAACTCCCTCTTAAACACGAAGATGAGAGAATAAGCGGAAAAAACAATTATATAAGAAAAACTTACTTTACTCAAATATTTGTTTCCACACTTTATACATGTATATTATAAAATATCGCAAAAGCTAAATCATTTAACCACGAATATTATCACAGTATTTAAATTAAAGGTACACTCCAATCGCGTTAATGTAGAAATTTATTAAGTTTACTGATGATCAAATAGAAATTAAAAAGAAAATAAGACATGGTCCAATAAACAATATCTAGAAATAAAACAATACAATAAAACATGATATGTTTATCCTTAATAAAAGAAAGTAAAAGAGGTAGCAGCATTAGATATAAATATAAACAATAAACTTCTAGAAAATGCTGAAGAGAAGCTTATAACAAAAACTTGAAAAACTAGATATATCGAAAAATATATCTTGTAATTATGTAATAACTGAACTGGACAATGAAGTGAGTTTAAAAAGTAGAGGAAGAACTCAATGGATCTCAATTAGATTTTTGAAGCATAATGGAGACAAAAGAAACTCTCTCTACAGTGCAGGACGTTTAATTAATTTGGAAAATTTTGAGAATGAAAGACACTAAAAATGGTCCAAGTTCTTAAATCAACAGGAATTCATGGCAAAGAGTTACGTGTACTTGGTTGTTACAAATACCAACGCAGATTTGCTCAAAAACGTAACATATGATAATAATTAAGAGTAAATTGCTGTAAAACAAGTGCAATCAAATAAAGGAAATATAAGTAGAAAAGCAATATATATCGAATCCAACATCAACGAAGAATGGAGTTTCTTGATAGAGATCGAATCAATGCTAGTTCTTGCTGACCTAATCGCCAAAAACACAATGTGGGGTTGTAGAGCTTCAAATACTAAAGGCAACAAACTTAAAGCCACACATAACTCTTTCTAAATTCCGACACCTGATGAATACACTTACTTCCCATATCACGCAAGTTATGAGCCAGATACACTTGACATAGTATCATTTTAACAAAAACCCAATCTACGAAAGAGTCATAACTGAACCAAAATCAGATTATCTCCCTGTTCTTGTATCATTCACAAACTCTTTAACCATCAAACAACCCATTCCAAAAATAATTACTGGTAAAGTAAATTGGAACATCTTCAAAGATCAGATGAATAGCAAACTATTCTGTCAACAGAAAGGAAATCGATCTAGCCACAAGTCGTCTTACTTTAACAATCGAGAAAAGTATTAAACTTGCCACTACAACAACTCTTAAGCAAACTTATCAAATTGACTAAAGCCCTCTTAGAAACGTTATTAAACTAATTAAAACCAAAAGTCAACTTCGACGAGAATGACAAGTAACCAGAAATTCTCAACTTAAAACTAAACTAAACAATATAACCCATCCAATCAAACTAGAGTAGACACCCTAAAAATCTTTGCTGACATTAGCAGAGGAGACTGGGGCCTATGGAAACTACAACAAAAATTTTAAATCAAATAGAAGAACTCCCCCATTATCTTCCGAAGATAATACAGGGCTTCTATAAATGATTGTCACATTGGGTGAATGTTAGAAAATTTACAATAATGCAAAATTTGACGGTTAAACTGATGTGAATTAATTTATGCTAATGTCATCATCTCTTAGTTATTTCATAATTTATAGAAACCCTATAACATAACTTATACTACAGACTTAGAAAAAGCAGCTGCTTTCGCCAGTAACCTTGAAATCGATTTTACTCCAGTAATTATTTGTACACCTACCCAGAAGCTGCAAATTATTAATGATATTGAAAGGAGGGTACCAAAATCTTACTGTATCCAACCAACTTAGGAACTCATTAGTATTATACACAACTTTTCACCTATAACTGGAAGTGGTGTTGCACCGAAAAAGTTTTCTTAGTTTCATCATGCCTTTAGCATTTCTGTTACACTATTTTTATTATAATTAAGTAAGTTAAGTGATAATTAATAAGTACTGTACTAGAATTAGGAATAAGCAAGAGCATTGAGAAAAACATGTAAAGGTTGTAGTTCACAAATAAAAATAAAAAGAAAGTGACGGCTCTAGCGATACAACCTAGAAAAAAAGAAAAATACTATTTGGCTCAAAATAACGCACTAAATTTATGGAAGACTCTCGTATTTATAATAGTTAGCACAGCAGTGTCCGGTTTAGTCGGTGAGTTGGGGAGGTCCTTAAGAAAACTAAAAAGAAATAAACTGCTGCCTAACGAGGCGCCACCTGCTGGGTAATAAAAAGAAGTAAAACCGACCAACAGGAATTCAATAGGTTTTACTTAAGGTCTAATACGCTAAAACAAACACAGATCAGAGAGACAAATAGACATGTAAATATAGCAAATACAACATAAAATACTAGAAGAATATGACATAAGACTTACGGGCGTTAGCAACAACAAATTAATTAAAGCTCGCAATCAAATATGTCTAAATTCAGTTAAGCTTTTGTTTGTTACACCCCAAATTAAAGGTAGCGTTCCAATTGAAGATTGGTAATTAAGGAAACTCGACGTACACACGTCACTTGCACACGGTGACTTAAAAGCTAAACTTAAACTTGGACTAGCACGGTAAGTAGCTCCCGCCAACCCAAAAGGCCTTTTCTTTTAGCTTCACCCACTTTATCTAAATCGCCCAAGCTCTTATGGAGCTAGTGGAAACAAAACCGAACGTCGGTAGATGGAGTCTACCCCGAATAAAAATTTGCTTACATACTAGGGATTTAAACCGTTTAATGTCACATGTACGTGAGCTTAATACGCATGCAAAATGAATAAGTTCCTTAAACAACAAACTTAGCTGTGTACTGAAGCATGTAGTTCCGATAAGGAAGGTTCTTGCTAACGACAGCAGTTGACAGCTATTAGAAGATCAATAACCACAGGATTATCTTTAGGAGAACTAGACCACAAAACTCGGAAAGCAGATATGCTCTTTCGAAGTCACGCAGTGTGAACGACCCTTACCCGGTTGAGTTCATGTGCCGTTGGCAACTTCGATGTAGGCGAAACCGTAGTAGTCGTTACGTTTTTATAACAAGGGATTCTTAACTCATCGTTCCAGCCCCCAGGAAATATTCCGATGGTAATACACAAGTAGAGTATGAGGTCAAGACACGTGGGCAAATGCGGTCAAATTTATATTTACACACCAATTTAACTTAGAATTATTGAAGCCACATTAATACTTTTTGTGTAAACTTTAAGCTTCACAAAGCTCGCTGAAAACGCTCAATAGAAGGAAAATCACACAATGTCGGCTCGTCGTCTCGATAGATTTTGTGAAATAACAAATCCACCAATGGGAAAAGCGTAGCGTGCGCGACAAATTCGATTTTCGTTGTAACGTGCAAATCCGACCACCGTTACTCAGAAGGTTTGCGATCTACGTTTGAGTTCGAGCAATTTGAACCGTAACACACATCATATAGCTAGTGTATACAATGTGTTCCAAATTGAGAATTAATAAATATACAATTTTGATTAAATGAGCAATGATGTACATTCTAATATGCTATTTCAGATTCTGCTAGAAAAACTTGAAAATTCCAAGCAGTTCCAAAAGTAATTGAATAAATTTAGTGATATTACTAAGCCTTTAGATATGCATAGCATGTCAAAACATTCTGTCACACAGTAACACTGAGACAACCGGTTTATTCGAAGGGCCGTAGGCTTCCACGTGATAAATTAGCTAAAAAAGAATTTGATGTAATGCTCAAAAAACGAATATGTAAACTTTCTAGTAGTAGTTGGGTTAGCAATGATTACCGTAGACTTAATGCTGCAACTCTTCCAGATAAATATCCAGTTTCACACATCCAAGATTTTTCTAACTCTCTATATGGAAAAAAAAATTCTCGTTAATAGATCTAGTGCGAGCTTATAACCAGATTTCAGTTGAAGAAAAGGACATACCTAAGACTGCCATAATCACGCCTTTTAGGTTATTTGAATTTCCAGTGATGACATTTGGTCTTTGCAACGTGGCTCAGTCGTTTCAACGATTTATCAGCGAGATTACTAAAAATCTTGAATTTTGTTCAACATATATTGATGACATATTGGTTGCATCGTTCAAGGAAAAAGATCACATAGGACATTGAAAATTATTTTTTTAAAGACTGGCGAGTTATGGTTTAGTTATTAATAAAAAAAAACTCACCTCGGTGAAAGCGAAATACGTTTTTTGAGTTGCTTAATTTCCAGCGGTGGAATTAAACCACTCCCTGAAAAAGCTTTGGCCATTTTAGATTGCTCATTACCTAAAACAGTATGTGCTTTAAAGCGCTTTTTGGGCATGGTTCATTTCTATAGAAGATTTATGCCAGGCGCAGTTGAACATCAATTAATACTTTTAATTTTTTAAAAAGAATCACATAAACAAGACAAACGTTCAATCACTTGAAATAATAATTCTATAGAAGCTTTTAATCAGGTTAAGTAGAAATTGACTGAAGTTCCTTTATTGGCACATCCTTGGTCTTCACCTACTGACTCTCTAGCTTTAAACGTTGATGCATCCAATTTTGCTGTAGGAGGAGTTGTTTATCAATTACAAGGTGGTGAATGGAAACCACTAAGCTTCTTTTCTAGAAAGCTCAATTCTGCTGAAAAACGTTAGAGCACCTATGATAGGTAATTACATGATTCTTATTTATTCGTCCAACATTTCCGATATCTGTTGGAAGGACGCAATTTCACTCTCTTTACAGATAATAAGCCTCTAACTATTGCATTTCATCACAGGTCTAAAAATGCTTCTTCGCGTCAGTTGCGTCACTTTTTGGCACAGTTTACTACAAACATTCGACATGCAAGTGGATTCAAAAATCATGTGGCTGATGCATTGTCCCGTTTTTGTAACATTCAGGTTTTATCACCGATTGGTTTCTTTAAACTAGCAGAAGATCAAGAAAAAGACGCAGAATTAAAACAAATGATTGATAGCACTACTACCTTGTTGTTGAAACCAATCATCTTAATCCTAAACCAGTTTTTTGTGTTGTTAGCACTGGTTCATACAGACCTTTCGTTACACTCAAGTTTTATAAACAAATTTTTGAAGGCATTTACAATTTATCACACCCAGGAGTTAAATCAACAATTAATTTAGTTAGTTCTCGATTTATCTGACCTTCGATTCGCAAAGATTGTGGTGAATAGGCTCGTGCATGCAATTTTTGTCAGAAAGCTAAAGTTGGCATTCATACAAAAAGTCCGATTGATTCATTTCCAACACCACAACAACGATTTTCACACATACATCTTGATTTAGTTGGTCCATTAGAACCTGAAAAAAGATTCAGATACTGTTTAACTGGTATAGAGATATTACACGATGGCCAGAGGCCATCTCGCTACCTGCTGAAACTGTCGCATCAACATTTCTTAACGGTTGGGTTTCTCGATTTAGTGTACCTTTAACTATTGCAACTGATCAAGGTGTACAGTTTAAATCTAACTTGATGAAAGAATTAAATAAAATGGAGGAATTAGTCGAATTAGAACAACTGCATTCTATCCGCAGGCTAACGGTATTTTAAAAGTGGCATCACTCTTTAAAGGCAGGATAGTTGCTAGATCGATGCTATTCCAATAGTCTTATTGGGACTACGTTTTGTTTTATGGGAGGATAATTCTGCTACAATTTCACATATAGTTTATGGGGAGACCATTAGATTACCTGCTGATTTTTTTGTAGAGTCATCTGTCAAAACGGATCCTGGTTCTTTTGTAGATAAATTACACAGACAAACATCATTTTTTAAACCTGTTATGGATAAAAAACGTTCTCCCAAAATTTTTATTAATAAAGAACTAACTCACAGTACACATGTTTTTGTAAGAAATGATGTTAATCATAGTTCTTTAGAAAATCCATATGACGGCCAATTTAGAATTATTTCACGAACAAATAAATTTTTTGTGTTAAATCTTAAGGGGGAGAGTAAGGCCGAATCAATTGATACACTTAAGCCAGAGAGTACGTTTTCCTAAAAAAATGTTATGTTAGTTTCTACTAAGGGGAAGTTTTTTCATCAAAAAGTGTTGTGCATACAGTTTAGTGTAATCATAATTTATTTCTATTATGGACGATACTACATACTAATTTAATTGGTTAAAAATAAAAATAGAAAAAATATAATCTGAAAAAATATTGAATAATTTATAAATTTTTTTAATTAGTTAAATTATTATTTTATTACAAATACTTACAAATAAATTACTTTTTGGTTCCTTTGACATTATTTCGTCATTTGAAGAAAAATAAAAAATAATGAAACTTAAGTAACTTAAATTTATTAAATCCCAATAACTAGTATGTACGAGGATATATTGCAAAATTCTTAGCCTACTATAGAACCAAACAAAATTTCAATGTCAAAATATTTTATTACTCAACATATTCTCCTCTTAATTGGATACATTTATTACAGCGAACCTGCAACGTCTCTAAACCTTTCAAAAAAATTTTCTTCTTGCTCTGCAAACCAGACCTCCACAGCTTCTATTACCTCCTTGTTGGAAGAAAATGTACGACCTTTTAAACTTTTTCAGTTAAGGAAAGAGGTGATAATCGGACGGAGCCAAATCGGGTAAATAAGGGGGTGTTCTAGTAATTCAAACCCTAAATCACAAATTTTTGCATGGCAACATGAGATTTGTGTGCAGGGGCGTTGTCCTGCAAAAACAAAACACCTTTGGATAGCTTTCCCGTCTTTTTCTTTAATATTTTCCCGTAGAGTGGTCAGTAATGTCGAATAGTAATCTCCAGTTATTGTTCTACCCTTATCCAAAAATCAATCATGATTACTCCATGGCAATCCCAAAAACTGAAGCAAGAACTTTTCCAGCAGATTTTGGACACGAAACTTCTTAGGTCTTGGAGAACCAGAGTGTCGCCATTCCATCGATTGTTGCTTTGTTTCTGAATCGTAGAAATGTACCCAAATTTCATCCATAGCAACAATTCGGTTTAAGAAGTCTACATCGTTTTCAAATCGAGCACAGATCGAAAGCAATGCTTCTACCCTTGCACGCGTTTGGTCAACATTTAAACATTTGGGGATCCATTTTGCAGCAATTTTTCTCATGTCCAAATTGACGTAAACTATATGATGAACGCGTTCGGATGAAATATTCAGTGCTTCAGATATCCGTTTTAGCCCAATTCGACGGTCTGATAAAATCATGTCATGAACTGCATCGATATTTTCGGGGACTGATACAGAAACTGGCCTTTCCGATCGGTCATCATCTTCAATGGAAAATTTACCTCTTTTGAAGCTTGCATTCCAATTTTGACGGTCGCATACGAAGAACATTGATCACAAAGGGTATTAAGCATATCTTCGTAAATCTGCTTACCTCTTAACCCTTTTAAATACAGGTACTTAATGATGGCTCGATACTCCAATTTTTCGATTTTCACAATTTCGGTGGACATCTTTTTTCATTTAATTTATTGCGTGACTCTGGTTTACTTTTTTGACGTCAAACTTTACACTGACACTTCTAATAAGTTATTGTTCGTTGCTATGGTAACGTAATATTTTGTTTATGCAAGGAACTGGTCTAGGCTAACTAGATATCAATATATCCTCGTAAGTGCCGTACGTAATTCTGCAATTATTACTGGATACAGTTTTATTGAATTTGATGAATCTGAGTACATGGCAAACGTCCATGAAGTGGTGACATCAACTATCTCTTAATTAATAAGCATGCACACAATGTGTTGCAATACTGTAACTAATTCCGGTGATTTTTGTAGACTTGCATTCGAGCTACTCTACACTGGTGAGCCTCAAATAAGGTGAAACACGTACACTGAAAGAAAATTTTTAATTAGATTCCCCAAAATCATGCTGAATGCAGCAGTCTTACCGTATTTACTATCCAAATATTCTTTTTTTATAAATTATATATTTATTCTTTATTTCCAATGGTTGCTGGAGATCCTATTAATCAGAATTGGGTTAAGCAACTGATATTATCGGTAACTATTAATTGATTATCTATAATCAAAATCAAAATGCATATGAAAAGTGACACACACTATTGGGTATAAACACTTGCACCTGTTAAAATGCTTTCACAAAATAAAGCTATTTACTGAGCCACTGGCCAAAAGCTCAGAGTCAACCATGATTGAAGTAAGTCCACATCCATCTAGAAATATTTCAATTACATGAAAATAAGCCATCATTGCGTGAAAGTGGCCCAATCTAAGAAAAGTATTATTAATTACAGGTTTTCAACAAACTGTATTTGCAAAGTCATTTTTGCTATAGCTTAATCATAAGATCATTTTCCACTTGATTTTTATGATTTTTAATAATTTTATTTGTAATAAAATAATCTTTTTGAAGATATACCTATAAAATTTATTCACAGAATAAAGCATGCAATATTAGTTGAAGCGTAATATAACTTTTCATATTTGTGGGTAAATTTACCCCGTTCTAAGACTCAAAGCCACAACTTGGCTGGATTATGATCCCTTGGGTATAAACAAATAGTTGCTGAAAATGGCGTCTATGCCCTCGATGACAAGCTTTACCTACGATGTTTGTAATTTTACCTTTGGACGCCACCCCTTTGGCATCGGCTTAGACAGACGCCCTTCGGGAATTGAATTGAGTGTATTGCAAACTTGTATTCAGCAAATTTTTAAGCATGCCGTTGATTACGAGAATTCAAAAACTGCCTGTGCAGCAATGTGTTGCTCGTGATTATCTCAACGTAATACCGTATTATATGTTTTTGCCCCCGACCACGAGTAAATTCGGGTTTCAGCTCTCTGCTATTCATAAAATTAAAAATAATTTTAGAAATTTATAGTTAATCGACATTGCGAAAAAGTTAAGCGCTTTTTTAATAAAATATGTCCAATTCCTGCCAAGAAATTACAGCCTAATAAACAAAAAAGCCCATTTTAGTTTTTTCCAATTATTTTCAGTTGTTTTGCGGTCAACTGGCAACGGCCATTTATACTACCGTCCAGTGATCCTGGCGGCCAGTTGTTCTGATGGCCAGTTGTCCTGGCATTCAATTGTCTTACAGTCAGTCAACAGCAGCTGCTTGTCCCGACGGTCAATTGTCTTGGAGTTAAAAGTTAAATAACTTCATTATCTATAACTTTCTCCAATTAAATTATTTAATAGTAGATTTACTTTTGTAGGAAATCGTAAAAAAACAAATTGTGTTCATTAAAAAACACTTCTTTTTCACCCCTACACAATTTTCCGTATATTGTAGGTTAGTTTCCCAATTATTTGGGCCTTCTTAGGAGTTAACGTAATTGGGCCAATTCCTGTATATTTAATCCTGCTATTTAATTGATTTTTTACTTTTGGCATTTTAATAATACTCTACTTTCCCAATACGTACATTGTTAAGAATTAATTTTGCAATATTTGGTAGCGGTCTATTATTCCAATTACTAACTAAACGCATTGCTTTGAAACACACCCTCTTCACGATTAATAACGTTCGTGATATACATTTATATGCTTATAAAATATTCATTTTCAAAGTTAGTCAAAACAAAATTATAAATTTGGTAGAATAATACATAGGGCTACTTCTCTCTAATTCGCATGAACATGAAAAACGTTACCAAAAGCTGAAAACACATGCGTCAAATTAGTAGTAATTGGTTCAAAGTATTATATATTAGAATAATTTAAACAAGTACATGTGCTAATAAATTCAAAAATTTTCCAATTACTTTACATTACGTTTCTAAATTAGATATAATAGTAATTAACATCAAACTTCATTTTCTTTTTGTCATACGCGTCAAAATGATTAATTCAGAAAATCACTTATAATAGTTATAATGAAAACGTAAAAGTGACAGAATATTTATCTCTTTGCACTAATCAAATCTTGAATCTTACCACGGAAATAATTAAAATTTGTCCCCGTAGAACAAACAGAGCGTTATGATTAAATTTGTTAAGGACCGAAACTACAAGAGCACGCAATTAACAAACAATCAATATTCCTACAAAAACTTTTCAATGGACTATTATTAGATGAAATTGTTATTTCTTTTGAATAAAAGAGGTTTCATAGAAAACATTGTTGGAATTTTTTTCTTTTTGTCGTTGGTATGTGCCATTGATATTTCAAGTCGATTTTCCGATGTTTTAAAGTGGTTTTAGTTTCATTCAAGTCTTTCGAAGTTGTTAAATGACTTTACTTTAAAGTTTTATAAGATCATAAGGCAGATTATTTATTATAGAAGTGGATACGTTGACACGCAGTATATCTTATTTTAAAAAGTAATTAAAACTAATTTAGAAACTTTTGGTTTATCAGAAAACTTCTACGAACTAAAAATAACTTTTAAAACATTCTGACAATGTTTTAGAATTTTGAAAGAGAAAAAAAGCTTTAGTTTATGTATTTGCGATGTCACGTATCAAAAGAAAGTACACAAAAGCATATGCTTGAATACTGTATGTCACACAAAAACCTTTTACGATACTTGGCGAATTTCATCGTTTTTAAGGGCGTTTCTCGAATATTCACTCAAAATTAAAATGGTTTTTAGTTTTCTGCATCAGCGTTGAAAGTTTTTATTTGTTACTTACTTTTCTCGGTTTCTACATTTTTAATTAATGTGCAGAGCGAGAATATCCTTTCGTGTATCCTAAAACTATTGCGGTTTAATTTCAAACTGTAATTTTTAATTTTATACTTTGGTCTTAAAAAACGATGATTTAATACGTTCGACCAAAACAAGTTATTAGTTAATTACAAAAACGTGAAGTGTATAAATTATTTTAATCCTGTGGTACTGTTTGTGGTCCTTCAACTTAATAATTTTTGGAAGGAGAATATTTTCTAATGAATCAGAACTATTTTGGTAATTAATTTTTTTACTATTTTTTTGGAATTCACTATTAAAATAAAAAATCATGTCATGTAATTTTGTCTAGGTAGAATGGATCCATATTTTTGTGTATTGGTTAATATTAATAAAGATTATAAGGAGATACGGCTTGAAGTCAATACCAATACTGAAATTTTATTTTGAATAACTTAATAACTAGTTTTGGCTGTATGATCAAGCAGCCATGCTCAGATTATAAACTGTAAATTGACAATTAGTTACTAAATAACGATTATAAAAAGATTCAATCAATCAATCAATCAAATTAAATTTATTTGTCTTATTTAAATTAACAAATTGATTTGGTTTACATGTTACAATTTTACATATTAAAGTCCTTCCTTTTTTTTCATTCATCTTCTTCTGTTTTCTACCTCTTTCATCCATTTTATGCTCTCTCCATTTTCTCCTAGCAGCATTTCCCTTCTCACTTCCTCTCTTCTTAATTCGCTGCATTTATTTTCCATGTACTCTACGTTCTCCCAATTTTCCCCACACATCCTACACATTCTTTCTTTATCTTTCTTCCAATATTTATTCTCATTTTCCTCATTTCCTAGCCTATACCTCGCTACCATATGTTTTTCTTTTAGGTTTAATCCTCCTGTGATATACTTTGGTATCCCTTCCACCATCATATATTTGTATTTTGGGTTATATTTTGATTCTTTTATCTTTATTTTTTTGTCTTGTTTTTGATTGTCTTTGTCTCTTTGTATTATCTCTTCTTCCATCCTTCTTCCTTCCTCCCTCATTCTCCTTACCTCTTTTGTCGCATAACCTCCTCTTCTATAGTATGGTCTTCTCTCTTCTTCTCCGTGCTTTGTTCTTTGCCATACTACCTCCTTCCAACATTTATATAGAATTTTATTGTTTTTTAAATCTTCCATCCTTTTCTCAAATCTTATTGCTCTCCTTCCTGCTTGTATTCTTATTTTTTCTATTTTTATTTCTTCTTTTATTAAATACCCTGGTTTTCCTCTCCAATCCTAAAGTCCACCTCCAAAATTTTTCCTCTATCTTTTCTAGTTCTTCCCATTCCTTCTATCCCCAAATCTCCGTTTTGTACATCATCACACTTATTACTATTTTTTCGAATAACCACTTTCTTTTTTCTACTTCTTTGCCGAATAACCTTTGTCCTATACTCCATGCTTGTCCCATTATATTACTTCCTTTTTTCCTTAATTTTTTATATGATCACTGTCTTAATTCTCATATCTTATCATGTACTCCAAGTATTTGTATTTGTTTACTCTTTCTATTTCTTTTTTCTCTACCACTATTTCTCCTTTTATTCTCTCCCTATTTTCTTCTTAAATACCATTATTTTTGTTTTTTCTACGTTTACCTCTAATTGTTTTTTCTCTAAATATTTTCTTAACGTCTTTATTGCATTCTTCATCTCTTCCTCTTTACTTGTAAGAATTACTATATCGTCCGCATACGGAAGTGTTATTACATTTTTCTTCTTATTTTTATTCCTCCAACCTAATCTCTGTTTATTTCTTCTTCTAGATCTCTTATATATATATTGAAAATAGCATCGGGCTCAACGGACTTCCCTGTTTCAAACCTTTTTCTCTCCAGAACTCCTTTCCTAACTTTCCTTTCACCTTTACTCTATTTTTGTTTCTTTATAAATCTTTTCCACTGCTTTAATTATGTCTTCTCTTATTTCATTTTTCTCATCATTTCCCATAATGTCCTTCTATCTACTCTCTCAAATGCCGCTTTTATATCCACGAATAATGCATATACCTTACCTCCTTTCTTTCCCTATTTCTTTATTTACTAATCGTTTCATTATATATATATATATATATATATATATACATATATATTATCAATTGTCCCTCTTTCCTTCCTACACCCTGTCTGCCAATCTGGAATTATTTTTTTTCTTCTATTTCTTCTTCCATTCTTGCTCTTATTATTTCTGCGTATATTTTTTTATATCCAATATTTGTTAAACTAATCCCCTGTAGTTTTTCAGTTCTTGCCTATTACCTCCCTTCTATATTGGACAAATAATCGCTTCTTTCTATCTTTCTAAAAATTTTTGTCCATGCCAAATTTTTTTCTAGTACTTTTCTTATTCTCTCTCTTATCTTTTCTCTTGTGTATTTTCACCCTTCACCTTGCGTTTCATCTGTGCCTCCTCATTTTTCAATCTTTCTTTTTAAGGCCTCCTCCAGTTCTTCTTTTTGATCCCCCTTTTTTTTTTTTTCTTCTATTTTCCGATTTTTCTATGATCTTAACTTCTCTTCCTTGTAGCACATTTCTAATGTGTTTTCCCATTTTTCTCTATTTATTGTTGGTTCTCTTCTATTTACTTTGTGTCTTAATCGATTTACTAGTTTCCAAGCCTGCCCTTCATTTATGATTATCTTCACCTTTTCTTCTACGATTTTTCGATAATCCATTTTTTTTTACATTTATTCTTAAAATCTGTTCTTATTTTCTTATATTCTTCTATATTTATTTTACCTTTTTTCAATTTTCTTCTCCCTTTCTCATTTCTGCTTTTGCTTTCTCACATTCCCAGTTCCACCATTCTGATTTTATTTTCTTTTATAATTCATACCTAAATAAGAAAGCATTGGTACAGGAAACAAATACTACTGTAAACACATGGTTTCAAAAAGGATAAGGTTTGGTTTTTAAAAATTGACTTTAAATAAATAAGCTGTTGTAAACAGACGTTAATTAAATAATTTGGACTAATGTAATCAACAACCTTGGATTACCTTAGAGCAAGACTTTGTGTGTAACAGTTAACTGTAAAACACAAAGTAGAAACCTAATTCTTATAAAACTAACAGAAAGCGCAGTGTACGAATTCTGTAAAACTCATTTAAAACACAAGCAAATTGAGAAAGAAATTTAAAACTGTTTAGTAATTAGAGCTTAAAGAAACCTTCAACAAACAGTAAATGTATATGAATATATATATGAATGATGTAGGAGTAAATCTTTGAAATTAGTGTGTCCTTTAAGAAGTAAATCAAACTCTGTCAAAGTGATCTTAAGTAAATACAAAATAGGCTTATTACTATAGTTGCATGTTGCAATGGTGTATTTGTTTGTGTTAATTTTGAGGAGAAAATATTTGCAAGGTTAGTTGCAGAAGAAATAATTTGAATATTGACTTTGGAGAAAAATGGTATATAACTATCTTTCCTCTTTAGGAGTGTTAAAAAAAGAGAGTAGTTTCATTTTTGAATATTGAATTTATGTAAAGATTTTTTGAATAAATTGTTAATTAAATCTGGTGCAAAGTTATTAGCATTGGCAATCTGGTAAATGGTGTTAAGTTCTTTATTGAAATTAGATTTAAAGAGTGGAATGTTGAAAAGTCTATGATGATTGGAGTCAAATAGTATCGTGTGGACAGTAGTCGTTGGTTTACGGAAGATGTCAAAGAAAAAAAGATTATTTTTATTAAAATGATGAGGATATCTTAGAATAGCAGTTGATTGTTTTTGGAAAACTCTATAGTGAAATTAATTCTGTGATGTAAATTATTAAGAAATTGGAGAATGAGATGAGTAGGACCTTTGAAAACACAGAAGATGTCATCAACATAGCGTTGCCATATTAGGATATTCTAATTAACAAAGGATTTTCTGAAATAAGTCTATTGTCTAAGACGTTGAGAAAAATCTCTGCTAGAATAGGGAAGCCCATTGGGAGACCTTGTGTTTGTCTATTAAAACTGAAAAATTAGTTGTTGAAACAGAATTTTAAGATGGTGGAAATGTCAGAAGTGACAAAATCTGGTAGTGAACTCTCATGTAGTACTAAATTAAGAGTTTCTAAAGGAAGTACAGACGGAAGTAAGTTTGAAATGCCAAATGAGATCAAGGTGCAACCAGGTACGTTAGATGAAATTAGTTTTGAGATATTAGAAATAAGTTGAATTGTATTTTTAATGGAAAAATCAGAACTTGGTAAAATTTTTGGGATAAGATTTAATAAAAACTTTTCGATGTAATAAATAGATGCATTGATACAATTCACTATGGGTCTTATTGGCATGTTTGGTTTGTGTATTTTTGGTAAGCTGTACAGATCTGGAATCTTAGGTGAAGTGGACTTGAGTTTATAAATAGAGCTATTAAAAAATTTAAAGGTGTTGAAAATATCATAAAGTAGTTGTGAAGTTAGGTAGTAAATTTGGAAAGCGGTGAAGAACTGAAATCAGTTGGATGGAATATTTTTGAAACTTGTCAGAAAAGCTGTTTTATTGGAGGGATTGTTGATAAATAAATGTTCTATGGTAGCTTTAAATTTATTGAAAGTGATGTCGTTGTATTGAATGTGAGGGGAAAGCTTGAGACATTTACTTAAAAGAAAGTTTTTTCAGTTGTGTTTAAAATACTGCCGTGGAATTTAAAATTAGGGGTACTATGATGATTAAAATAATTTGGATGATGTTGTGGAACTATTATTTGTGAAAACTTTGTAAAATTTATTTAAGCGGTAAAATTTATTAAGCAATTTGTTGAATAAAGTAATGCCGAATTGGTACACTTTACCTCTGATTTGATCGTCTAGACTCTAGACAATCCCAGATTGCTGGGTGAAGAGAAGATGCTATCGTCTTGTGTCAGAAGTAAAGTTTGAGTTGGTTTGTGTAGATCTTGGAATAGAGACATTTTGATTGAGACGAACTTCGGAATCTTCTTGTGTTGTAGACACTAAATGTTGAGAGTTTTAGTTTTATAAAATTAGGTTTCTACTTTGTTTTACAGTTAACTGTTACCCACATAGTCTTGCTCTAAATCAATCCACAGTTGTTAATTACACACATTACTTTCCCACTTTACTCTCGTAAGTCTTAAAATTACACGTATTCGTAAATTTTCTTCCAACTTTTACTATATTAATAGTCCAAATTATTTAATTGGCGTGTGTTTTCAACACGTCATTTATTTGAAATCAATTTTTAAAAGCGAAATTTTATCCTTTTCTGAAACCATGTGTTTAAAGTAGCATTTGTTTCCTGTACTTAATTTTCTTAATTTAGATATGGTAAGAATCTTTTTATAATCGTTATTTAGTAACTTATTGTCAATTTACGTACTCTTTATAACTCATGTCATGTAGTTCATATTGAGGATGGTTTAAAAGAGTTAAGTAAATGCTCTCACTAGCAATGAAACGTATCAAATACAAATTTATTTGGTTTGAATATCTATTTTACTAAGAAAATGCCAACAGTTAACTGTAACGACTGTGAGTGTTAAAGTGCATACGTTATCAAAGCGATAACTTTAAATGCATTTCGCTCTTATATATAAGGGCGAAATGCTGCATCAGGTGTTCTTTTGTTGCGTGTATGCTACTGTACAAGAAATACTTGGCTTTATCGACACACGTGTGTTTCAAGCATTTAAAGTTATCGCTTTGATAACGTATGCACTTTAACACTCACAGTCGTTACAGTTAACTGTTGGCATTTTCTTAGTTTTATACTATTCATACGTGTTCATTTTACAAGAGATGTTGTTAGACACACATTTTACTTATATCTATTTAACGTCTTTTAATATAAACAATATTTGAATTTTATTCAAAAAATTAACAGAATCCATGCTCACTAGAACGAGTAATTGACACACAATTTTTAAATTATATGAATAAATAATCACAAAAATGTGTGATTTTTAAAATCCGATGTCGAAATTGATGTTGTTTTGTTGTTGTGAACCCACTACCTGCCGGGCTGATGTTAAATTTGTTTAACATATTTGGTTGTCAAACTGACTGATAAAATGTCAACGTCATAGATAAATTTAGATTCCGAGATATCAAATTTATCTATTAATTATGAAGTGTAGTATATGTGGCAAACGTTTTTAAAATGCTACCGGTTTGCGCATACATAATAACAGAGTTCATCATGATCACCAAGAAACTTCCTCGGGAGACAAAGGGGTACGTTTAAATTTGGGGAAGTTCTTCCGTCCAGGCTATATGGCGCATCTAAATCTAATTCTGTCAAAAGTAAAATTGCAGAATTGCAATTCCTGAAAAATATCATAATATATAATTTATTTGTTAACTTTGCCAAACATCTAAATGTTTTAAAAATGATAGATAGATAGATAGATATTTATTAGTATTTGTAAAAATACAAGTCAAGTACAAAAAGTTCATCATAAATATAAAATTGATAATAGTTTTAAACAAGCAATATACAGTGTGTTCAGTTTAAAATGAACTACATGGGGATATCGGAAACCGTTGGATATACAAAGTCGGTTAAATGGAACAACAGTTGCGTACTATGAATAATCTGGGTTTTCTTTATTAAAAAGCCGCTTGAGTATTTAAATATAGGGTGAAAATAAAAAATCGGAGTTTTAGAAAAACCTTAATATTTCACTTATTATAATAGGCACGTTGATCAAATTTTCAGAATAGGTGTAAGAGATCGTGGCCATTTCAAAATTTATTTTGATAGTTTAGGTTTAATTAAATAGAACCGATCGCTTTCTCTTGTCGGGTAAGTGTGATGTGGCAGAGCATTTTTTAAACTTGTGAAAATTGTTATGTATGCAAGGCAGAATTTTGTACATGTAAATTCTCATTAGAGTAAGTATTCTGTTCTTTTTAAATCTTTCTCGGCAAGATTCTCAAAAACTTAGATTGTAAATAATTTGTAAAATTCGTTTTTGAAAAATAAACACTCTGTTTATTTTGACAGCTTGTCCCCAAATTATGATATTGTAACTCATTATTGAGTATGCCATGCTATAATAAACTGTCAATAATGTGTGTATTGGCACGTATTTCCTTAGGTTGATAAGAATATAACAGACTTTAGTTAATTTAATGCTAACTAATTCAACTTGATCATGTTAAACAAACATTTCTGTCTACTATCAGAAACGTACGACAGGGGTAAGTGACCGGTTAATCGTGCCCAAATTCTACGCCACTGGCGGAATAAAAATTTTAGTACAATTTTTCGATCCTCCAATATTTATTAAGTAAACAATGTACTCTTTCCTCATAACGATTAAGTCAATATTTCTCGAGATATTTTAAGTTAAACATGAAGCTGTACCACTAAATTGAAAAAAAAATGAAAGCACCCCACTAGATCTAAAGAATTAATTCAGTTCAGAGCCAACTACACGAAACAAATAATATTGAAAAATTATCCATCAAATGTGACTTATCTGATTCTAATTTAAATAGAAATCAGGATATTTGCTTTAATAATATTTTAAATTCACTTTGAATTATTTTAAAGTTAGAAGATCTATTTTATTTTTGTCAATAAATTTTAGTATCTTTATTGTTAATACGGATTAAAGTTTAATTTGCGTATTAAATGCAATCCACTGGCTCAAAACGTCGATATTAGTTATTATCGAGTTATATACCAAAATTAAAAAAATGATACAGCTTCATGTTTAACTTAAAATATCTCGAAAATATTGACTTAATCGTTATAAGGAAAGAGTACATTATTTACTTAAAAAATATTAGAGAATGGAAAAATTCTACTAAAATTTCTATTCCGCCAGTGACGTAAAATTTGGGGACGATTAACCGGTCACTTACCCCTATCGTACGCCTCTGGTAGTAGACAGAAATGTTTGTTTAACGTAATTTAGAAGGGTGTACAGTGTCTACACTTCCTGCCAAATATGAAATGGATACGTCAATTAGTTTTAAAATACTGAGCACAAATAGTTTTGAAATTTTGAAACAAAACACCCTGTAACTTAGTAATGAGCGACATTTTATCTAGGTGTTTTGGGTTAAATCTTCATAATTTGAGGTCGGCATTCTAGTGTTAAATTATTTCCAAATAGTAATGAATCACCCTATAAACATTGCCTTTACAATTATACAGGGTGTTTCAAAAAGGACTTTACAACTTTAAAAATTCATATAATGTTTATCAAACAAGGTACAGAGCTGGTTTAAGTGTTGTTTTAAAGGAAAACACTTCAAGTTTTTTACCTTAAACTACAGATGTTCTATGTGACTTCAGTTGGTTATTCCAAGCGAATATCGGTATGGTTTCAAATGCAAACGTTTCCTCAACACTCGCCAAACTGTCGTATGTGGGACTTGAAGCTCACGAGATGCACGCCGGGTCGATTTCGTAGGGCTGTTGACAAAACTTTGTCTCACTTGCTCAACGACTTCGTCAGATGTGCTTGGACGACCTGAGGATTTTGTATGTTTTACTGAACACCCTGTTTCTACAAAACATCTATGCCACTCATAAATTGTAGGCCTACTAGGAGGATCTTTAGCGTACTTGGTACGAAAATTACGCTGAACTGTTGTCGCAGACTTCGATTCTTCAAACCAAAACACACAGCTGGCACGCTCGGGTCCGGTGAAGGCAGCCATCTTTGACGTAACTGCCACTAGCGCTGGTGCGGCGCGACCAGGCACTAGCGGACTACGCGAGTCAAAACTTGAAGTGTTCTCCTTTAAAACAACACCAAAACCAGCTCTGTACCTTGTTTGATAAACATTATATGAATTTTTAAAGTTGTAAAGTCCTTTTTGAAACACGCTGTATTTAGGTAAATCGTTTATAAACAACAGGAACGGTCCCAGAACAGATCCTTGACCAACGCCTATATCAATAGCCATCTCTTACAAAATTCTATTATTTGAAATAACTTGTATCGTTCTGTGTTTCAGGTACGATTGTATCAATTTATTTGCTACCCCACGTATAGCTAATACTTCTAATTTTTTAAGTAAGATTTTGTTGTCTATACTATCAAATGCACTAGATAAATCAAATAGTATAGCAACTACAAAGTAACTATCGTCCAGGGCATTGTAAACATATTGAATAAATAATGTGGCCGCAGTTTCAGTAGATCTACTCGAACGGAAACCAAGTTAATAACTTAAATTTATTTGCAAAACACAGTAGCCTATTTGCAAGTGTTTTTTCATACAGCTTAGAGAAATTAAAATAATTATCGGCCTTTAATTTTTAATATTTTCTCTGCCCCCTTTCTTGAAGATAGGAATAATTTTTCCTTTTTTAAATTGTCAGAAAATTCTCCGTTTAAAAACACAAGTTAATTAGATGAGATAGATCAATGGTAACAATTCTTTATTTAATTTTAATAATTTCAAAGGAACTTTATCTAGTCCGGTGCTCTTTTTATTTATAATATTCAATATTAAACTTTCAATTTTTAAAGGTGAGGTGGGATATAAACTAAAAGAAATTTTTATTATAGGTTTCATTTATTTTATTTATCACGTTTGTTGAAAAATATAATGCGAATTCATCACAAGGAGATTTGTAGTCAATTTAAGAAACTGTTCTTTTTTTATCTTTATTGGCCTATTTTCCTTCATTTGTTTGTTTTTTCATTTACAATATTCAAAAAGGTTTTTGTTTTGTTACCTGAAATTTGTATTATTTTATTATAAAAACAGTTTTTCTCATTAATTATTTCTAAGTTGAGTATTGATTTATAGTTATTAATGTATGCACCTAATATTTCATCGTGATCATTATTTTGTGTATAATAGTTTAGAAATCTTTGTTTTTCTAGTTCAATTTGAAGTATATTGCTAATTTTAAATTCAATTGGTTTATCTTTTTTTTTGGGGCAAGCTACATCACTTAAAATGCTGCCAAAAATATTTTTTTACTAATATTACTAATAATGTAATCTATTATTGTAGCCGATATATAAGTAGCACGATTTTTAATTCTTGTTGGTTCATTGATATGTGATATTAAACCAAAAGATTTTATAATGTCCCTTAATATGCAATTTTTGGTACGGTCAAGCCAGTTTACATTCAAATCGCCTACTAATATTATTTTTGAAAATTTTTATATACCAGATTAAGAATTTCGGTTAATCGACAATAAAAATCAATTACATCACTTGCGGGAGGCCTATATAAGCAAAGAATACAAGTTTCCCCATAAAAAATTGCACATATTTCAAGAACAATTTCAGAACTGAAATTTACAACGTCATTAATCGCCTACTCCTCCACACTGATTTAACCGTCAAAAACTTGATATAACTGCAAAGTTTCTTATAGTGGTTACTTGAAGTCGATCTTCGTCCATCCAGTGTTCACTTATGCACACTATTTGGTTAGATTGCGTATTAACTATTTCTTAAAAATTCTTTTTTATTTTGTAATCCTTGGATATTTATGTGAAAAATTTGTAAATAATTGTAATATTTATCTTCTATTATGGTATCTCCTGTATTGAAGTGTTTGATATTGATGGTACTTTGTAAATTGTGCCTCTTGATTGTCCTCGAAAAAAATTAAAAGTCTTGACAATAACTCCCTCTGGCCATGCTTGCGGATTTGTAAAATTATTGGTAAATCAGCTGGAATTTCGACTTTAAAACAATTACACTCTTTTTGAGCGTTATTTGTAATGGATATGATGTAATCGAGGTCACCGTGTTCCTCTTTTAATAGGACCCGTAAATTATCTTCCTTAAAGTGTGTCCTTTTTTGACCGAATATAATGTTCATTAATTCATTAGAATTACTATTTACTTTAATTTCAGTTGTTCTATTTGGTATAGGCTTTAATTTGTCTACCTATGCTGTCTGGTTATTAATTACCTTATTAACTTGATTGTCACTATGATTATCAATATTTGCATATTCGTTTATTGTACAATTATTTGGGATTTTCGATAAATCGCATTTATGTTTATATAAATTTACTAGTAACCAAACCCATTTGAAAATGGGCCTAATCTAGACAAACCTGAAATTAAAGACGTAAGGTCACTGCTCCAGGTCAGAGGTCAAAGGTCAAAGGTCATGTCAATTTGTGACCCCGCATAAGATCAGCGCCTGGACCTCCTGAACAATTTGACATGAAATCGGTTCAGCCGTTTTGGAGGAGAAGACAAGCATACACACACACACACACACAAACCGGACCACGATTTTATGGGTGTAAATATAGTGGTCAGTGTTCTTCGGCTCTTTTATGATTGTAGATATTTTTTTAAAATGCGTATTTTGTATCGCTGCTATTCAAACATTTCGGCTTTCAAATAAACTTCCATACGTAACAATTTCAACTCATTAAGGTTTTGATCATTACCACTGGGTACGTAATTCTTACCACCTGATTCTGTATCTTCAGAGCTTGATAGTTTACGCTTATTAACACTAGCCACCGTTGGAGTTACAAGTATGTTTTTCTTGCTGCAGCAACTTATACTTCCGTTCAGATCTACAAACATACTGCAAATTTTTACTATACAATATGCATGATAGTCATTATCACAAACTACACAAGACACATATTTTTTAACAATAACAGTGCAATATTTACAGACAGTTTCTTTAGACTCGTTGTTCTTTCCAGCCATTTTAAAAACTTCAATGAAACAAGCTTGAAAATTCAAATGTCAAATTGTCATCAAAAGACGAAATCATTAAATTTTAAAGTTGGAAAGGAAATCTAGCACCAGCATATTAAAAACGAATTCTTTGTATAACTAGAACAGTTACAGTCTAAAAAATTTCAGACGTTATCAACTTATGTGCTGTAAAAGTTTGGAAGATCTTTTCTTGTTCTCTTTTCGAATTATTCATGTTCCTTCAGAAATTATAAACAAGAGATTTTTTGAATTACAAAATCCATCACAGTCTAGGAGGGTTTGCAGAAAAATAGACTATCTAAAACAGGTGGAATTAGGAGAAAACTCTAAAACTTTAGAGCAATTAAAGGAAAAACACTTTTCTTGAATTTTATTTCTTCCTCCTCCACCAACTGACACCGACTTATCAGTCAATGTCACTACCAATAATTATTTGAAAACTGTCCCTTCTTAAATTATAGTTTTTTAGCTAGTTTCCTAACTGGATGTTAGGCCTTCACTAAGGAGTGTGCAGAAGAATTTTAATTCAAAGACATCCAAGTTGCTTCTTGAACTACCAATTCGTGGAAACGTTTCTCAAAAACACTTTCACCAAGCGTAGCTTCACATTCCGTAGTTGTCACAACAATTTTGGCAAGATATCCCCCAAGTCGGCAGTGTGCCGTGAGAATTCTTAAGTAGTTCTTAAGGTTTGCTCACAAATTAATTATTTTGTGCTCACCAGATCACTTTTGCGATCAAAGGTCGCATTGCTATTAGTAGCTATTATGTTACCGAAATACAAGCAGTCAAGCAGTGTCTGCGCTACCGCTTACGGTTACAAACATTTTTACATGTTCCTAGATATGTTTATTAGTTACATTTTATCCCTTAAACTTGTTTATTTACTTCAAGCATTAAGTTTTTTCCTTTTTATTTCTTCTTTCTTTAATAGTTAAGCTAAACTATTTGGCGCCCATACAACAACAGATGATTGTGTGAACAACCTTAAATTTATTTAAAAATGTGTAATTGATACCTTACCTTTAACTGATCGAAGCGGGTCGACTTTTTATATAGAAAGTCTTTTAGGACAACCTACCAGTTCTTCTATTTATCGTTGACGTAGAGTATTAGAAAGCTGCAGTACTTCTGGTAATTTTTCTATTTTTTTAAATGATTTTTAAAAACAGGAGTTTATCCAAAAGAAGTAATCAATACTCAAGCATAATCTAAAATTGGTGATGGCAATTGACAATGTTGATGAAATGAAAATTAGTACGGCGTACGACATGATTACCAATGAAATCTACGGCTAAGAATCTTTTTTATGTGAACGAAAATCAAAAGTAACACCGTCTGTAACTTGCAATTTGAGTTTTTAGGTACTCTTAAAACAAAACGGAAATGGATAATTGAATTAAATACGTTTTTGAAACGCCATATGAAAAATGTACACTTTCGAAAACAAGCAACGAGACTTCCTACTATTAATATTTCTGTACAGTAGCAAACATTCAATCGTCGCGTCGTTACAGTTATCTGTTGGCATTACTTAGTTGTTACTATTTATACGTGTCCCTTTTACACGAGATGTCGTTAAATACACATTTTACTTATATTAATTTCCAATTAAAACTAAAAAAGTTAGTTAAATGTGCAAACACCGTTTGTGCAGGGTAACAGTGCTACCATATCTTGATATTAGCTTGGTCTAATTAATTAACTATAATGAATTAAGAATTTTTTTAAATTCTATTCATTCTTGAATATTTATTCACAAAATTTATTTATGTAGCAAAGTTGTGTTTTATTTTTATAAATAAATTATTATTCTCGAAGCCCTAACGAATTACACGTTTAACCTTTTAACTTCAAATTCTCATACTTTTTATTAGTTATTTCAAGTTTGACCCGGCTCATACGAATTGGGGACATCAATAAATTAGAGTTTGTTTTAGAAGAACTTTTGAAAAAAATTTTTTTTAATTTTAAATACTTAACGTACGACAGGTTTTATACGCTTGTATTTAGGGCAGCTTCGTCTTTATGTTTATTCTTCTTTATCTTTTTTTAAATTTAGAACAAGTGAAGAATGTTTACAGTTGTCTTTACGAATTATAAAAATGTTTATATAAAACTTCTATATTCGTCAGTTTTATTAAAACAAGACAAAGTATTTAACAAAATAGTAAATAGTCTCGGTTGTAGAAATCATGTGAATTATTATATGTAAGTTACATTAGAGGAAATGCAAACTGCAGAAATTGTAATATTACTTTTCATAGAAGTGTAAATGATTATTGTTTATGCAATCATTGCTTTTTCCATGCGAATTATAAAATTAGTAGTAAGCTTTTCTATAAAACTGCAAAAACAGTTTAGATTAGTATTGTAAGTTAGTGAACCACCGCCTCCGGGGTGACATTGTAAACGTTCTCATTGAATAAAGACAGATTTTTTTTAAACTTAATATTTCTTATACGAAATATAACGTGTATGTATTTTCATTGAACGTAAATACAAATGTTTGAATTTTAGTGTGTAAAGGTAACCTATTCTTGTATTTTATGATGACAGATAAAAATTAAAATATTTAATGAGTAAATATTACGACTGTGTTAGTATTTGGATTAGGACATTATCAAGCTTGTGCAACTGCACTTGTACAAATTCCAGCTCCAGTGTTGAATGTGCTACATTAAACAACGGACACAAATATGTGGCAAAATATAGATTAAAATTACTCCAGCTTAGAGATTGCACCAAGCTCCGGAGTTCATAAATTCGTAGAAATGGAAATTTAGAAGGTTCGTATTGTTTCAAACGGGAATCAAATTAATTAATTAATTAAAATGAGACAGTCTTTGGTAAGTAATTAAAATAAACTGGGCACTAATCTGGCGAACGAGTACATTAGCATTTGCAGATAATCATGCGATTGCGTGGCATTGTAGTGGTCTGTTTTTGTCAGGGTCTCGACTCTTCATTCGAATAATTACTAAACCGTCATAAAAACAGCTAATGACTAAATCCGCACGTTTCTTGCTTCTTCCTAATTTAAACCCAACAGTTTAACTATTTTAAGCGTAATCCTTTTTTATAGGGTTACACGGTCATTGTTGTAAAGAATATAAACCTCGGGATGATATGACGGTGGCATATTATACAGAAACCCTACATAAACTATTTCGATAAACAAACATTTCTATTTTAATACAAAGGACAATTTATATTATAGCGATGGCGTAGATGGTTTTTTCGCAATGCGGATTTCGAAATTGCCGATTTCTATCGGTAGTATTTTTACATTTTAAGTGACCAGTGGTCTGCCTACTGTTTTTAGATGACCCGAATTTTACATATGTCCGCAACTTTGCTCTTCTGACACGAGCTCGTTTTTCCTACTAGCACCGATATCCCTTCTTAGACTCGTTATCCTCTACATTTGCCCATTTCTTTATGGTTAGCCCATGCTACTCTTTTCTTTTAAATCTCCAACATTTATATCCCTCTTCGACTATTATCGCTTATTTTCTTGAAGCTAGAAAATATGTCGGTAATATTTTAGCCTTACATTGACTTAGCAACACAAAATAAAAGTCTTTGGGTGAAAAGACACATTTTTGTGGAGTCGTTTATTTTAATATGTCATTGATACACGAAAGTGCACCTAAAATACGTTAATGTAATCAAACAAAAAAAGTTACCGATTATTCACGTTAAACATGAGTTAAATCTAAAATTATACCGGCTAATTTAAGCGCGAGCTTTCAATAATTGTACCTAATAATATAAAAAGTTTCTTAATTAAAACAAAAAGTTATCCAATTGAAATTTTTAATTGCTTTACTTTATTTAGGAGATTTGTATAAAAAAACGCTGATAAAACGGAAGAATTTTTGAATTTCGTTTTGATGTAAGTAATTATTCATTCTTTAGTGGTTTTACCGTAAAAATATTTAACTTTTCTTTCAAAATTTATTTCTAAATAAATTAACGAAAATCCCAACCTTTTATGAAATGAATTAAATTTGAGGTTCGTTTTGTTTTTGAACATGGAATGTTTATTAAAATGTAAAGTTTAAACTTATTTAGATTGGAATTTTAATATTTAAACTATTTTATCATATTTTATAGGATTATAATTTAATATATTTTAGTACTTGTTGCAAATTCCTTGCATTCTTTCTTAAACTAAAAGTATGTAGTGCCGTTTTTCGCAAAAAGAATAAAATCAGAGTAATATGTTCTAAAGCAAAAGGAAGTTGAGTTCGTTAAAATTACTCGGTTGATCGTAAAACTGTTTTTGATCTTTTGTATTGTAAACATAACAACTGTCCGGTACAAATATTTGAAATTTTATACGTGCATTGTACTTTATAATGCTAGTGCGGGCAAGTAAATTATATCCTAAAAAGAAAAAGGTTTTAATATAGCATTAAACAGACAATGTTTTGTTTTAAAAATAATTCAGATAATAGTTCATCCGTTCATTCTTTAAAACAACTTGTTGAGATCTGTGACTTTAATTAACATCAGAACGTTAGTTGGATTTAGAAACATTTGCCAAAACTATAAAAAAATTTTAGACGAGAATTTCTTGCTCCTAAATCATCAATCGATCTCAAAATTTCGTTAAAGAATGAGACTCTAAAGTTAAATAAAGACATAAAATGTCTCAGAAGTAACATTCAAACAAATATCTGAAGATTGTTTTCATGGATTCAAAATTTAAAAAGAACCAGATCGTATTATTTAGAAAAAAAAATTAATTATTTTAAAAATCACGGTTTGTTGATCACTCAAATTTTCTCATCTCGGAAAGTTTTCTGAAAAACAAGCAATTGAAAAATTTTTCTGTAAAATAAATTGGTTTGCAATATTATGTTATATAATAATTATTTTGTCATAGCTACCGGTTCAACAAGTTAAACCACTATAAAAAACATTAACTCAAATTTTAAAATTATTAATTTACCAGAAATTTTATACTTATGTAACGGAGTCCTACCACAGTATCCTACACCTAAATTTGTGTACTGAAATCTATTGAGAAAAAGTGGGGATCAAAAAATCACAATGGTTTTCATAAAAAATGACCAAATTTCTTAAAAATCTCGTTTAAATGACAACAATTTAAAAAATCATAAACTCAAACTTGAATACTTTAAGAATCACAAATGATACCATATACAGGGTGTAACAAAATAAGTGTAAAACATTTCAGGGGGTGATTCTTTATCGAAAAAGAGATAGGGTCTTTTATATAAAGAAACTTTATTGAAACATCACTTGTTAAGATACAGCCCCTTAAAGTGGGTCAATAAAATTTGTTTTACATTTTTTTTTCACAAAAACTAAAACAGTTAGAAAATTGAAATTAAGGTGACATTTTCTGCTATCAAAAAGACATTTAGCCAGTAATTAATTTGGTTTACCTTATGGTTGTAAGGGGTGGAAAACGCAACCTCTAAAATTTATTTTCAATGTACCTTTTTGTCTTATTACCTGTTTACTATTTAAAAATTTATTTATAATAGCTTGTTTCATTCTAAACAAAAAAATTTTCTTGAATTTTTTTGCCCAAAATTAACCAGTTTGCAGCAAAAAATATTTTACGAACAACTACAGAGATACATCGGCATAAAACGAAAATGCGAAACTAATTTATCTAGTAGGCCGCTATTAGTGATAGTGACAATTAAATTAGTATCACGCTGTCAGTTTGTAAATTTTTGAAATTAAATTAATAATTGTGTGTTGTTGGGCCAATCATGTGATCCTCCTCGACCTATCCAATGATTTGGATATGTTTGAGTTAAATGCTGACGTGCTGCTTGACTAAAATGGGCGGGAACCCCATCGTGCATAAAAAAACATATCCCTTCTGCCGCCCAAAGGAACTTCCTCTAGCAGTACTGGATGCACTTCTCTTAAAAATGGAATGTATGTCTTACCATTTAATCAAGGAGGTAGAAAATGAAGGCCAATTAAATGCTTCCCAATAACTCCGACCCACACTTTAAGAGAAAACTGTTCTTTATGGTTAGCTTGAACAATAGCGTGAGGGTTTTCATCAGCTCATATGTGGTTATTATGAAAATTAATAATCTTGTCTCAAGAAAAAGTACATTTGATCGTCTTCAAAAAATCATTCTAATCATTTCCAGCATCCAATTGGAAAATTCAAGACGGTTTGGAAAATCTCGCGGTAACAGTGCCTGTACTCGTTGTAGATGGTAAGCGTATAAGAGTTGTTCCTTTAAAGTTTGAAATACCGTCATATGATCAACATTTAACTCAAGAGCAATCTTTCTAGTATTGCTAGAAGGTTGTTCCTCAACCAAATTAAGTACTGCTTTTTCTAGCTGTAGTGTTCTAACTTCTCGATGGCGACCACAATCCTGCATTCTTTTGTTGATTGAACCATAATTCTCGTAATCGTTAATGAAGTCGGGCAAATATTCTATGGGAAGGAAGCTGCCGTTAAGGATACATTCTAGCATACCTGTATATACAAATGTATTAAGTAATATTATTATAAGTAATATTTAAAAAAATTAAGGCTGTAGTAAAATTACTTTGTTTAGAAAGGAGGGTCCAATCTTCATAGAGAATCTTGAAAAGACCGCTAAATACATGTTCCGGTACATAAACGATACCTTTGTAGTTTGGAAACGCGGTATAGAGAAGATTAACACTTGTATAGTCAACACCCTAGTATCCAGTTAACCATGGAGAATATGAACAACTGGTTTTCTTAGATGTGCTGGTCAGAAAACAAGACATAAATTAGGCCACCCAGTGTACAGAAAACCTAACACATGGACAGGTATCTTATCAAACCAAAACTGGAATAATCAAAGACCTGACCTAACGATCTTGAAGAATGTATGCTCAAAGAATTGAAAGCTGCCTTTGAGGCTAACGGATACACCTGTAATTTGCACACGCAAATCTTCCATACATATCAAAAGTCCGCATAGGAAGAATTTTAAAAAGACACTACATGAAAACTATCTTTAAACTAACCAAGAAGTCCATTTTTGATTGGCGCCATGCAAGCTCCGCCCCCAGTATAATTGCAAAGTGCATCATGAATCTACATCCAACATTGAAAATGGACGGATCTCTGAAATAGCTGACCGTTTATGTTAGCGAAACGTTAGGAACAAATTCCAGACAACGACGACCTTTAATCCCATATCTAGAAGACCCTATTTGCACCATAGGTTCTATACATATGTAATAATTCCAAAACTCTAGATCGCACAACCACAATATTGGAAAGTACAATCGAAAATTTTCTTTTTGTTAAGTTTTGCAAAAACCATGTGGTTCAAAAAATGACAGTTTGAAACAAAGTTACGTTACGTAAAAATTATTTTCTTGTAAAACCAATACAAAAAATCAAACTAATGATCAGCACAGGTTTTACAAATATGTAACTACAATAAATTCTTTAAAACTTATGTTCTAAAAAATTACCACTTATCTAAAGAAGGTTTAACCGCAACAAAGTCATAGTTTGCTGATCACAATCACGAGTTCTACAAAGACGTACCAATTTTATAGAAATTCGGTTCGAATGAACGAAATTCTTTCCATTTTAAGAAAATATTACGAATTACCAAGAACAGTAAATTTTAAAATATCTCGAAAACTATCAGGGTTAGGGGTTGATAATCCTAATACCTACTGAAAGGTAATTAGTTTTAGCTTACAACAGATTACAGAAACGCAGGGTGTTCCATTTAAGTCAAGCAAGTTATTTAAGTTTTAACTTGTTAGCGTTCTGCAGTAGTATTAAAAACACCCTGTACATCATAACATAATAGTATACAGTGTGTAAAAGCCAAATGGAATAAATTCATTATTTCTCTTACTGTACATATTTTTGAAAAAACCCGAAACACGTCAAACTTAAATCATAAAATGACATTCTATCACGTGAAATTTTCATCCCTACCATCAACCCCTTCGAATGACAGGTGCAACCCCTAATTTTTTAATGGGAAGTATAGGCTTGTGATACATCGTTTGAAAGGTCTCTTCTTTCCTTGTACAAAAGTGTTATCTGTTTTCATTTTATTGCAGGAATTAAAAAAAATTATGATTATACCGAAATTTGCTATAATTCAACAATAAACGAGAATGTAATTAAACAAAAAAAAATAAAAATAAAAGTCAATGAAGTAGATGTTCAAAATGCTCCCCGCGAACTTCTTGGCAGCATCCTAATCTTAAATAAAAATGTCTTCTCACCTTGCTTAGCATATCAGGCGTGACCGACGAAATCGCGAGCGTTATTCGTTGTCTTAAGTCATCTAAATCAAGCGGTTTAGTTTGGTAAACAACATTCTTCACATATCCCCATAAAAAGAAATCTAATGAAAACAGATAACACTTTTGTACAGGGAAAGAAGAGACCTTTCAAACGATGTATCACAAGCCTATACTTCCCATTAAAAAATTAGGGGTTGCACCTGTCATTCGAAGGGGGTTGATGGTAGGGATGAAAATTTCACGTGATAGAATGTCATTTTATGATTTAAGTTTGACGTGTTTCGGGTTTTTTCAAAAATATGTACAGTAAGAGAAATAATGAATTTATTCCATTTGGCTTTTACACACTGTATATTTCAAAAAGGATATTGAATGCTTTTGGTAAGATAGTGTAAGACAAAGTTCTTATTTATCTTGAAGTTATTGTATTTTTTAAAGGTCTGTTAATCAGGTAAAATCGATTTATCTCAGAAACGTAATTAAGTATGTATTGGGACATGTTAAAGAACATTATTTTTATCGTACAATTCAAAAATACCCTGTACAATCCAAAATATTTTTAAAACGTGGTCTCAAATTATCTTAATATATGTATATGTTTTGAGATTTCTTACATTACTTATCGTTTTAATGCTACAGAATAATTCGTATATAGTGATCCACCTTGTATAACTGTTGCTACAAAATCAATAAATAAGTTCAAAATGCTAAAAGTAAGAGAATAACTTAATTATCATTTGTATATGTGTATAAATGTTAAATTAATTATTATCAAATAAAATACGTAAAAACAATCCTTGTATGAACCGAAACGAAAGTTAATTTTCGAATTCCTGAACTTAAACACTAAACACTAAAAATAAAATTTAAGTATGTTTTAGAATACTCCAGATTTTTGAGAACACTTTTCGTAGGAAGAGAACATGTTTGTATAGAATGAATATCAAGCATGGGGAAAAACAAAATATCTTTTGAGGTACCTCAAGAGTCCGTACCTAGATCAATTGGTTTGATGTAATATTTAGAAAATAATTGTCACTGCACTCTAATTTGTTTTTAGTTAATCAGGATAATTTTAGAAAAACATTTGGGATAAAACAATCTTTTTTGGTTAATTTTGCCCCTCTCGAATCATATTTTAGATCTTAGTTCAGTTAATTGTTGAATGTGGGACGGGAAAATAGTAGTTTCTTATTCATTAATAATATTGCATTACGTCATTCAAAAGTTTCATAAATTAATTTATTAAAATACAAAAAAGGATTTTCTCACAGTTTTCAAAATTGGAAAACGAACCAACCTGATTTTACTCTCACAATATTAGTACAAAAATACCCGTTTAAATTTTTAATATTGAATTTAAATATTAAAAAATATTTTATTTAATCAGTAAGTTTTGCGACACATTTTATTTAATATTGAATAATATTATTCTTTAATATTAAACAACATTGGAATAGAACAAGAAAAATTATATTTTAATGAAGTCTAAAAGTTAAATAGCAATCATATTTTTCTTAAATTTAAAAAAAAACTCTTTGTTGAAATTAGATAATTTAGTGATAATAAAACCCTCTAGGGGGTCTGCGTGTAATAGATACAAGCTTAACGAACCCGAGCTCAGCAATGGGCCAGGGAACTACTGTTGTTACATTGGCATTATCTTCATTTAGTTGGTGATATGTCATGCTCTGCCACAGTGGACAGTCTCAACTTTGTAAGCTCCAAGTAGCTATAAAATGCAAAATATTTAAACATTAGAGGAGTCTTCAATCAGGATTATCAGATTGTCAGCCCAGCAAAAATATGATTGGATTTTACATTGTACAAGCAAATATTTGAGTACATAAAAGAGCCTGGCAATTTATGTTTTAAAAGCAAACAAAAAAAGAGGAGAAGTCATTGTAAGTTTTAAACTACATGTAAAACTTAATCAAAGCAGAGATGTAGTTAAATGTACAGACCTCTTAAATTTGTCGATTAAATATTGCAAAATAGTGAAAGGCTTTACAGATTAAGGTGTAATAGAATCTTGCAGCGGTAAAACAGGGAGGAACGGTACGTTAGATGACAAGGAAGTTTAATATTAACTTTCAACAAGCTAACAGTTTCTATTTTCTACCGGTCCGTTTATACATACCCGAGCCATTTGATGTTTTAAATGCCAAATTTTTTGATACATAACGCTGTAATAAGGGCGCTAGGTGTACCTGTGGTAAACCCTGTGGAGAACCAATGACGTGTGTCCATTGCAATGGCAAGCATTCCTTCCAATGGAGGTTGTACAAGAGATTAAAACTTAACTTATCAAGAAACGAACCACAAACCCGAAATAGGCATATCTTATTTAGGTATGGGTAATAGTACTCCAATGCACGTCTCTAATTGGTCAAAGGTAATTATAATTCAACTTATATTAGTCTTAAAAGAAAGCAAGCAATGAATGTGATTGGAGTAATGCTATCACCGAGAATCAAACCATAAGTTAATAACGCGTTGTCAACGAGTTGTTTTAAACAATGCTTTGTTTATTATAGTGGTAGCAAAACCGTCGAAAACAAAAATCGATTAATCTTTTTAGAAAAATCGATCAACCGGTTACCTCCCTAAAATCGTTTGTTATTAAACATTTATTTTGAAAGATTTTACATATAATTGTTTATCAATATCTGCAGTACTAATTTCGTTATGAAATTTTATATACAGGCTTAATAAAAGATGTGTTTTTTAATTAAGATATTAATAAATATCTAGCACTTCAGGTAGTACCGGAAGTAATCATTAACTTTCTTATTTTAAATAGAAACTCTTATTTTTTATTTGATTCTATCTTAACTTTTAATGCAAGTTTGGATTTTTGCGAATTTTATCTACTTAAGCCGTTTCAATATAATTCCAAGTTCATTTTGTTTTAAAATGTTTCAAATATTTGAACCGGTGTTGTAGGTAAATACAACCATTTTTTCACAATTGCAGAAAATGAATTTTTATTGAATTGTAGAAAAAATATACTGTACAACTTTGGATACATGTAATGCCGTTCTGAGGTTTGATTTTGTCCTAAGGGAAAGAACCTAACGATGTCTTAATAAAACAGAAAATTGTTTCACAAGAAATAAAATATAATTAAATATAATTTTTTCGAAAATTTCTCGATATTTTTATATTTTTTACATTTTTATATACAGTTTAAAAATTAAGTTGCAAAGTGAAAGTTTCCAAAAATATACATAATTATAACGAAATTCAATAACCTTTTGTATAAATTATAACCAATTTTGCAATTATTTTTATTTTATTAATTTTTATTTAATATTTTACTAAGAAACTGCAATATGTAGTAGTTGACTCTAAACTAGGTCATTGATGCAATGCCTTTATTTGTGATTTTTTCCGAGTTAATAAAAACTCAACGAACGTTAGTTTTAAGACAGAATTGTACTACCTATTGTTCTCCTTTCATTAACTTTGTAATTTTTAAATAAATTTATTTATAGTTGTGTTTGACGTATTTATATTCAGACAGGATTAGTATTATATCTACACATCACAATTTACCAGTACTTTAAAAGTTTACAATACTTGAAGGTCAAGAATCCTAAAAAATATTCTAGAAAAAAAAATCAATGCAATGATTAGTTTCCAATTTTCATATAAATAGGTGAAATAATTTAACGCTATTTTTATCTAAACGTAATTAATCTGTCCGTAAAATTATTACTAATGTACATTTTATTGAATCATGAACATTGAAAATAGATACTAAGTGAAATTGTTATTCAAAAATTGATTCTTCTATGGAGAAATGTTTAAAATGAATAATAATGATCTATTTAAACTTTATTTTCAGTAAACAAAAAAAAATACTATTCTTAATCTATTCATTAGGACAATTCTGGTATTTTAATTGACTAACTAAAGATAAGTTTGAACAAAGTAAAAATACTTTTAGTACACATATCATGCTCTTTGTTTATACAAAAATTATAACAATACAAATCAACATATACTGGAGTTAGAGATGGGCAATATGGACAATTGCCCTAGGCACTAAAATTTGAAAACGCTATGTGCCAACATTAACATAAACACATTAAATTAATCTTTTTTTACTCTTGTCATTTGTAATGCGTGAAGTAGAGTTAAACTGATGAAAAAAGTAGAAAAAACATAATTCAAAAGGTTTTTTTTGATATATATTTTACTTTGAAAAAAGACTTTCTTTTACAGTTTGCTAAAACTGATCATAAACAAAGCAGGTAGCCGTACAAAGCAATGACAGTTTTATGCTGACAAGTGTTCCTTGAAAAATACATAGTCAACAATAAGATGATTAAAACAGTTAAATCTTAGTGTATTGGAGCAGCAGGTAAAATTTGATAATGTTGGGATATATTTCAACAGTTTTTTTATTGTTTTCTTTAAGAATCGATAATAAAAGAAAATATTATTGCATTACTCATAATGTTTGATAAATCTAGTCTTACGTAAAAATCTTATATGATACTATAAAAGAAGAGTTTAGTGATAGTACACATAGTAAGAAATATACAAGCTCATGGTGAGCATTTAGTTCCTCAAATAATGCCCCAGAAGCCAGAATTACTCAAACCGGGCCCCTGCGCTAAGTTATTTAAAGTTTGATAGTTTGGTCACTAAAAGAACATTTTAGACATAGAGCTCAAACCACTTTTTTTGGCCCCACGCATTTTTTCCTTTGGGTTTTTATGCTTGTATTTTTTTGCAGTTTTTTATATTTTGTTTTTTCTTGATTTTTTTTTAAATCAATTAATATTAGTAACAGCATTTGTTGCCACCACTAGTAGTAATTCACTACCACCTCCCATAAACCGTCAAGTTTGGGTGACCGAAGTGGAATATCCTACCTTGATTATTTTTAAGATTTTCTTATACGCCCTAATGACGTTAGAGCTGTTATTAATGGTTTACCACGTCTAGCAACAAAATATCTTACACGAACAATAAAAACTTTAGGGCTGAGGTTATAAATACCATCTCTAAATGTATAACCTAGTACTAAAGCATACATATCTAATATTTCATAGATTTGTACCCAAAACTTGTAACAGTTTAGATAAATTACACTATTGGATTTATAATTCGTTTTTGGTCAATTTTTATGTGTTATCTGTATTTAATACTCGATGAATCTCTCTTAACATACAGAAAGTTTGTGGGACCTACTTTTCCTAATTTGTTTTGGTAATAACTTTGCCACCGCGTTTGTCATCTGAACTCCACCCTCATTAGTTTTCTTAATCTGGGCACACATTGCGTTGAAATACTTTTGCTACTTCCAATAATTTTTGTACACTTGCGTTTGAACTACCCTACACAGATCAGCCTCAAATAAGGCGAAACACGTGTATAAAGGTGTCGTTTGTAATTCTGAAAATATCATTGGCTTCTGTTTTATTCGGTTGGCAGGAATTTAAGATATTGCGTTGAGCTTTTTTCGCAATGTTGAAAAGTTTATAGCCGACATCTTTTATACTACAGATTTCTACAAACATATGCATCTAAGTTTTTAAGCATCGCTGAAGTTTAAGCTGTGTTAGTGCATACAGCCATTAATCAAGCTTTATTAAAAAGATTTGACTCACAGTAATACTGGGAAGTAATTCACTTCAAAATCTTTTAATATATGTGTGTTTTGATGTCAATTTTCTTAAAACGGTCCCAAAACGTCGTCACATAAAAATTGACTTATCACTTTAGACCTTCTACAAGAAAAAAGAAAACAAAATTCAAAACTAAAAATTTATGTTTCATCTAAAACTTGAAAGAAAATTTGTGGCAGGAATATATGTTTCTTCTTCTATTTTTTCCAGTTTTTTGTATAATTGACCATGCAAAGATTTACATACAGGGTGCTCTTAAAATACGAACATTTATTTTAACAGGTCCATGCTAAATACATTATCAAAAAAATAATAATAAACCGTTGAAAGCGACAAAGTCTACATTTAGGTGAAACAAAAACTAAATTATGTTTAATTTTATTATTAAAAAAATGTTTGTATTTAAGGTATTGGCCGGTATCCTATTTTTATGGAATTGTAGTTGAAGTGAAATAGTAGTAATTTATTAAAACACCAGTACTATTATTATCTTATTACATTTCTGAACAAGTTAATACTTTTTCTGTGGCTCATGTCACTGAAGACATAAAGAAATATACAGCGGTACTAAAACATTACTAGTTGAAACTCAAAGTAGCAACTACGTAATTCCCAAGCTTTCGTTTTATTTTCTTTTAAATCAATTTTGACCAAAACACACTATGTTATAAAATTAATCCTTGTAATTCGAGGATAGTTAAAAAATTCTAAAATACAAATCTTGGAGTTCACCAAAACCATTTAAAAAATAAATTTCTAAACTAAACCGGTACTAGAATTTAATTAGACTATAGCTTGAAACGAGTCCAGAAATATCAACGGTAATTTAGCTAAAATGTTTCATGAGGAAAGCACTATTTTAGAATACCTGTCTTGGGGTCCACGAAAATCTATACCATAGCTATGTAAATTTTTAGCAGTTAATGCTTTTAAATTACGCTGCTTTGAATTCAATCGTTTCTTATGTTCACGTTTATCGCTGATAGTATATCTAAATCTTTCAAGGGCTGCCGCTACAGAAAAGTGTTTAATCTCGCAAACTCTTAAGATGCAAATCGATTGTCGCTCTTTTTGTGGGAGATTTCGTTACAAACTGCTTTAACATCAAAAGCTATTGTATTAAGCTCTTTTGTTCCATGTTTACACGTTCAAACGTTGACACCCAATACCTTTTATCCAACTATTACTTTTCAAACATATTTTTAGAAAATGTATTCTTTCATAGGCTTTTAAGAAAAGTTTCATATTACGTCGAGTATACTATTATATCGCTTTTATTTTATGCTGTTAAGTTATTCATCGAACCAACCCATAGAACGGTTTAATTACCATCCGATCGTATGACGTTATGCTATGTTAAATATGAAATGACCAGTTGTTACAATTTACTCGATTATTTAAGCTAGATTGTGCGCTTGGGAATGTAGCGCGTTGAATTATTAAAGCTTGATGGATGCATATGTAACGGGCATGCCTATGTCAATACTTTGTTTAACATTCACTACACGACATTTAGATTTTAGCATAGTACGCAGAAGTACTTACAAAAAGGAGTAAAACAATAATGGTACATATAAAGTGCTATTGTTTATTTACACATACTTATCTCAAATTTAAATTACTTCAAAAGTTATATGAGACACTTTTCTCGAGTAAAGTCAACATTCAAATAACCCTCGGTATAAACAATCGATGTACGAAATACTTAATAATAAAAAAACGTGTCGAAGTTTAAATGTATCAATTGAACGAATAAAATAGGTAAACCATCATCGTCACCAATAAACTGCCACTAAGAGAAAAGGACAGCATCATAACTTTGGTTTTTAAAAAATTCCTAGCGCTCAATAAAATCAACACTCGACTTTTGTCTGACCGATCGGTTTCTTGGTTTGGTCTTTATAGATTTTGTTACAATCTTCACACTTTCCATTATTCCCGATTAATCACACATTTTTATTAGATCTTTTACACCAAAAGTTTTCAAAAAAAAAATTCCACTACAGATGTATGATAAATCATGAATTTATAAAATAAATTGTGGAGACTGCAACAACAAGTATGTATGTGCATTTCTTTCACTTATAGTACAATATACGATTCCTTTTTTTTAAATTAAAAATACAAATTTTTGTTAATTATGAGTTTTGCATTTTTTGCATTAAAAATATTTAATTAAAAGTGAAACCAAGGTAATATCAAGAAACATATTTAATAACTTTAAATTTTAAAGTTAAATTATAAAAGTATGAGCCGAAATATCTTACGGAAATGTTTAAGGACACAAGTTTATACAAAACTAATTTAATTTTTGTAAAATTTTATAAAAAGTTGTTCGCTTTATAATTTGTTTTAAACATTTACCATTTCATAAAATTATTATTATTTTTATAATTTTCGTATTTAAAGTTTGTAATAACTTTTTCTAAACTTTTGTGCCTGCTACTGACGTCACTGACTTTTATACGAGAATTTTTTTTAATTAGTTCCAGTAGATACATTTTTGTTAATATACATTGTTAAATTTTGATTTCCGGTTTTTGATCGATATTTTCGTAACGTTTGTTATTAGCGCACAAACATTTGTGTTTATAAACCTCCAAAAATATTTATTTTGCAAAAACGCTTTCAAACATAACGACGTAATTAAAAATGTTTAACTAACGCAAAGGTAAAATCGTTAGATCCGACAAGGATCTAGTTCTTGAAAACTAAGTAGCCACAACATCAGTTCCTTTTTGTTAGTAAAGTTTGACTTTATTTGAAGGGTTTGTTAATGGCTTGAGTTCGGTTGCAATTCCATCTGATAAAATTACGTTTTCAATGTCAAACTTTGAAAAGCTTGTACTAATTTGTAATTCCACTAATAGATTTTGTCGTAGAAATTCGATGTAGCTTTTTTTTAATGATTATCTAGATTTTCAAGATAAATACATTGCGATCAGTTAATATGAAATCAACATGTCGTTCTTTGTTATACAAAAATAAACTTAATTATTTTTTAATTTTTACGAGTTTGAGTTTGTCCACAATGCAATGTTTTGAATATGCAATAAATCGTTTTTATTCTTTTTTAGAAGTTTCATTTCGGTTATACAGTATTAAAAATCTATTAGTCACGATTTTCTTTCATTGCATGTTCTTGAAAATGTAATATTGGATTCTATTTTTTGTACGCAATAATAACAGGGTTCTATACATACATTTCAGTTTTCTTTTTAAAGCAAAATAATACTTCACTTTTTTAATGACAATTTTTTCTTTATACGTTTTTATTTATTGTGGTTTGATACTTGTATTATGTTTGAAAAAATTTTGTTTAATTAAATAATTTATTTTGCTTCAAATTTGTCGATATACAATAGTTACGTTTAGTTTAGTCGTTGTTAGAGATTCTAGTATAATTAAAAATACCCCCGGGTTTATTGAATTTGCTCAACAAATATTTATGTTCATTGAAAAATAAAATAATATTTTAAAAGTTAATTAAAATTAAATGAACTTGTGACGCTTGCTTCCCAATTCGGTTAGTTTCAGCAGATAACTAAAGCGGACGGATCTCGGGCGCCAGATTTGATGACGAAGTTTACTCTCCGTTTGTTGGTCGGGCAGCTACAATGAAGGTTAAATATACCAGTGTTCTGATCGTCTAACGGGAAGCAGTTCGGAGAAATAAAGAAAGTACAATAAAACTCAAGACTTCTTTATTTAACACGAAACAAGTTACTATTAATTTTACAAAACAAAACAGCATTTATTAAAGTAAAGCATAAACCATGCAACCCAAAGCAGTCAGCGGATTTGACGGTTATAAGGGTGAGAGTTTCGGTAATGTAAGCAGAGCGGCGGTTACTATAGGGATTAGAGTAACGGCATATAAGCCGAACGGCGGTCTGTTAAGTGATACGGTAAGTAGTGTGAGTGATCGAGTCAACACACGGAAATGCGCTATATCGACCCGGGCAATGGTTTGAGTGGTGTATTCAAGGCGCGAAAATGCGTCACCCCAAACGCAACACACGGGTAGGGAAAAGAAAAAGTTAAGAAAACATAAAGCGGTATCTCTGCAACATGCGGGTCGGGGAGAGAATAGCCAAAGCTGTATTTTTGGCGGTTAAATTAGAAAAAGCAGATTTACTCAGTATTAACGGCAGGACCACGCGAAACAGGTATTCGGAACTAATTGTCTGTTTAACGCAAGAGCTCACGCTTATATAAAGCATAGCTTAAGTGCGGCAACTAGCTTACGGGAGGGGACTGCGTGCGCACGAAAGCTTAAGGGGGGCGCTATCGGACTTTATTCAACGGGCCGCCCGCTACCTATTGCTTTGTGTTTACAATTGATAAACGTAAAAATTAGTAACAGTTATAGTATTTAACATTACTACTTACTAGCAAGGTAAATCGGTTTTTACTGGCGGACAGAAGGATATGACTGACGAGTCGAAGACGAGTCTGTCACCTTCTGGAGCCAGTAAAACCCGTTACCTTGCGTGTATTGTTGAATGTTTTATTTGTTCCTCACTTGTAAAAAGTTATTATAAATGAATAATAAACCATTAAAAATTCTAAAAATGTTGAAAATCGGAGAAAAAATCGTTCGAGCTTTAGACGTATTGCTTTGGAAACACACGGCACTTATTTTGTTGATTAATTATTTTATCCACCATCACCATATTATAGAGCTATTATTATGCCGTTATGAAACGTGTTATAACACCTAGTGTTTTGTAATATATAAAATTCAAGAAAAATTTGCAGAAAATTTAGTAATTATTTATTAACATTAATATTAACATTCACGTTAACATCAAAAGTAAACTTATTTGCAATATCAGGATTTAGATTTACACAAACTACGTTTGAGGAAGACTACATCGCGGAGATCTCTTGCATTGTGCTGGATTTTCCTTGAATTTTTCTAGTAATATCGATTTTATCTGACTCGCTTTCTTCTATATACCCCTCAACAACACTAGATGATCTCCACGCTCCGTGCCTCTTAAGAGTGAGAATATCACCACCAGCATTAGCCAACAGAGTCGCCGAAGAACGGCGCATACTATGGCCCGTGTAGGATTTAGCGTCTAGAAGTTTTAAAGAAAGAAGCAATCTGTGAGAGGATTCTGGAAATAGTGTTAATTCCCACAGGTTGCACGGTGCATTTTGAATTTATATATCGCAAAAAAAATCTTCCCTGCGGAATAGTACTTTTAGGACGTAGGCGTATGTATTTCTTGCATATCTCCATAACATTAACAGAGAATCCTTAGTCTAATACAGTAAAACTTCTTGACATATTGGTCTTTGTTTCTGGGATGGACACGTAGATAAAAGATCCTTTATCTTTCACATGTTCAATATTTAAGTTTACCAGTTCATTGCATCGTAAACCTCAACAAACACCCATTATGACAGCAACCTAGAAATATTTAAAATAATTAAGATACCAATACAAAAGAAAAGAAAATTGGTTGTACCTTCATCATTAAGTACTTTTCATCAGATGTTGTTTTCAAAAATTGTTTGACGTGTCCCCTCTCAAGCACTTTTGCCTTCTTTGCCTTGTAGTTTTTGATTGGCTCTTGAGATAAGCAATTAATTTGCCGTATTTTGATATGTCAATATTTCTATGCACATTCAAAGTTGCTCTTAACATTGAATATTACGTCCACATCGACGAGGAGGAAAACTTGCTTCTTACATTTAAAAAATAAGCCAACAGGACGTCCTCGTTTATGATGTTTGCACCTCCTTTCTCTCTCCATTCATTAGCAAATTCTTTTATGTATGCATCTTTAGATTTGGTCGGCAACAGTTGCAGGGTTACTTCTTCAGCTTCTGCTTTAATTTCTACCGGCAAAGAATCACTTTCTGACATTTTTCAAAACGACGCACACAAACGATTTCTAATTTTTTCACAAATATTGTTTTAATAAACAAGCATCCTAGCAACTAATAATGCAAAGCCGCCCAAAGTTTCACTAAATTTTCTAATATTTGCTACTACATTGAAATTTTAGAACTGCCAGATTACTTATGTTCAATTAAATTGGTTTGATTGTGGATAAAATTTTGTATTGGATTCGTGTTTTAGTGGCAGATTATCCACGCAAGAATTTTTAATCGCAAGAACGAAGTTCTAAAACACATATACAATAAATATCTATCATTTCAATTTCACATTTCCGAAACGTTTTGCTGGTGAGATTTACTGAAATGAGTGTCCCGCAAGCTATCATTGATGAAGCAGCAAGTGTAGTTGCAAGATTACTGCAAGGTATGCAAGGTATAAATACGAGTACGCGGAGTTCAAAAAGTGGCAAAAGGAAAACAACGTGACTGGTGTTACGAAAGACGTTTTATTAGCATATATCAATAAATTGTCTGCCAAATTCAGCCCGAATTCTTTATGGTCGAAGTGGTCAATGGTTAAGAGTTGTTTGGCAGTTAGAGAAAACATTGATGTTTGCAGGTTTGTTTCATTATATTTATTAGTCTGGTTTTTATTACACATGTCATTTTCTAGATTTCATAAAGTGGTTGCGTTTTTGAAAAGACGAAATGAACGCTACGTCCCCAAGAAAGCCAAGGTTCTGACGAAAGAGCGAGTGGAAAAGTTTATCATTGAAGTTCCTGACGAGAAGTGGTTACTTGCCAAAGTCATTACCATTTTTGGTATATTTGGATGTCGTCGGTGCGATGAGCTTCTAACCCTCACTGTAAATGACGTGGAGGATTTGGAGAAATATATTGTTGTCACCTTACGAGAGACCAAAAATTTAACGACAAGGAGGTTTACAATAACGGACGATGGGTGTAGCTTTAAACCTTGTGCTCTTTATCGGAAATATACGGCCCTACGACCTCCAAAAAGTAAAGATTTGGAATTAGAAGAACCGGCACTTTATACAGGGCATTCATTTTGACGAACTGGAGCAACGATGGTGGTTGATGCAGGTGGTGATACTTTGGCTCTGAAGCGTGCAGGGGGATGGAAATCAACACAAATTGCAGAAAGCTACGCAGATGATTTGATTAATAATAAGATTAAAATGGCAAAAAGAATGTTTGCACTTGAAGAATCCACCCCATCCACTTCTACAGAAAATATATGCGCAAGTACAAGTGACATAACATCTCCTGGAAACTTCAATATTACTGGAAATCGCCACTGCACCATGATATTTAATGTATACGATAGTAATAAAACCCAATTTTCAAATGTTAATAACAAATAAATCACGTTAGAGAGTTTGTCTGTCATTTCAAATTACCTATAATAAGGTAAAATATGAGGACGCGTGTAAAATTTTACAGGCTAGCCAGTTATATTTTACAAGTTAGTAGCTAGTTAAGAGGCATTTTCAAGGTAACTATAGTGAGTTGATAAGCTCCTGTTTACAAGTGAGGAACAAATAAAATACATAACAAAATCGGTCTTATCCTAGTAATTAATTACTCCAATTAATTCAGTGACAGTGCGAAACTTAAAAATAAAAACGCATCGTTACAAACTGAAACGTAATGAAATCACAGTAAGAAGACTTTGTCCATGCACTTTGAGGAGTGTAAAGTTTTCATTATTGAAGACGCGTCTCCTCTCTCTGCACAGCAATTCTGATTCTTTTTATAAGAAACATCCTTGCGCGAAGTATACAGGTTGCTACTGGCATTTAAGAATTAACAAAAGAACCCTTTCTAGAGCAAATCCAACAAAAATGTAATTTTTGGAAATTCTTCGCAGTGGTTGATCTTCTTTTGGTTAGAAATTTCTGCTACATATTTAGGTTCTTTTGAAGATTTACTTATATATGAAGCTGTCAAAGTATCTATATAGTCGGATTCACCGGGTTTTAGGTATGACTCATTGCAGTAAACTATGATAATCGACGTGACACAGTTTTCTGTTTCTGTAAATAAAAATATCAGCAAAATGCAATTGAGAAACGTATGTCGTGCCGTTTATTCTATGTGCAAGCAAGAAAACGTACGTCGAATGATTTTCTTTGTTTACATTGTCATAACCTTACATCCGTACGTCAAGTTGCCACACCGTTTTCGAATTTTTTCATCTTTCCATTATTCAAATCAGTATTTTTCAATACTAATTAATTATTATATCGAGGCAAATTAAGTAAGTACATGGTATTAACAATAAATGAATGATTATTATGATAGCATAGGGATAGTTGCAATGCCAAAGAAATTGGAAACCGAAGCAGTCATTATGAAAGTAATGGACTATTTTATGTAAGAACGTGACAACGGTGCTGTATTGTTGCCTTTCACGTCAGTTATGCAGGTATTTTATGAATTAAAAATACTATTTCATCTTACGGCTTGATTCATTATAGCAAACTGCAGAGGCATGTGGCGTTAACATAAATACTGTATCTTCGATAAAAAAAAAAAAATGAAGTGAAGGAGAACGAAAAACCTGTAGTGCCAAAACAAAAACGTAGGAAGTCAAAGTCTTGTGACGTTGATAACTTCGTGAAAGATGTGGTTAAACGTACAATTTATAATATGCATAATAATCGTAAGTATTGCTCAAACTAGTTTTTTTATAAGTAATTATGAATAATATAGGGCAACATGTTACTGTTGCACCATTGCAACATGAAATTGCTACCGCTGGTGTATTCAACTTTAGCAAAAGTGGATTAACAAGACTCTTACATAATATTGGATTTTCCTTTAAACTTGATGATGGCAGACGTGGTTTATTTGAACAAAACCACATTGCAGCAAGTCGTGTTGGAGCATAAATAAAAAGCCACTTGGAGAAGACAAAACGTTTGACCCTGATTTTATACTTACAAGTAATAAATTAAAATTTGGTTTTAGGTTTATTGTTGTACATGCAGGAAACAGGAACGGCTTTATTTCTAATGCTACACTTCTATTTTCATCTAAATCTCCAAAAGAAGATTATCATAGTGACATGTGTGGAGATTTGTTTAAGAAATGGTTTGAAAATGATTTGATACCAAATTTAACAAAACCTAGTTTAATTATATTAGACAAAGCCAGTTACCATTCAAAATTAAAAGAAAAATATCCAATGCTTCATTGATGAAACAAGATTTGTAGACATTTTTATTAAAGCGTAATGTAATGCATGATCCAAAACCAAAAATTTATGGAATAGATGAGCTTGCACTTAGAAAAGGCCATAAGATAATCATTGCCAATTTAACGCAATCGAATTAATTTGGGCTAATTGCAAGAAGTACTATAATAAAAAATTGGAGAGTTGAATTTACAGTACACCGATGAACATGTACGAGAAGTGTGGAAACAATCCCTCGAAAGAATAGATGGTACATATTGGACGAAATGCATTCAACATGCTGAAAAGGAATTGAAGAAGTGGTGGGATATTGAGCAGCGGTTTGAACTTGTGGAACCCTTAATTATTAGTACCTATAGGTTGTAATGAAAGTTCCATTTCGGAATATGGGGCAGATGAATCTGATTAGATCGGATCCTTTTTTAATTAGTTTTTATCACGTTGATTGATTTTGCGTTACAATATAGTAACCGCTCTAAATAGATGAGTGTACAGTCGATAAAACTGTATTTAAATCAAATAATTATTAAATTTCAGTTACCTCATAACTAAACGTTGCATTTAACACTAAAGTAAAATTATTTTAAGAAGTATACGTAGACATTTTGTTCGCATACAATATTATTTATTTATTTATTAATGTAACATTTCCAACTGTACAAATATATAAATAAATTATAATTATTATAACTTCCCACAACCTTTATTCAATGACACAATTTAAAAAATGAAGAAAATCAGAAAATTTCTGGTCGAAAACAACAAATTTATGATTATTTTTATTATTTTGAAACAGCTGATCAAACTGAATTGACAGATTACACAAAAATTTACAGTAGGAATTATTTATTAGTTACGACATACGAGCCTGGATTGATGCATACAATTTGTAGCGATGAGTCATACCTAAAACCTGGTGAATCCGACTTTACATGTCATATTTCATACAATGCTTTTGCCATTTGACCATGGAATGAAAGTCATGCCGTCAGGCCTTTTATCTTCATCCTTTTGAACAAGAGAGTCGATAACGTTCGCTTTTATCTTCTTAGCTCTTATAAATAAATTTATGTGATAAGAGAATCTGCACCTAAGTCTCAGTGATATTGAAATTCTAAATGTGTCCAGGAGTCTTAATATAGTCATACTCATAATTGATGTAAAAATGTTCAAGTGGCATTTAAAAACAGTGAATCTCAGTTCATATGCCCTCTGTCTATGAGTAGAACACTATTTGGTCTTCATTCGTAATTATTAGATACATTGAATTGACGAGAGAATGAATACTGTTCACTGAAGAAAGAGAGGCTGGCAACTGAATATCTTTGTTTCTTCTTATACCAATACCTCCAAGTCTTATAAGAAGGATAGCAATTATCTATTGCAAATGATTAAATTGGGTATTCGTAATAGTCTCCATTTTAAAGCTTAGTTCATCATTCATAAAATTAACTAAATCCTGAAACATTGAAGTTGCACAAGGGAGGTAAGTCAATTTTGGTACAGCAAGGTAGTTGCTCAATAAGTAATAACTCACATGTTCCTTTAAATGTCAAAGGCAAGATAGAAAAAGTCTGAATTTCTTAGCGTTATCTTATAACATTGTTAACTGTTAAATTTTCTTCTTTCCAGATCTTATTCTCTAAAAATTTCTGATAACAGCATTTATTCGGGAAAAAAATTTCAATATGAAAAATTCTCTAAAATCATATTTCAATTTCCACAAAATATTCCATCACCCATGCGGTTCCGAGATTAATTCATCAATTAATGGTTTTAGAGAAAGACTAAATCATAACGGTCCAACAGGATCGACTTGCTGACATTCAATAGATGATGAGATAAAATCATCTCTAAAAGCTAACGCGGATGGTGTTGCGTAACATTGCTATAAAAATTTGTTTATCCTAGAAACCCATTCTAAACTGCAGTTAAGAGTGAATCTTGTTTCAGACAACTAAAGGCATTAGATAAATTAATCTTTAAGATCATCTTACCTTTACTTCTCACGATTGAAGGACTAATGGAACAAACTACTGCATTGCATCCACCTTTAGGTCCAAATTCAAGTAGAGTGCCATATGTATTCTCCTATCTTATCAACGTATCATTTTTTGGAAATTGAAGATCTCTAGAAAGTGAAGGATTTTAACTTTATAATGTCTCCAAAACAGAAGAATTCTGATTTGCTAACTTATCAAACGATGATAATGTTTGACAATTTCGTTTATATCACCTACTTTAACCTTGGTTTCAGCGGTTTTATATAATCTGTTTGAGGAGGTGTTACATCTAAAAATCAGAACAGTAATCTCAGAAGTATTAAATTTAACAGTGTTTTCCTGGACCTCTGACGTTAGAGATTTTCGTTTGTTTTGAACAACTCTAAGAACAACAAATGGAAAGACTAATACGTTCTGCCAAGAAAAATCATTGTTTATTACCAATACATGATCAACTAAATGTCAAAAAAACTGTCAACTAATGTTCATAACTTTTTAAGTTAAAATTTTATAAAAATAACACAAAAACACCAAATAAATAAACGTATCTGAAAGTAAGTATTCCCTTTGTATACGTTTAGATCGCCTCTTTTCTTTTTCAATTCCAGTGCATGCCAAACCGTTCAAAATTACGCCACCTCAGTACTTTTCAAAAAGGACCAGCCGTCACCTCCTTCTATTTTAATTCTTGTGGTGAATCCAATTTCATAAAACAACTTACACTTTATTGTCATTATTTTACTTGTCCTCAAATCATTTTAAATTTAATTTAAGAACACGGGCTCAATTCCTCCTGCTCTTTTTTATAATGCAACTGCTCAACTTTTCCTTCTGATATTCTTCTTTCCATTTATTAATTGTACCCCCATTTCATATTCCATTATTTAATTTTTATTATTCAATTAAAATAGACTTTTTCGTGTTTAAATTTTATTTTTACACTCTATCTGTTTATAATTTTCGTTACAAATTAACTAAAAAAAAATTTTATAAACCAATCTGATTTCTTAGTAATAAATAAATTTTCGCATGCCATCTAACGTCAAATGTTTCTATCACTTTTACAACAAATGTACTTTCATTTTCAGATGATTTCTTAAGCACGTAAAACAAATCATCATTACACACATCATTACACACAAATGTTGCTGCACACTCTCAATTCACCTTAAACGTGGTAAGTTATTTCTCTTAAAACTTTTTTAATAGAAGATTAGGTTCCTATCTAATTCAAGGACTTCAAACATTTAACTAAAATTGTCTTGCTAGTAAAAATAAGCTTTAGCTAAGATGTAATAAATTTAATCATAACAATATAGAAGATCATTCTTCTACCAATATTAACAGAATCCATCAAACCTCTTTCATTTTGATCTCTGTTTCTGTCACAACACAAACAAAATTTTCTTTAAATATCAAACGGAAAACCTTCTCTCTTGAGATTCTTGTGTTAATTAATATAATATTTATTTAATGGTGTCGCTAAATTAGGCCTTTCTTTAAGGAGATCTAACAGAAAAACAGCTTCATTATTTGTTCTTATAACCTAAAAAAAATTAAAAAAAAATTTAGATACTCTACAAATTATTTATATCAAATCTTCAGATTGAAATTATGTATTAAACTCAAATTTTGATAAATTGTTTCTTAAATATAATTTATTTATTAAAAATTACCAGTAAATTAATAGATGCACCATTATTTAATTTTATTAAAACAAAAAAAATTTTAAATCTTGATAAAGGCTATACAATTTGGTAGCCGAAACGTCGACAAAGTTTAAGCTGTTTTTCTGTTAATTTTTTCTCATTAATTAAATATTAAGGAGAAATCTACCAAACTGTAATAATTATATATCACAACAATTTGGAATTTAATACAATCTGTACAAAAACTATAATAATATTACAAACGTCACTTTCATAGGTTTGGCAGCCTGTGTAATTACTGCATAATTTTAAATGTTGCCTCTAATGGTAAGAAGGTTCTTCGCTACTAGACTATATCATTTCAATTAATTAACAATTCAATTATTGCATTTTTATGAATCGCATTATAAACAAATTCACTAATCAATTAATTAAACTTTGACGTAATATTATCAAGGAGGTAATAAGTTCTTAAAACTTACTAAAACTGAGATAAAAGCAACTATCGTCGGTATTTGATTTATTGTGTGATCAGATAGGAAACTACGGAAGACCACATCCAACTACTTTAAGAATGTTAGAAGCTACATATAATTCAATTACGACATTGTTATAACACAGTATCGATAGAAAACTTTAAAATTATTACAAAATAGAATGAATATATATTTTGGATATAGTTCCAACTAACAGTTTCCAATAAGTTGCACTGTGTATATCTCTCTCCTGGTCTTTTGTTTACTATACATATTTGGTTTATCATTATTGAAAACACAAAAACGTGACTCATTTGAGTTTAAATACGCTTATATGTGCTTCTAATGCTTAAATTTAATAAAAGAAAAAAATTTAATTAATTTGGAATTTGAATTATTCTAAGATTATTACTTGACACCGATATTCTTCTTCTCTAATGATTTTCTTAATTTGTCAGTTACTCCAGCAATGAATGGCAAACGAGCGTAGGTGGCGACCTGTTCCTTCTCTTTTTCGGATTTCCTGCGACAGGCGGCTCTTATTTCTTTTCTGGTATAGCCGTTCTTCATTAGGGCTTGTTGGACGTGTCGAAGTTCTTCTGCCTTGTGAACCTCGTCAGGAATCTTGTTAGCTCTATGCAATAAAGTTTTGATTAGAGACCACTTTTGCTGTGGATGATGGTGTGATGTGGCATAGAGGTATCGGTCGGTGTGTGTCTTTTTACGATATACACTATGAGCCAACTTGTTGTTATCCCCTCGTTTCACTAGAACATCCAGGAAGGGAAGCTCCTTATTCTCTTCTGTCTCTATAGTAAACTTGATCTTTTCGTGCTGAGTGTTGAGGTGGTTAAGAAATACAGTAAGTGCTTCTTTCCATGAAGGCATATGACAAAGGTATCGTCCACGTATCTGAACCAGCATTTTGGTTTCTGTTCGCTGGATTGAATGGCTTCTTGCTCGAATGCTTCCATAAAGGTATTCGCAATAACCGGTGATAATGGTGATCCCATGGCTGCACCTGATTTTTGTTCGTAGAAATCTCCGTGCCATAGAAAGTAAGTTGTATTCAGACATATTCTTGCTAGCTCTGGTATGTCTTCTCTTAACTCATGGGTTGTGCACAGTTGTTTTATGATGTTATGTGTATCGTCGACTTCCAGAGTCATCAGTAATTCGACGAAGTGTTCGGAGTTCTTTACAAAAGATTCAGTTCTTCCCACGTACGGTTGTAGAAACTTAGCCACGTAACGGGCCAGTTCATAAGTTGGAGATCTACATGTGCTGACAATTGGCCTTAGGGGGTTACCAAATTTGTGAATTTTTGGTAATCCGTATAGTCTAGGTGGTCTGGTCCCGGAAGGTAGCAGTTGACGATGTTGATCGACTGGTATAGCTGAATGTTTGATTGCGGCTCTCGTTTGTTTTTCAATTTTGTTGGTTGGATCTCCTTTTAACTTGGTGTAAAGTTGTGGATCCAGTAGCAATTTGATTTTCATTTTGTAGTCTTCGGTGTTCATGACTACTGTAGCGTTGCCTTTATCTGCGCGTGTCACCATGATTTCTTGATTGCTTCTGAGTTCTTTTAATGCAATTTCTTCTGCGCGAGTGATGTTCCTACGTGGAGCTTTGGAACGTTGTAAAATCCGGCAAGTCTCGTGGCGTATTTCCTCTGCTTCTTCAACTGGAAGCTTTCTGATGACACTTTCCACTTCTGCTATTATCTCTTCTGCGGGTATCTTGCTTGGAGCAATGGCGTAGTTCATCCCTTTGACAAAATTGATATGCAGTCTTCGGTGAGTGGGTAGTCCGACAAGTTTACAACTGTTTTGTTTTCGTCCAATTTATAGCTGATTTGCTGGTGCTTGGTACTTAATTTCTCAAACTTCTTGATATGCCTGTTTGTGGTTGATTGTAGGTGGTATTCCCCATGTTCGTAGCTGATGCGATCTATGGTGTTCCATGTTTCTTTATCCAATATGCTGCTCAATTGTAGATGTAGCTGGTATAGTTCTGTTGACGTTATATGCAGTTGATGGTAAGTATAACGTACTCTGAATTATTCTGTTCAAATCCAGCGTGTATTTTTTATGTACATAAAATTAAGTCCGTTTGTTTCTTTTAAAAAAATCAGCATCAATTTTGATTACACAATATGTTTTAAACATTGATCGCATTTAATATAAATGTCTAAGGATTTGTATCGGATGTACAAAATCTACCCTTACACCTATGTTGTTTGCTGACAAGAATATTTAGCAATTAAATTTGTAGTCTTACATCCGTTACCCATTGAAAATTTAACAAATAAATATTGGAGGTTTAGAATATTTCCACTTTTAGTGCACATTATCATTTACATCAATGGCTTCCCTGGACTCAAACGTAAAAGAACAAAATTATTTCTACTGTTTTAAGTAGGCCTGGCTGTTTAACCATTTTGACATACACCACCTAATATGTGTCAGTTCATTTGTTCACCTGACGTATAGATTGCGCTATCAATATCATTATCAATAAAGAAATTAAATGCCCTCTTATGCTGTACATTATCGTGTCAAGTATGGTGTAAAGTAATTTTTAAAATAAAATTATCGGATTTTATACTTAGTTTATTTTTAACACGTTTCTAAATAGCAGATAAATCAGCCACTACTTTATCGCATAGTAGCCCTACTTTACCGTATTGTGTGTAAAAATCAAGTTTCAAGACAAGTAGCACAACTGTAAAATGCGCTTTACAGTTCAGAAGGCCAAAAATGTAACAATCTAACTCAAAATATAAGTATAAAAAAATTTCTGTAGTCAATCTACAAGCTTACATGCCAAAATATCAAAAAAATAAATAATAAAACATTGTCAAACCGGCAAACGGTATTTATTGATAATTTTGTTAGTTTTGATTGCAGCATTGGTATTCTACAATAAGACATCAATGTTTGATGATCAAATACTTTAAACAACTTACTGTTAAATTTTGACTACTTGCTATTTTTATTTTTCTTCATACGTTTAAGTTTACTTTCCATTAAAGAAATTGTCTGTATCTTTATATTTATATTTAAGTTTGCTTTCCATAGAAGTAATATATCTAATTTAGTGTGAATTTCATTTTGTATTTATCTTTATTTAATATGCCTTTCTCAAATTAAAACATATAGTACACATATGCGGTAGTTTTTAGTAAATCGCAAACTTAAAATCGGTAAATCTATCAAAATAATCGGTAAACAGCTTAACACTTAAAGTAAGTTTGTCAATATGTTTTTCAGTTCAGTTCATCAATATATCATAGTCGATTTATCACCACGTTCAATATTATAGTCGATATTCTAATACATGACTAGAACTAGAACGAATTGTTATTAGTTCTACATTTTAAGACAAATTATGATGATCTAAAAAATAATTTTATTCCTTAGAAGAATTGAATGTCGAAAAAATATAAGCAATTAATTTTGATGATTTTGATCGCGTCTGTATCCTTCTAGGGTTTATACAATGATCATTTTATCTGTAGAATTGTCACAATTTCTATGTTTTGTTTTATATGACAACGTCCATATTTACACTTCGGCAGTGGTTTCAAACTGGACCGAAGAAAATAATTTTTGTACTCGCCGCTTGGGAAATGACATTTGATATAAGTGTATAGCCAATAAGGAAGCTATTTTTCCCGCATCAGTTCCGGAAAAAATACAAAAAAAACTGGCATTCACAGACATTGAAATAATAACATCGTAATCCAAATATAATATTTAGTTGTTACAAATCATTTTCCCAATGATTTTTGTTAATAAAAACAAGAATTAACCTTGAAAAATCTACACAAAGTTATTAAAAATGTATAGTGCTATCTATCCAGTATGTATATTACTACAACTAAAAACGTCAACTCATAGCACTCTGCTAACTATATTAAAATTTGACATTAATGTAAAATAAAAGGAAAGGAACACCAACTGCAGCGTCTATTTAACCAACAGAAAAACACCAAAAACTGCACCAATAACTTTACTCGGACACGTGTTTCAACAGCTAAGCTGTTATCTCAGCGATATCGATACTAAAAATAAAAACAACGGGAAGCTTATATATACTATCTGCTTATCACGCATCGTTAAACTTAATTAATTCTTAGATAAGTTTAAATAATTCCGAAAATCCTAATGGACCGTTATCATCATAATTCATAAGCAAATTTCTGTTTTTAAAAATTTCTAAACTTTCATAAGAATCAAGTTCGTTTTTATTATCTACCCTCTTAATTAATTCAATGTCGCCTACTCTATGGCCATTTTCAAACATAAGCATGGCAACACTGGACCTATCTGTGCGATGATATTTGACATGAGCTACGTGCTCTTTAAAACGAGTTTTAATAGGTCTCTTGGTTTGCCCTATATATACTTGGTTACAGTCTTTACAATTAATTTTATATATTCCCGATTTATCACACATTTCTATTGGGTCTTTTGAATTGCCGAAAATACTTTGCAAGTTGTTACTACTAGAGGTTACTGTTTTATAATCAAATTTTGAAAATATTTTTTGAAGACCTTTTGTGTATATGGGATAATTTGGTAATTTGACATATTTCTTATCTATTTTGCTATTACTAGTTCCTAACGTTGTAATGTTTCTAATGTTTAACTTATGTTTATGTTTTCTAATTATGTTTGTGACAATTGATTCTTGAAAACCATTGTATGATGCAATCTGCTTAATATTTCGCAGTTCTTTATCAAAGTTTTGTTTTGACAATGGGCAATGTAATAATCTGTGTATCAAAAAGTTGAAAGATGCAAGTTTATGTTGCATACTATGGTTGGAATTATTTGTTATAAACCTCATAGTGTTAGTGTCTTTACGATAAATATCTATATCTAGTTTGTTGCCATTTCTTGTCACTAAAGTGTCTAAGAAAGGTAACTTAAGGTTTGTTTCTGTTTCATAGGTAAACTTGATCGTCTCAAATTTTGAATTTAAAATTTCTACAAATTTCTGAGGGATGTAAACTTTAGTGTCAATGACTGCAAAAACGTCATCTACATATCTACACCAAATTCTAGGAAAATAATCTAATTTATTTTTTATATCAGTTTCAAATTTACCCATGAACAGGTTAGCCATAAATGGAGATAAGCTGTTACCCATTGTTGTACCATAATTTTGTTGATAAATATTATTTGTTAATTTGAAAGTAGGTTTGACTCATACATAATCTTGCTAATTTAATAAAATTATCTACTTCTGAATTGTCTAAATGGTTTTGGTGTAACATATCTTTCAAATAACCTAAAGTGATATCGATCGGAACGCTTGGAAACAATGAACAGACATCGAATGAAACTAAAACTTCATTCTCAGTCAGCTCAATGTTTTTAATTTTTCAATAAAATCGTATGAATTTTGAACACTGAAATTTGATTGTTGATATTCAAAACTGTTGAATTTATTTGACTGACTCAAAATAATTCTCTTTGTCCAAAATAACTACTTTATTGCCTTTATCTGCTTTGAGATAACAACAATTTTTCTCTTTAAGATTTTTAACAATGTTTGTTTCTCTAGCGTTAAATTTAAATTTTGGTAACTGCTGAATATTATCTGAAATTTGAATTTTACAGGCATTTTTGGTGCAGTTTTTGGTGTTTTTCTGTTGGTTAATGTAAAATAGTTGCTAACATTTATTAACGAAATATTTGCTTGATATAAAAAATATTGTACAAATCTCTTGTGGGAAGAGACTGCGAAGAGCCCAGATTTTAATATCATGGAAAAGGTTTGTTTGTTACCATCGTATGACAACAAGGGCCAAATTTGATACCTGCGAACCGGGAACAAATGATAACAGTTATTACGAATGCGTGGGAGACCATTTATCCTAATTATATCAAAGCGTCAATGGGTAGACGTAATCAAGAATGTATTTATAATTAGGGAGCTCATACCCATTAATAATTTTGACGTATATGTTTTGTGTTTGTTATAAGAATAGCGGTTGTATTTAAAAAAAAAACAGTTTAATTTAAATTTTGTTACTTACTTTATAGCTATAATTTGTATTTTTAATTCTAAAAATAAACTTCTAAACTTGCATTTCTTGAATTACAATTTGACCGCTTCCATCAATATACGTTTTAGAAAAACAAATTTAAATGAAATTGTCGAACATTAATTTATAATAATTTGTTTACAGAAACCGAAACTTATACAAGGGTTTGCCCTTAAAAAATTATTGTTAATGATTGTTGTGTAATTTGTCGTTGATGTAATAGTCCTGTCATATTCTAAATAAGATAAAATTATTAAAATAGATTAGATAATTATTATACTTAATTGGTAAATTAGTAGAAAAAAAATGAAACGGAAGATGTAGTTTAATTGTATTTCAACGTTTTTCTCAAATATGCTATGTGACGCAGAACTAATTCACAAAGGAAATTCTTGCTGGAAGGTATTTACCAACCACCTGCTATTAAATACTTGCGATACTCGTAAGCACGATTTACAATATAAAAACTTTAGTAATTGATTTGTTCTTCGCAGAGAAGGGCACCAAAAAAAACTATGTTGTTTTTTCAGGCAACGTTTCGTGCAACAGAATGTGCACTTCTTCAGGCCTTTAAGTGCACATTCTGCTGCACGAAACGTTGCCTGAAAAAACGACATAGTGGTTTTTTGGTGCCTCTCCTCAACGAAGAACAAATCAGTTACTGAAAACTTATAGGAGAAAATATCTACCTTTTATAAAAACTTTAGTTTAAAGAAAAAAAAATGGGACAGTAGCATTTTTTTATTTGTATATACAGTTAAATACAACCAGAAAGTCCCTGATCAAACAATAACGTATCATGCGGTACTGGGTTTCACAAACTTATACACCACAAACGCCGAAGTTATGCCAACTAATAAATACCAAAAAAAATCTTCATTTCAATGACAACTTAAATATGTAAGAATTGAGGTTTTCCCGGCTAATCCCAGAAGACGTTTTTGTTGAAATAATTTAAGCATAGTTAATAAATTAAACAAAATTTTACCAGTGATAAATCAACTAAATTCAAAGTTTTAATGATTTTGATAGAAACGTAATCCTTAAAAAATCATAAATAGGGTTACGAACTGAGGGTTTTGACGGGAGTTACTGAATTTACCAACAATATAGGATCGTACTCCTGACTTAGGAGCTGCCAGTAATGTTGAGCCAGAAAATTTGTGACTAGTTTGACAATATAGTTGTTTCTATGTTGTCTACAATTGTTGGCACTAACCCACTGCACTCAGTAAAGAGGTTTTTCAAATTAGAATTTAAAAAAAAAGGTATACCATATGCAGATATTACAAAAGTGTACACAAGCACATTGGTAGGGTTGACTTTCAAGACTCTGCAATACAATATACTCTTTACCCAATACATATTGAAAGCAGGAAATTGAACTCCCGCTTACATTTTTTGCAATTCTTGGTCACTGTACACAAGAATTTTAAATCAAGTACCTTCTCAAAAACGGAACCGAAGAAGTCAGTTTCCTTCTTTGACATTCACACACGATCATCAACGTTGCAAATGCAATAAATGCAAAGGTAATGAGTTTCAAAAGGTTTAAAAAATTGTGCAGCATAGGGTTTTAGTCTAAGATGACGTAGTGATTAATTTAAGTTTTATAAGCAAAACCTGCAAGAGTACAAAACAACTTCGTTGCGTTAACACAAGAAAATTGTAGTCAATACATTATTATTCAACCAAAATTTCAGTTAGTCCTGAAAGAAAGTTATTATAAACTGTAAAATCTCATTAGTTGTTGCACAATACTTAGAACATAAGTATAAATATCTTATCTTAGAAAATATCGTTTTACGTATCAATTTCCGTATCGTTAGTAACTATAGCACGGATAAAAGCTACAACAGCAATGTAAGAATTTTTCCAATTAGTGTAATGATGCTTTCCGACAATAGGAATATCCGGTAGTAATTGCATTTTTAAAAGGTACAACATAGAAATAAGAGTAAGCGAAATATAATAGTATCATAAAATTCAGATATTCTATATAAACCTGTTTATGTCAAGTTTGGAAAAGAATAATGTATTTAGTTTGACCAAAATCATAAGTTTAGTTTGATGTCACAACAATCTCTTTTATCATAATAAATTTTAATAATTACATATTTGTTTCGAAAGTTAATTATAATGTGTACGAACGCTCTATTATAAGATCGATAGTCATTACAACACATTCGTAGAATCACAAAATAAACTTTTTATTCTATTTGATTTATGAACATTGGTAACTATGATATATTTAGGTGTATTGTGTTTGTAAAAGCCCACGACGAAAATATTATTTGTTGATAGATCGCGTTTTTCTAATCGATTGAATTACAAATAAAAGTTTATTAAAGCGGTAAATAGAATTAAAAGAATCGATATATGAGACGAAACAAAACAATTTTATACAACAATTTTTAAACAAAAGGTTTTTATAAATATCCACTTAAGTTGTGCTGTAAATAGCGTATTGATGGTGAATTCTATGAAACGCGTTAATATAAAGAGTGAGTTTCATATAGATTTATATTTAATGCAATAACCGAACGAGGGGGAGGTTTCAGTACCTAGCTGTTTTCTATTCAATGATTAAAAACAAAAAAGGATAGTTTGGAAACATTTTATCTTATCTAGTATTAGATATGACAAGCAAATATGAAACCAGTAGAAATCGATAAGCAATATTTTGTTAGTGGGGGGGGGGGGATCATTATAATGTTCAAAGACAATATAAACAAAGTTATTGAAGCGGCAGTTGTGTAAACACGCTTAAGGCCTAATAAAAACAATACAGCGCAAAACATACAAGTTACCTAAGCCTCTAACATTGGTGGTTTTAAACATGTCACTTATGAGAAGAAAGCCCATGTAAGTGGTAACATCGTGGCAGTTATACATTAAATTAATGCAAGTTAAATTTTTGTTACACCTCACATTTAAATTTCATTGTACTTTTACATAACTACTACATTAGCTTTGTTTCAAAATTAATTAACTTGCCATTTCTAGGGATGCCTTTAATTATACTATTAAATGCATTCCCAATGTAGACCTTTCAGAATGTAGGAGAAACTCCCGCAACACAGGTCGTGGCGGCACAAGGGTGTAAATTAGTGGTGTAGCTGTGACGAGTGCGTCCCTCGCGACATCCGCAGCTTCGAGTTCCGGTTCGCACTAAATAACCTGTCCGATTAGGTTGTATCCCATATGTGCCCAATTTCCCAAGCGTTTTCTTGATAAACTCGCTGGCATTATTTTAGCATCGATAGCGTTTCAAAACCACCGACTCTTCCAAATGGAGAATTTTAATTCGATTCCAACTTTGCATTAAAAAATAGTTGAACGGTATTAATTCCGTCGGCCATTTTGCAAGCTGTTTGTATTGTAGCGTCCGGTTGAACGCCAACCGGAAGAGCCACTTCAAGCTAATGGTAAAAGTGTGTTATGGCTCGGATACATGTTTATAGCATTTAACTTAGTCTCTGTGAAATCGGATTAATTTACAATTCCATATTTAAATCTATTTTGTTTCAATTAACATAAAAGTGTTAATTCAAGTCGATAATGGTGTAACGCGTTTTATTAAATTAAAAACTAATTTATAGGTACATATTTGTCGAATTGATCTTACAAATGAATTTATTTCATTATATTTAAATACGAAATAAAACAGTTTGTTTTTATTAAAATGCACGACTTTATTCACCGTCAATCAGCTTCTAATTTATAACACTCTGTTATATCTTGATACGTAAAACCCTTTTTCACGTTCGCTATTCATCATACACGTCATCTTCACTAAAAAAATTTAATACAATTTTTAATGTACCCAAATCTGCTTGCAATTGCGGTGTGTTAACTAAAATTTTCTAAAAACAATCACTCAGACTTGGATTAATAAATGAGTAGTTATTTTGGTACATTCATATTACAATGAAGTTTTTTATAAGTGTGAATTTAGGTTTAGGTTTAATGCCGCTTTTCGAAGTTTGCCTATTTGATCAATAACCTCGTGAATAAAAGGTAGAAAGGCTGCAATTGTTTCTGAAGTGGTAGAAAAAATCAGTATTTGTTAACTGCGGTTACTATTTCAACACGGTCCAATTCCTGCTTTAAATGCAAAAAATATTTATGTTATTGGTAGACTTAATTTGAAATGAAACGTTGTTAGCACCTCCAATTTAGTTAGGCCTTTTGAAGTCAATGATTCACCCTCTTCATAACTTAGCCTTCACCACGAATCAGAACAATACCCAGAAAAAGAGAAGTATAAAATGGATTGTATGTGTTACGTATTTATATTATGTTATTATTTTAATACCGCTGCATTAATACGGGACCGCTGATTCTCAATCAATACACACACATATCGATACCGACCGATACGCAGGTGAATCATATGTGCGTAAAGTTAAACTTGTTTAATACTAAATAAATGTACTTACTTCCTATAAGTATGTTAATTAAATTGTTTGGGTGACGAAGGTTTACAAATTTTTAATACTTTCGAGTATGATGCGGAAGAGGATAAAACAAAATTAGAAACAATAATGAAAAAGTTCGACGCATACTGTAGCCCATTAAGAAACAGTTTATGAACACTTTAAATTTTTTAAAAAGGACCAATTACCAACCAAAAATGTAGATCAATTTGTAACTGCATTAAAACAACTAGCTTCAACTTGTGAGTTGAAGGAAAAAGACACTTTAATTTTAGATAGAATTATTTTAGGCATTAAAGATCCAAGAATTCAAGAAAAGTTACTACAAAGTGCTGATTTAAAATTGTCTAAAGCAATTGACATTTGCAGATCCATGAAAAACAGCGTGACAACTCAACGTAAAATAGCAAAATAAACCATTATAGTAAATGCAGTTAGAAATAAGAAAAATGTTAATTACAATATTTCAAGTGGGAATTCAGCAACACAACCCAAAAGTAACAATCAAATTAGGTGCACTAATTGTAGATTGTTACACCCAAGAGGTAGGTGCCCAGCTTTCTATAAAATTTGTTCATACTGTAAACAAAAAGGACAATTTCGAAAATTATACAAAAAAATGAAGATCCTGTGCATGAAGTAGTAGAGAATAGTGATGATTGTTCAGATACTATTTGTGAAAGCCCTATTGAAAATGACAACATTGTTTGGTCTGTATCCGAAAACTTCATTAGTGTAAATTCTATTGAATGGTTTGAAAATTTTGGTGAAAAAATTAAATTAAAAATAGATACCGGAAGTCAAGTGAACATTTTAAATTTTACTGATTTTTGTAAACTCAATTTAAGCGTAATACAAACTACTAATGCCGTATTATCTAGTTATACAGGTCATAAAATTGATTTAAAAGGTCAAATTTATCTTACTTGTTCATTTAAGAACATTCACAAAAAACTTTTTGTTTTACATTTTAAATGATAATATTTTAGGACTTAGTGCAACTTCATATTTTAAGTTAGTGTTAAAAAATGATAATTTTGTTAATGAAATCGTAGAAATAAGCGATGTACATAATATCATAAATATGATAAAAGGTTTTTACAGGAATAGGTAAAGTCTCTCAAGAATGTAAAATTACATTGCAAGAGAATGCAATACCTATTATATCAGCAACAAGGAAAGTGCCACTTGCAATAAAGGGTACGGTTAAATCTAAATTGGATGAAATGGTAGCCAATGGATTTATAATACCTGTCATTGAACCAACAGATTGGGTACACCCAATTGTTGTTGTACCTAAAGACAATGGGAATGATATTCGTATATGTGTGGATCCTTTAAACTTAAATAAGTTTATCAAACGTGAAATATTTCATATTCCAACACAAGATTCGTTATTCTCAGAATTGTCAGGTGCCAAAGTTTTTAATACATTGGACGCATCTTCAGCGTTTTTACAACTTCCACTTTCTAATGAAAGTTCAAGATTATGTACAATTACTACAAATTATGGTAGGTTTCGTTACTTGCTACTTCCTTATGGACTTACTTGCGCGCCAGACATGTTTCAAAGATTTATGCATGAACTATTAAAAAATATTTCTGAAACATTAGTATACTTTGACGACGTATTGGTGTTTAGAACGTTAATTAAAGAACACAATACAACTTTAAAAGCAGTACTAGAAAAGATTAAAAATAGTGGTTTAACTTTAAATTTGCAAAAATCTAAGTTCTGTTTAAATAAAATTAATTTTTTAGGACAGGAAATAAGTGACAAGGGTATTTCACCAGATAAAAATCGCAAACATGAAGAATCTTCAAAACAAAAAAGAGCTGCAAAGATTTTTGGGTATGGTTGTTTATTTGTCAAAATTTATAATGAACTTGTCACAACATTCCGCACCTTAAAACAATTACTTAGTAACCGAAACGAATGGGTTTGGACAGATACTGAAGAAAATTGTTTTAATAAAATTAAAAATTTAGTTTGTGCCGACATAATTGTGTCGTATTTTGATCCGAAAAGAAAGATGCCATAATCGGTAGACGCCAGTCCATATGGATTAGGTGCAGTCATATCTCAAGACGGTAAACCAATAGAATTTGCATCTGTGTCATTAACATCAGCTCAAACTCGATACAATCACATTGAAAAGGAACTATTAGCTTTAGTGTTTGGTTGTGATCGATTTTCGTATTATTTATTGGGACAATATTTCACTGCTGAAACAGATCATTGTATACTTTTAGGGTTATTGAAGAAACCTTTGGATGAAATGTCGCCAAGACTTCAGCGACTGGGTATGAAACTACATAGGTACTGATTTGATTTAATTTTTGTACCGGGAAAACATCTTATAATTCCGGATTCACTTAGACTTAAAACTACATAACCAATGAAGACTGAATTATTAAAACCTAAATACCTTATAACAGGAATAAAACGTACGTTACAGGAAAGACAAGACAAACAGAAACTATATTACGATAGGGTTTCTAAAAAATTACCTATTTTGCCAGAAGGCGAGAAAATTATTCTTCAACAAGGCATACGAAAATGGAAACCTGAATTGTTTATAAACAAAACGATGAACGTGATTACCTAATAAAAGTAAACGATGCCGAATACCGAAGAAATCGACAGTTTTTATGACCATTTCAAGAAGATAATAGGCTTTGTGAAGAAAAAAGGCAGTATGAAAATAATACAGAATCGTCAACAAAACGTGAAAGAGACTTACCTATTTTTGATGATAAATTACCTAAATGTGACTATAAAACTCCGAATGATGACGTCAAAATACCTATTTATGACTCCAAAAAAACTATCAACAAATCTGTCGAGTTATTAGACCTCCTATTAGAATTAATCTGTAGCTTTGTTTATACTAATAGTTTATGCAGTTAATTTTTATTTTGAATTTGGATTATATAATGTATCAACATTTAGTTTTGTATTAGTAATAAGTTTTGTATTAGCATGAACTTTTGTATTAATATTTAGTTATTGTTATCTTTCTTATTTTTGAAAGGGGCGTGTTACGTTTTTATATTATGTTATTATTTTAATACCGCTGCATTAATACAGAACCGCTGACCTATACGCAGGTGAATCAACGGCGGCTGTACATGAATTCGTATGTGTGTAAAGTTAGACTTGTTTAATACTAAATAAATGTACTTACTTCCTACAAGTATATTAATTACCTCACAACCAGTATCGTATTACGAGAAACATAAATTTTACAGTATGAATACGGTAAAATCTGTACGATTCGCTCGTTAACATGTCCGCCATTTGAAGTACCTTGATGTCACGGGGTAAAAATTACGAAATTTTAAATGTGTACATATGAACCAAAGGAATGGAACACTAAATTGCAGCGTCTATTCTAAGGAACGGAAAACACCAAAAAAACTGCACAGTAAAGTTTTTTGGTGTTTTCCCGTTTGTTTAGTATACATATGAAGTTATCCTTTCTATTTTTTTTGGACTATCTAAGATCGAATGTATTTAATGAATTTGGGGTTTTGTATACAAAACACAGAATTTCTTTTTTTAATAATTTAATAGTTTTATTGTCTATTTAACTATTCTTTAATACGGCTAATATTTTTAAATAAACCTTCATAAATATTTGTCGATCAATCTAAATACTTATTAGTTTATAAAAATTGATACTGAAAAACTGTTTATGTAACTTTATGTAACCAACGTTTAAGTAATCGTACAAATTTGCAAATAATAAATAACTCCTTTTCTTTAGTAATTATTTGGGCGCTCAATTAGACCAATATACCACATGTGGGTTGTTGCTACTCAAGTAGTATTTAAAGTAGTCCTGTCAGAAGTAATGTTACGGTGGAAACGCTTCTTTTATGACTTAAATTGAAGTTAGATCTATGCCTTTTCAAAAGACGTAAAGTTTAAATAAACTTACGGAGTTAAAATTTGGATAAATTGAAATTTAAATTGCATGATTTAGAAAAACGATTGATTTCGGGGATCATAGGAAGTGGAAAACTGTATGCTATTTTTGGATAAAAGTAAAGAGAAAAACTGATCAATTGAAAGTTAATTTTATAAACTTTAGGTAATATTATGCAACCCAATGAATATGTTGCGGGACTGAATTTGTAGAAAATTTTATGATACAAAAATGGCTGCCGTTATTCGGAGGAAAGAGAAAGCCGTGAATAGCCGAACGGCTTTGTATTTCCGTAAAATAATTCATTTACATTGTCAAGTTCTTATCGAAATATTTTCATATTAAATTATTTGTTTATTTGTATGGTACATTTTTATTATTGTATTGTGTGATGTAAGTGTTACGTATAGTGCCTCAAAAGATCAGTATCAATCTGTATAGTATGGTCACAATAATAATAATAATACATAGTTTTGTATAAAGTGGACATAAAATTATTGTATATTTTTTAACGCTTTTCTAATCTTTTATTTTTGATACTACAAGGAATTTAGATTTTGTCAGTAAGTATTGAACTTCACTAGCAATTCTTAGCGACCGGACTACTTTAATAAAATTAAATGCAGTTTTCTTTATTTGCTTAATGAAAGTAATTTAAAAGCGTTTCAAACAAAAAAAAATATCCACGACCTCCCTCCGATTAAACAATCTAGCCAACGCATATGTACACTCATGAAATTTAAAACTTGGACACCACAATTTCTGTAAACAAAAGTTTGCACATTGTGAAGCGGGCTTAAGGGTATCATTTACAATTCTAACAGCAGGTAGTCTCAGCAGGGGTTATCTTATAGAAGGACTGTAGAATGAATCATTACACTAAGCACGTTTTAGAAAATAGGTAATTTACGTTGCTTACTTAATTTTTTCTTTAAAGAATATATTTGAAGGTATCGCTAATTAAACACCATAGCTCGATTAATTATCGAATCAAAATTTTGTTTAGGAAATGTTTACAAAATAAAATTAGAAATAATTTTGATTTAAAAACGTCTACAAGCAATAACTTTTAAATTAAATCAAAAAACTAAACATGGTTATTTGGGTTGACTGTTACTTATTTTTAAATAAATCTAACATACTAATTATTGTTTAAAAAAAATCATTAAACTCTCTATTCATAATATTTAGTCCTTACAAAATGTATATTTTATGACGTTTCATTTTTTCTGGATACGAGAAAATAACTTGGAGCTGTTACCCTGGCCAGCAAAAAACCCAGATTTTAACATTATCAAAAATGTTTGGGCTCGAATACTTGCTGTTATCCGAAGACAACAAGGGCCAAATTTTATACCAGTAAACCGTAATTCACTAATTGCAGCCATTGATACCGCATAGGAAACGATTAATATTAATTATATTGATACCTTGATAGTGTCAATGAGCAGACGCCTCCACGAATGTATCAATAATAATGGAGGTCACACCCATTATTGATTTTTATATTTATTTATATAGCAATACTTTTATTAAAAACAAGTTTTCATTTAATTTTAAACTATAACTTGGTATCTTAATTATAATTATGTAATAAATTCTTGTCAAAAAAACTAAATATATACGTTGACAATAAGAATTGCCTTAGTTTTATTTTCACTTTTATATTAAATTCAGAAAAAAATGAAACGTCATAAGATAACCCCTGCTGAGACTACCTGCTGTTAGAATTGTAAATGATACCCTTAAGCCCGCTTCACAATGTGCAAACTTTTGTTTACAGAAATTGTGGTGTCTAAGTTTTAAATTTCATGAGTGTACATATATGTGTTACACACCAGCAATGTGTAGGTAACAAACGTTACTACAGTTAAAAAAAATAGAGTGCGAGAGATTGAAGTAAATAGATAAGAGATAAACTAAATTAACTAAGTAACTTAGACAAGGAAGTTGGGGTTATAATCTAAGGAAGGAAACAAATTTAAACGGAAAATGAGGATCTACAGAGAGAAATAAAAATAAATAATTTAAGTAAAAATTAAAATACTATAACAGAATCGAGAAACACAAGGAGGAAATTATAAAACAAAGTTAAAGAGTAAAGACAAAAAAAATGCTAGAAAAGTCTAGAATTACAAGAAAAAGTGTGAGGAATTGGCAAAAATAAGAATTTAAATAGTCAGAAAACATATCAAAGATAAACATAAATGGAAAGCAAATAAAGACACCTTATTCTAAAGAAAGAAGTAGACAAAAGGCTAATTAATAAGAAAACAATAGAAATAGAAAGAAATACGGACAAGAGATGGGAGAAGCAGAAACAAATTTTGAACAAAAAAATCGAGGTTTTACGTTTAAATAAGAAAAGTAACACCACCACAATTAAAACTAAATAAGAAACGTGGAACACATGTAATAAAATAAGTGAGGCACAAAACAAAATAAAGCAGACAAAATTAGTAAATACAACAAACAATATTAGCGCGTCTTTTAATGCCACAACTTTGTAGTAGTGTAATACGTCGGAATAGTAATATACCAGTACTTAAAAAAAATGTCGACAGATGGAGTAACCAGTTATAAAAGTCTATTTTTCAATCATTAATGTTAACCATAGCTTTAATCTTAAAAACGATCTCAAATCGTCACGGAAGAACAACAAAACAGCTGTTTAAGTCTAGTGATTCTTTTGTTTGTTTGAAATTGTACAAACCACTTCCGAATCTACAGCAAACAATTTACGGTCGTTTGTTATCATTAACGATAAAAAAATTGACGTTTGTAAACTGTTTACAGGATCTACCGTCATTAATAGATAAGGTGAAGATAACATTTAAAAAAGAAAGAAGATGAAACTGACAACTATGGATTAAAACTGATGAGTGAAAACTTAAAAAATAATTGGAAAATCTAGAATAGATGAAGAAAAAGTATGCGAGGAAAGAAAATGAGATGACAGCTAAAAGAAAAGAAAATCTAGAAATATCGGATTCGAAGGAAATTTAAAATTAAATGTTGAAACCATTTTTTCAGTTGGGACCTTGTTTAACCTTGACGAAACTGGAGTAGGTTGTCACGAATTGTGCGGGGATCATTTCTTTGAAATGAATTTAAGGGTTTTTATATAATGTAAGTAGCATTTATACAGCATTATGACTATGTTAGCGGCAGTTAATACTTTCATCGAGTTTAGTGTATTTACGTTGTTAGGATAGCCTGTAGTTCCAACTACAAACTGCGTTGCCTAAACTTAGAAATGTCGCAAAATTGTGCATGTAATAGAGGTCAATATAGGTGTCAGATAGGGTGATATGATCTCCAAATTTTTTACTTTAGTTTTGGAAGCCATTTGTATTGCATTGTCTTAAGAAAGCTGTGGTGTAAAAATATTTCAATCGTTTACGATTGCATGATAAATTAGTCTCACAAAATTGTTTATATGGTTACTTATTATCATAATATATTTTTGGGAAACTGGGACAGCTTAAATGGAAAACATGATCGTCATTCTCATGCTATAAAAACAAAATTCTATTCTAAAATTATAACGAACATTCAATGTCTAACTAACCGTGATAAAACTTTTTAAGTCCAAATACCTTTAGATTCGGTAAATGGACTGAGTTACAACAAATGGCAGTGAGAGAAGCTAGTGATTCTTATACCTTTGGATAATATCAAAGATTTTGTTGATTAGGTGCAATATTGGTGTTTCAAAATTAGTGCAAATTGTATCACCAATAAAATTTAACTGAACAAATGCACACATTTGTTCAGTGTAACATTTATTTTAAAAACTTATATAAATATAAATTAAGTTTAGAATCGGAAGAATTTAGTTAAAACCATCAGATTAAAACTTACGACTAATAAAACAAATCATAAAATAACAAACAAACAAAATGTAAATTAAATTATTTATAATGTTTTAGTACATAATTAATAATTGCGATTTGTTTATCTATTACATGAACATATTAAAAATCCCTTTTTATTTTCTCGGTTAAGACAACGGAACAATCTATACGTCAATCAATACCTAAGATGGCTACTCGTTGCGATCACATGAATTGAAACCTTTAACATTCATTCTCGAAATTCTTTTGCACTACCAGTATCTCCACTTATAATTATACTAATTAATAGTACAACTAATCACCAAATCTACACACAAATTGGAATAAAATTTTATTTTGACGTTTATTTGAAAATGTGTTCCGTTCTTCAGAGACAAATTGAAGAAATTTTAAAATGTTACAAACTGTCACCAATCAGAGAGAAACTAAATTTATTTATTCTTTTTATTGTTAAACATTGTTACTTGTGCGCAAATTAAAAAAAACGTATGTATATATGAGACAGTAAGAAATGTGAAAAACTCGTCTTGTACTAAATTATCGATTGAAGTTTCGAAAACACACAAAAATTCAAACTAACCTAATAAAATTAATTCCAAAATTCAAATTTTACATTTACTTGAAATTTTGATAGAAACATCCTGGAAAGTTTAACTTCTGAAATATTTTCTGCAAGTTTAAATTACAAGAAGAAAATGTATTTATCTAACTTTACAAATTGTTGTGTAACGAGTCAGCTTCCTCAAATTTACTAGAAAAATTGAATTTGTGTAATATTTAAACTTTAAATTCGACTTCTTCAACGGTATAAAACAATAATTAAATTATGTATTTTGATGTTACACCAAGAAATAAGTCATTATTCATACTGGTTTCTAATTTTATCAAGTTTAATTTTTAATTTGGTTTTTGAATTAAATTTATACGACGTTGTTTCTCGGTGCATATTAAAATCATGTTGTAAAAAGAAAACTATAAAGTGTAATTTTTTTAACTATTATGCATACACCAAAATTTAACAAATAGTTTTATGTGAACATATTTATATGGTTAAGTTGGTTGGGTAAATAAATGAAACTTACTTTAAATTTGGATTCCAATCAAATTTCTAAGCTCAGGTAATGTGAATCGTTTATTGAATTATTGCTAATTTTAATCTTTTAAACATATGATGTGCAAAACGTTGGAATTTACAACCCATTGAGTTGTGTGTGTTTACTCTACTTCTACTAAGAAGAGTTTACATTAAATTATATAAGCAATTTTTTCGATAAACTTTTTTGTTCGTTTAAATTATCTCTGGCTTCACTGTCTTCTGCATTGCTCACCCTGTCGTTCTAAAAAGGATACCACAAAACGGCAAAAACCCTTTGTTATAATAATCAGTGATCGACGTCGAACGCCCGATGCCGTATGAACTTGGCTTATTAATAAATTTTGAATTCACTTTCATATCTGTGACTTGCATGTGAACGTCCTTTATTTTGCTATTTTATTTTATATTGATGCGCAAAACCTATTACTTAATACGGTCACGTCCAGCTAGTGGCGTAATTATTTTTGCGGCAGAGCATGAGAGTACTTATCTAAGTTTGATCGTTTTATATTGTCTGTGTCACATTTATGCCTTTGTGGTTATCTAGTCGTTCTTTTAGCAACAATAATTATATATCTATCTTTTTTACGGTTTGTTTTCTTTTGTTTCTGGAGTTTCTAGTGCCTCTAGAAGATTATCTACACGACCTACTACTTGGCGCCTTTAACAGTGTGAGAACTTGCGTTCTACTAGTTTGTAAGTACAACTACGACCCCTCTGCGACTAGAAAAGCTGCCGGGCCAGGTTTTCACCACTGCCCTCCTTAACTACCTTTTATCTGAAGACTACCGTAACATAGTTTTCCTTTTTATCTCCTATTCCTTTTTTCATTCTTATTTCTTTTTTAATATTTCTATTTGTTTCTCTTGTCTCATTACGCATTTTTTAACTTTGTATTTTTATATTTAGTTGTTCTTGCTGTCATTTTACTAGGTCTAGTTCATTTTGTATTGTATTGACTTGTTTTTCTGTTGCTTGAAGTTTTTTTAGATTATTTAGTGTTTGTTCCATTGTTTACTGAAAAATTAAATTTTTTTGTTAGAAGCAATGCAACCTACTATACATTCGGTAGTAAATTGTTTTGCCTATCTTTCGTTTGTTTCATTTTAAGAGTATCTTATCGTTATCAGTTCGTGAACTTCATACTATTGTAGTATTTTCTAACGTATAAATTCACCATTTTCAGCTATTTAATCTAAATATTTCACTTTATTTGTATCTTTTTAATTACTAACACCCTCTTTTGTCTGTCACTATTATTTCTTTTCTTTGCTACTTTAAATTAATTGTAGTAAACTTTAACATCGGAGCATAAAATTCACAACTCACACCGCGCATATGGTTTTTTTATGTCCGGACAATCTACCACTTGTTGTATTTTGGAAATATCTCCAATACTAGACGTAAACGAGAAATGTAGTTTTAAAAAAAAACCTTTAAAATCTACTCAAACTGGATTAAGTAAATAACAATTGTTATACAACAAAATAAAAAAACGCAATAAAGTTTGTTTTTCTATCACGATCAAGATCCTCGTCTGTCCCCCGCTTCTGTCATCCAACACACTCTAGCCATTTTCCGTATGTCATCCTTCCATCTGGTATTTGGTCTGCCGTTACTTCTTCGGGCTTCTCTTGGTTTTCACTCCAAAATCTTTTTCGCCTATCTATTGTCATCCCGACGAGTTATATGTCCGGCCCACCTCCATTTCAACTTGGAAATGAGTTCGATGACATCTGTGACCTTTGTTTGCTGTCTTATCCAGATATTTGTTTTACGGTCGTTCAATTTCATGTTCAACATTATTCGCTCATGGGCTCGTTGTGTTCTTGCAAGTTTCTTTATGTGTTTTTTAGTGAAACACGAAGTCTTGGCTCCGTATGTGAGCACTGGAAGGATACACTGGTTGTAGAGTTTGCTCTTCAAGGTGTTAAGAGTTCCGATCTAAAAACATAGTGGAGCTTTCCAAAAGCGCTCCATGCCAAAGATACTCTTTGGGAGATTTCGGCTGCCACGTTGTCTTTGTCCGTTGAAATTTTTTGTCCCAGATATATATAAGTATCAACAGTATCGAGTCTTTGTCCATTTAGGAAAATGTTGCAGTCCCTTTCAGTATAGCGCATTATTTTTGTTTTTGCAATGTTCACTTCCAAACCGGTTTTTTGCAAGTGGGCGTTCAGCTTTGTGATCATTTCTTGCAGCTCTTGAGAACTGGTGCTGAGTATCACTATGTGGTCGGCAAATTGAAGATGGCTGAGATACTCTCCGTCTATTTTTATGCCTTTTCGGACCAGTCTATTTCTCTGATTAGTTCTTGTGGAGCTGCTATAAACAGCTTGAGAGAGATTGTGTCGTCTTGGCGTACTCCTCTTTTTAATGGTATTGAGTTTGTCTTATCGTAAAGGTGCACCCGAATTTTTGCATTGTTATAGATGTTCTTGATCAAGCCGGTGTACCTGCTGTCAATGCGGCATCTCCCTAGGGAATTTAGTAGTCCCCACGTTTCCACTGTGTCAAATGCCTTTTGGTAGTCAATGAAAGCCATATACAGTTCTATATTGTATTCGTTGCACTTTCATATGATGGTTTTTATAGTTTGTATATGGTCACAAGTGCTGAAACCTGATCTAAATCCCGCTTGATTGCGTGGTTGTTGGGAGTCTATGTTGATTGTTAATTTATTCAAGATTATTCTGGTGAAGGTCTTATATATTTGAGACAGAGGCTTACAGGTCTATAGTTGTCAAGCTTGGTGATGTCTCCCTTCTTATGTATGAGAATAACATCGGCTTCTTGCCAAGATTTAGGGATCGTTTTCTCTTCCAGACATGTATTATACAACCTTTTCAATGCTTCCAATAGCACATTTCTATCTTCTTTCAGCATTTCGGGCAAGATTCCGTCTGATCCAGCAGCTTTGTTTCTTTTTGTCTGTTTTTTGATATTTTGATATTTTAGGTATGTTCTCGGATCCTACATTTTGGATCCTTTTCCATCATGTTTCTACTTCCTTGCAGGTAGGTTATCTTTTCGATTTATATAGATCTGTATAGTATCTTTCCACTTCTCTTGTTATTTTGCTTCTGAGTATTATCGTTTGGCCTCTTTTACTTTGGATCTTCACAATCTCTTTTTTACCCAATTACTCTTAGAATTTTTGGCCCTCGGTTCCTTTCAATTATTTCAATGATTTTATTCATATTATTTCTTCGTGTGTCCCTTCTTAGTTCTTTTCTTATAAGTTTGTTAAGTTCTGCCCATTCTATTAGGTTACTGTGCCTATCTACTTTTAGATTTCTTTGTTTTTCTAACAGTGCTTTGGTATTGGCGCTTAGCTTTTCCGCATAATCTTTTTTACTGTTGCTGCTACTTTTCCCGCAGCCTCCTTAATTGCGTTAGTTATTCCTTCCGTTAGGTCGTCTATAAGAGTGTTATCATTACTAAGAATTTTGAGGGTACTTTTCAGTGTCTGCTGGTACTCCTCTTTGCCTTTCGTAAGTCGTTCTGTATTGATTTTTGTCTCTTTGTTTAGGTGCAATGTTGTTCTAGCCCTGTCCTAGTTGATATACACTTTTGCTCTCACCACTCTGTGATCGCTTCCCGTGTTGACCTTATTTATCACAGACACGTTTTGAATTATATGTCGGTGGTTCGATATAATGTAATCGATCTTGTTCTTGTAGGTAAAATCTGGGCTTCGCCACGTCCTTTTGCGTTTATCTCTTTTCTTGAAAAATGTATTCATCGCGTATATTCTATTAGCTTCCAGGAAGTTTATCAAGTCGCTACCTTTATCGTTTCTCTCACCCAGACCATATTCTCCAATCCACTCTTCGCGCTCGTCTTGTTTAGCACCTAGCTTAGCATTGAAGTCTCCCATTATTAAGATGTATTTAGTTGTGTGACGCTGCAGACTCTCTGTTAGTTCTTCGTAGAACGATTCCACCTCTTCATCGTCGTGACTCGTAGTAGGTGCACATATTTGTATAACCTTAAGGCTTAGATGGCTTGACAATTTTAGCGTTATGTATGCTACTCTATCAGAGAAACCCACGTATTGCTCCACGTTGTGTTGCCATTTCTTGTTTATCAGAAAACCGACCCCGCTTCTCTTCAGGTTCTCTCGTCCCATATGATACAGCGTATGGCAGGTTTTTAATTTTACAATCATCTCTCTTGTTCTCTTCACCTCGCTCAGACCTATTATGTCCCACTTTATCTCGTTTATTTCTGTGCTCCAATTCTTCTAATTTGTTGTCTGTTGATAGTGTCCTAACATTGTATGTCGCTATGTGCAAAGTCCTTTGCCTCGCCTGTTTCGTCATATTGGGGCAGTCGGATCTAACCCAGTCAGCAATTAAATATGAATAATCTATACAGTATTGTTAAAGTAATTTATTTATTTTATCGTATCTATTAAATTCACTCTATGTTAAAAATTTATTGATAAATTATTCAGATTATAATATTACATATGTCAACATTATCATAATACGTTAGTTACAAATATAATACGTTTGATACAAAATTATTTTTGAAGATTTTGTCTTTAGTCTTTGATGATACGATAACCTTTGAATATCTCTCAAATTGTCGGAGGCCTCCAACTATAAAAAAACCTTCGACAATAAGAAAATTTTCAAGTTTTAATTAATTTATTACCTTCAATGCAAAAAGAATAGATTTCTTCAACGATTTAGCTACAGAATAGTTAGACTTTAAAACATCGTGCGTGAATATTTTTGCACTTGTTACGGAATGAGCATAGGTACGGCCATCTTGTGGTTGTTAACATGACGTTGCGTTTGTGAACAATTTATTACAAACATTTTTATTAACGATGCTTAATTGTAGTAATATCGGGTATAAATGATACAATTTAATTTTTAAGTTCTAATATACCTCATTTTTAAAGAGATATAAACGTAAAATTATCTTCCAAAAAATTTTACCTCCAAGTGTATGAAAGAGTAATCTGTCAGGAAGAGCGATTTAAATCAATAAAAAATACAAATTCATAGTTTATTGTAACCATACAAATACAAAATGTGTTATAGTTATTGTCAGATTTTCATTCGCCGATTGAAGACATATCGTAATCTACATACTACGAACCTATGGTTTCCCATATATGACGAAGGTTAAACCATCTTTGTTACCAAGATTATGAACAATAAAACTATAGTATTTAATGTATGCAGAGTGTTCAACTTAATAAGTTAGTGTGTTGTTTACTACCATTTGTAAGTCGAAGACTTTCTTAGTCGTAGAAAAAGTATATATGCTACGCGTTTAATAGGTAAATCGGCTACGAGAAATCGCGGGAAATTATTTTCAAGTTTGTAAGATGGCCGCTAGGGGGCGAAACTGTTATGGTCAATCACATAATTGGTTCTTTCTCCAAAAATATGCAAATATAAATATATTTTAAATATTGCCGTAGTAAAAACTGCAAAATGTAATAGTGGGGGAACGTCAAACAAGTTTTTATTTAAATGGAAATAACTTTGGTATAAGTTAACAGAATTGAACAAACTAGGTCTCGTTTAAAAGAGCTCTTCTTACTTAATAATATTCTGTATAAAAATAGTCCGAATAAATATTGACGTGATAGCTAGAAGGCGCTGTTTAACATTACAACAATTATTGTGCATTATCATGAGATTTTTAAATAGCACCTTATGTATTTTTTTACACAGTGAAATAGAGGACAAAATTGCTAAATAATCGGTGCAAACCGCAACTTCGTATCTTTTTGAAACCGAAGATATCAATAAAACAAATGTTAAACCGCTGACTATTTATATATTTTACGCGTAAAACAAATTTAAATTAGTTGAAACAATTTAATTAATGCCGTCCTAAATGTTCAAACTGCCGTCCATCGTTTTCGATGCACTTAAGCATCCTTTCCCGCGTAGACCAAACTGCACTCTCTAGTTCAGCTACTGAAATAGTTTGCATACAGTCCCTTATTCGTCCAATCATGTTATCACGTGTAGTGGGTCCGGTTGGGAAAACTATATCTTTTACTCGACCCCATAAATAAAAATCCAGGCATGTTAAATCTGGTGATCTAGCCGGCCATGGAAAAATGCTGTCCCGTCCTATCCATCTACCAGGGTATTTACTGCAAAGTGGGCTGGACAGCCATCGTGCTCGAACAGCATTCGTCTTCGAATTTCTAGGGGCACTTTCTCTAACAGAATCAGCAATTGGTCTGTTAAAAACTGAAGGTAATTGTGGCCATTTAGTTGGTTATTAAAAAAGAATAGACCGATAATTTGCCTTTCTAGAATTCCTGCTCAACAATTTACAGACCAACGACCTTGGTGCTGAACTTTTTGCATCCTGTGCGGATTCGTTCTTGACCAATAGTGCATATTATAGACATTTACACTGCCATTACTATGAAAGGTGGCCTCATCTGCCCACAATATACGTGATAGAATTTGGGGATCGTCTGCCATCATACCGAAGAGCCAGTGGCAATGGTCTAGTTTTCGATCAAAATCTGCAGCAGCCAATGATTGATAAAGGACTAAGTGATATTGATGTAACCTGAAAGATGTAAGATGATCACTACTGATTCAACAGTAGGATAAGTATTAAGTAAACCTTTGTAAGTTTACAGTAGAGTTTCAACATTGAAGATTTGCTTATCTGTGCTTTTTGATAATGTTTTGAACGGTAGATCGAGTTACTCCCAGATCCTGTGCAATACTTTTAGTACTTAGGTGTGGATTAAACTGCACATAAGCTAAAACATTAATAATGTTCTCTTCGGTACGTCTCCTGTGTTGTCTACGGTATACAGGAACATGGACGCTTCCAGTTGTTTGTAACGATGGATAACTCGCCGAAAAACCTTTTTACTCGGGTGCCGTCTATCGGGATATTGCTGCGCATATAACCTTTCAGCAACTGTAGCATTTCTCATGCATTCAAAATAGACACCTATCATGTCAAATAACTCTTCGTTGGTATAAAGCATTTTGTAACACTTAACAGCACATTACTAAGACTATCTAATACTAATACTAACAACACTAACGTAACACAAACAACAACAAGTAAACTGAAACTACACGAAAAACTCAAACAATCACACGCAATAACAAAATTGAAAACAAGCTTTGAAAAATAGCAACTAAATGATATTGACATAAAATTCAATTGTTCCAATATTTTGAGGCTGAGAACTGATTATTATTTACCATTTTATTCTCTTCTTTTGCATACATTGTCGGTTTTAGATGCTTAAGTGCATCGAAAACAATAAACGATTGTTTAAACATTTAGGGCGGCATTAATTATATGATTTCAATTAATTTAAATTCATTTTCTACCTAAAATATGTAATAGATGTTGCATAGTCAGCGGTCAAACATTTGTTCGGTTTGGAAAAAGATAGGAAGTTGCGGTTTGCGCTGACTGTTTAGAAATTTTGTCCTTTATTTAACTGTGTAAAAGATACATAGAATGCTATTTAAAAATCTTTATGAGAATGCGCAATAATTGTTGTAATGTTAAACAGCGCCTTCTAGCTATCACATCAAAATTTATTAGGACTATCTTTACACTGCATATTATTAAGTAAGAAGAGCTCTTTTAAACGATACCTAGTTTGCTCAATTCCGTTAACTTATACCGGAGGTATTTGCATTTAAATAAAAACATGTTTGCCGTTCCCCCACCACTACACTTTCTAAGACAGAGTAAAATACCCTAAACAAAAAAATCTGAAATTTTGCAGTTTTTACTACTGTAATATTTAAAATATATTTGTATTTGCATATTTTTGGAGAAAGAGCCAATTTTATGATCGGCCATAACAGTTTCGCCCCCTAGCAGCCATCTTACAAACTTGAAAGTAACTTCCCGCGATTTCACGTAGTCGATTTACTTATTAAATATTTTTTTCAATATTGTCAGATTTATAATTCCCGAGATATAGCCGGCGTCCATTCTTAGTTGGCCACCCGGTACATTGCACAAAATAAAAGAAACTTACCTTATTACGTATTTAAAATATGCTAACAATATCGATTACAATGTTAAAGATGAACCACACAATCATTTATATTTAATCTGTTAGATTTTTAAAAAATATTAGTCGAAATTTATTGCCACGATCGATTGTGATTAAATAAAAACGTAAATTTTCAATTTATCATCAATGCTTACAAGATTTTTAAATTTAAAAATTGAAAAGAAAATGTTATGGTTATATATATTTGAAGAAATTCCGCATTATGAAATATCGGCTATTAAAGCAAATATATTAGGGTTCAGTCCATTAGATTACGCTCTTGCTAATAACTCTTTAGCTGCTGCTGATAAGATTTATGCAAAGTCAGAATCTTCAATCATTAGAAAAGACATTAATTTAAACTATAAAAAGCTATTATCGTTATTAGCCTTTATTAAATTATCCTTTTTTAATTTTATTTTCTTGGACCTTTCTTAACACCAAAATTAACATTAAAAGCAACACACATTGGTTAAGAATAATATAGTTAATATTTACTGGGGTTTCTGTAATTTAGAGAGAATCTTATCTCCTTCGAAAAAAAATTAACAGAGCTTTTTTAGAAACAAACAACTCCACCAAAACAATACGTTAACGTAAACATGTTTTCTGTTTGTAAAGATTAATTTAATTTAATTTTTAAAAAATCCTGTTGAATAAATAACCTACAGTTTATATTGCTCGAAGAACATCACACTTAATTGAAAGTTATCGTGATTGCTTGCACGGGAATTACTGTACAAAGTAATCAGTAACGACAAAGAAATATTAATGAAAATACACCCCTCGGCCCGATACTAATGAAATCGCAACGGGATAACGTCGTCTTGGTTCTTATTTCTGAAACAGATGTTGGTGGAGCATATAACGATGGCAACGACAATTAGTTTAGGGTAAGTCACATTCTTGTTTTTTTTTGCTAAACGTTGTTATCTGAAAATAAATTTTGACATTTCTCCTGATATTAAACGTGAAATGATATAAGAGCTTTTGTTTTTCAAAATAATGTTATCTTACAATTCCTTTATTTGAAGATACCATCTTTTCCGGCATACCTTTTCATTTTTAATAATAATAAAGTTGAGATGTTGATGCTAACATTTTTCTCAAAAGTGTATGTAAGTGACATTCCTAAATTTAATTAAATGAAACTTATTTTTCTTGATGTTACGTGATAGATTGTTAATTGTCTGAAATTGTTTGATAACAAATTATCAAATTATTAATTTTTTTTAAATTCAAAAATCTTTTCTGTGAAATGGAAAATATTGTAATTAGAACCCTTCTTTAAACTGTATGCGTATAAAATAAAAAAATCATATGTAAAGTTTTCATACATTAAAAAAAATGTTTAAGTTAATATTTGTAAAATATTTAAAGTAGATATTTTACAAATATTTAAGGAAATATTTTAATGGAACATTTAAAAAAAAATTTTTCACGAATGTTTTTTTGTGAACATTTTACTGTAACTGTATTTGAAGATACTGTAGAGTGATCTGCGAAAATATATGTATTTCATAATTTTTTGTGCTACTTGTTGAAATCAAACCATGTTCCGAACGATGAGGTTAGTAATAGCTTTGGACGCGTCTCATACAAAACTCTCGATTGAAATAGTTCTTCAAATGTAATATAATTAACTATATTGTTATTAAACTAAAAAAATGTGCATCTTTTCTTATAAAATAATTTATACTTATATTTAAGTCCTCTTACTTGTAAGCGTGCGTTGATACCAAACAGCTGCTAAGATATGCATGTTGCGCTTAAAATAGTTATCTTAAATAATATTTTTATTTTGAATTGAAGTATTGATTATTGAAATTTATAGTAAATGTTTCTATTTAAATCAAACCTAGAATTAACATAATTAAGATTCAAACTTGTAAAATCCGATCTACACTTTATTTAAAAAAAAGTTTGTTTTATATGGTATTTTGTATGTAAAACAACAAACGTTATTTATTTAATTAATTGACGTTATAATTGTTTGTATTCATTGTTTATATGTAATGTTTGATTGAATTGATTCATATAGAAGTAGTCAAGTTTATTCACCAACTAGATATTAGACGCCTTGAAAAAGACTGAATACTGTCAGTCAAAACGTTGGCAGTTTTTGAAGAGATCTTCTAATATATCATACGTTACCTTTATCTTGAGCAATTATTGAGTTATTAATCGTAGAATAACACAGTTTCTTAATACGGATTTGTTAACATTGTCAAAGTAAGCCATGTAAATGACAAATGTTGTGTTTGATAATTTACATTTCATTAATTAAATTATCAAAATATACTAAGTTACATAGAAAGAAGAACATCCAGTAATAATGAATATTTTGTAAATTTTTTTGGGAATATATTTATTTATATTAAGATAAAAAACGATCAGTTTTTTAGCCATATTGCCCTAGCGGTTCTTTTGTTAACCTCATTCAAAAACACTTACGATTAAGTAGCCCTAAAACAATGAATTAAGCATTTGTAAGTACAGTTGTCATTTAAGCGATTTAAATTGCATTTCAAAGAGCTTCTTTAATTCAATCACAATGCCTCCAGTGCGAAGACGTCATAATTTTCGGCAATTAAGCGAGTTTGATAGGGGTAGAGTTGTGGGATTGGGTGAGGCTGGTTTGTCTATGAGAGATATAGCCGCTAGAACGCAACGGAGTTTAAACACTGTGGCAGTCTGTGTTCGGGCATAGAACCAAGAGGGCCGTACACGAAAAGCGAGAGGTACAGGACGTCGTCGAAGAACTACAGAACGCGAAGATCGCCGTCTTAGACTACTGGCTTTACCGGACCGCTTCTCTTCTACATGGGCGATTGCGGACCAGTGGTTTGAAGAACACGGAAGACCGATTGGAATGCAAACCGTTTATAGACGGATAAGAACCTTTGGGCTCTTTTCATACCGTCCCCTTTTTGTGCTACCACTGACTCCAGACCATCGACGTTATCGTCTAGCGCGGTGTAGAGAACGGGCAAATTGGGACCAAGAATGGAATTCAATTGTTTTTAGTGATGAATCCAGATTCTGTTTGGGTATGAATGACGGTCGTGCAAGGGTGAGAAGACGGCGGGGTGAAAGACAAGATCCCCAATTTTCTGTGAATAGGCATGTGCACCACACAGTTGGAGTTATGGTATGGAAAGCTATTGTTATTGAAGTAGGTCACCTTTGGTCTTCATTAGAGGTAACATGACCGCGGCGCTACATCCAGGAGGTCGTAGACCCCATATTGTACCTTATGTTCAGACCATCCCTAACAGCACATTCCAACAAGACAACGCACGACTTCATGTTGCTAGGGTTTCTTTGGCTCATTTTGAGGCCAATCAAATTGCTTTGTTGCCTTGGCCACCAAGATCTCCCGATCTTTTGCTCATCGAGCACGTCTGGGATATTATGGGAAGAAGATTACTCAATTTACCTCACCCTGCACATACTCTAGCGGCTTTGCAGCATCAGTTAAAGATAGCATGGGATGAGATACCTCAAGAAGAAATCGATGACCTCATTAAAAGTATGCCCAGACGTGTTAATGAGTGTACAAGACATCGTGGTGGGGCAACACATTATTAAGTTTTTTGAAGAAGTTAACAGTTTAATTTTTATCAAATTGTGATCGCTTACTAACCTAATTCGTATACACTAGTATACCAAAAATTGTTCAAATAAATTTATTATTACTGGGTGTTCTTCTTTCTATGTCACTTAGTACAGTTTAGAGTGAAGCAGAAAAACTTTATCTATTGTATAAATAAATCGGTTTATTTAAAAGCCGCACACAATTAAGTTCTCAATCGTCAACAGAGTTGACCATTTGATAAATGATGAATTTGTGAGATATTTAACATTGGCAGAAGGAGAACTTGGTATCGTTATATGGTAAATTAATTCTGTACTAGATATTTTTCTCCAAAAGCCCTGCAACTTATTTTTTTGAACATAAAACAAATTTCCAACCAGCTAAGTAAAATCTAGTTTAGCAATAAAACTCTCAATTTTGATAAATATCTCTAGGGTTTGAGTTTATTAAATAATTGCCAATAATTTATAAAACAACAAACAAATTTAATTACTACAAAAGAAATATTTTACAAAACAAACAAAAACAATTTCTTAAAACTTAACTTTAATTGTTAGTTTACGGAGCGTGCACGCAAAATGAAATTTGAGTTTAAAAATAAAATAATTTTACAGGTTGGAATGCAAATTCTAATTAAATTTTAAAGAACGGACCTTTAGGTGCTCGATGATGTTATGTTTTCTAATAAGGCATTAATGACGTCAGCAAATGTTATTGGTTTCGGCAGTTAAACGGCTACAGTTTTCTTAATTGATCTTTTTTTACTTTTTATTAAGTGCACTTTCCATTTCCATCAATTTTTGATGTAATTGTATCGATCTAAATTCACTACCGTATTCAATTAAATTTTATCGATCCACTCAAAAACCACTCTTGTTCTTTTTTAATTGTTCACTTTTTTTCCCACTACATACAATGTTTCTACTTTTAATATTTTAAAATCGTTATCTATACAGAATACTTTAACTTTTACGCTTAATGTCAATTTCTCATTTATGAGTGCTACAGCTAACAATTTTTTAAATCTCTGTATAAGGTTAACTTTTGATTAATTTCCAAGACGACAATTGGGACAAAAATTATCACCATGACAGTAAACCCAAAATTAAAGTTAATAGATGACTAAAATCTGGCCGTTAATCTACTTAATATTATTTTAATTAACCTGTTATATTCAAAATAATAAATAATGGGTAATTTTTAGTGAATAACCCTTTCCGACTTACCTGTTCCATCTCCAGTGTACGCAGCAGTACTTGAAGATATCTTCTTACTCAAAATACTTAGTACGTGACTTTTGAGTAATACTAAAGCCCCTGATACGTAAAGAGAAAACGGTTGCATTATATATCGGTATATTGTCTCCAACGCAGTTGTTGATTGTAGACCTCTTTGCGTTTTCACTCATAGTTTTTACAAATTGTATCAGGTAAGGAGTAATTTGTGGAACAAAATTGTCGTTTTCATTATGACTAACATCTACCATCGTTTTTAGATTTTTCAATACTAGTAAAGGTCCGAAAGATCAATTCCAAGAACCTCGAAACGTCGATTGTACACTGGGGTTCGTAATAACCCTGCTTTTTTAACGTTTAAAAGTTTGTATTTTTGACACTTTTTACAACTTCGGAGATAATTCTTGATACACTTTGTTATGCTAGGCCAATAGTATGGAGTAGTGACTTTGTTGTACTGTACGTTCAGACCCCTGGTGCCCTGCAGTAGGTATTCTTGAAAAAGTAATTGACGTTTTATCAGCTTCTTCAGATTCTGAATCAAAGAATACTGGTATAAATTTCCATTCACCATTAAGTATCCTTTGTCGATCTAACAACTTAAGTCTCTACTGGATGGTTGTTCATCAAAAGACATAATAATTTTCAATATTTCTGGATTTTCAAATTGTAGCTTTTCAGATCTTCTGTAAAAGTATGTTTCAAAAAACACAATACATACGGAACATGTCGCTTCTTCGAATTTATCAAAAAGAGGGCATGGTAAACTGTCAGCCACTTTGTATTACCGCGAGTGCAAGTAACCTCTAAATTGTAAGTTTGCAACTGCAAACCCACCGTTCCAATAGATCTGAAAGTGATTTTAGACCCGTCAACCACTTCAAAGGCTGATGATCGGTTTGTTCTAAACCTACAGAGCATTCAATGTAACTTCAAAATTTGGTCAAAGCCCACACTACGCGAGGGCTTCCCTCTATGTAGTGCTAAACTTTCATTCAGATGAAGTCAATAAACGACTGGCGTACTCAATTGAACGCTCTTGATTATCAAAATTTTGCAAAAAAACGCATCTATAGCATAATAGTTTGCGTCGGTATTCACAATAAACGGCTCCTTTTCATTTGCAAATGGAGTAATAAAAGTAGTTTTGTTTCTATTTATCTCACGTACACGTACTTGACTATACCCAGATTTTTAATCCAAGGTTGTCCACGTGATTTGTTTTTTTAGCTGAATAAAGAATGTCTTCAATTTTTTGCAAAAGATATTTATCAGATACAGTCAGAGTATTTAATATTCGGTACGCACATACGTGTCTCGTTGTTTTTTTTCGGAACTAAAACCATATTTGATATCCAAGTATTTTTGCACTTTTGTATTACATCGTCCTCTAAAAGCTTATTTATTTCTTCTTTGGAATTTCTTTCTTTGCTGAGGCAAACCTGTATGGTAGAACAAAAATCAAAAGTTAATTATCTAGTACAACAATGTAGTGCTCTGGATAAACTGTTAGTTCTCCTCTATAAAGAAAAGGTAGCGGTTTCTTGTAAAATCAATTGCAAAAGTTTTTCACGTTGTATATCATTTAATAAAGTAGCTTTGCCATTACATAATTCAGCTGAATTCATATACGCCAATGTGTAGAATTTTTAAACGAAATGAAATTAGAACTGTTATTCAAGACTTAAAATTGCGGGTAGTAAACCCGAACACTATGTCCATTCTCTTCACCTTTCTTGAGGCCACAACAATACTGCATGCTAGTTACGATAAGATTGTTGCTGCGAAACTATTTGTCACCTATTACTATCTAGGTACCTCGTCAAAGCTTTCGATTAAGAAGTGATCTTCATCCACCAACCTCTAACGTAACTGCAAGGATTTTCTATTCGTCAAAACTACCAGCAACTTTGATGTACTACGATAAACTGATAAGTGGAATTTTATTTCTTAATTTCTTAATTTTAATTTAAATTCATACATGAAACGACTTACGTTTAGGATCCTTTAACGTAGCGTGACTTTTGTTTTCTTATATTTTTATTGCGGTCAAGGACCACTTCGTTATCAGCACATTGGTAATGAGAATATATCGGCACAAAGCACAAAGTTTAAATTTAACACACTCGTTTGTTTATTTGTGCAACCACGTTTCAATTGACATAGTACATCAAATAATTAAATAGTCTAGCGTTTTTAATTAAGTCTGTAGGTTGAGTTGGCTATCTAATTCTTTGTGATATTTCTTTGTTTAATGTTATCTATTCGATATTTATTTGTTTGTTTGTTTAAAGTTGTGTTGACGTTCATATTAAATTTATTTGTTCTAGTTAAACTTGGAATATCTTCCCTCATTCCCGTTCATTAGAGAAGACAACTAAAAAAGACACAAACAGGTGGCGCTCTCGCTCTTTTTCTCTTTCTTTTATAGATTGGAGGTCATTATTTACGGTAAGTTTCTTATCCAGGCTCTTATACGACAAAGAACCAATAGAGTGGCGAACAACCAACATATCGAGTTAAATTTGAATTCGACAAGAACTTAACCTCAAGAAAATTTAAAAAATAAGTAAAATGGCAAACTTGAAAAGAGAATTGAAGAGACTTAATAATAAACATCAAATCAGCAAGAACTTAAAAAAAGAGAAAAGAAATTTTAAAAAGTGCCACATATGAAAATTATAATTGCTGAAAGAATTCCAAAATAGCAAAATGATGAAGGAAAAAAATAAAATGAATATTATGAAAGTATTTTAAAATTCATTTATTTGTAAAATTGGTTTGTGGAATCCTAAAATTAATACAGTGACAATGAAATGCCGATAATGACAATTAAGGAAAAAAACGGTAAAATAAAAATACGTATTTAATTAATTCAGTCCATTTTAAATTATTGCACTTAATTAATTTAATACAAGAAAAAGAGTAGTGTAATTATATATCATTAATATGGCTTTTCTACAAAACATTTATTTATTACCTACCTATAAAAAAAAAATTATTATAATTACAACTAATAATCAATTTTCTTTGAAAATAATTATTATATATGTTCTTTGGAGTATGCTATCAATAAATGGAACTATTCTTGTTGACTATGCAGCAAGTGTTAATCAAGTTTCTGAACATGTCCTCACTTGTCATTGTCAAACGTGTCTCAAGTTTAGACATTAAAACGTATGCGATTAATTAAGAGAAACGCTAATTATTTTCACGCATTCAAAATACGAGTTTAATTAAACCTCAGTAAATTTAACCTTTGTCACAAACAATTTCTTTTATCATGTATAGAACATAGTAATAATTATTGTCATTCTTTGATAATAAAATATATGTGTCAATTCATTTGATTAAATAGTCTCTATGTGAATAATTGAGTGATCCTTGTATTCCTTTAAATGTAGTTATTCTTAAGGTTTAGCTTATGTAACTACGACGGCACGTGAAATATAATTCAATAGTATTTGTGTGGTTAATCTAAGATCATCAAGAAAAAGTAAATGTAACATTTTGCATGTAACGCATTGTTACGTCTTATTAATTTCTATATAACTAAGTTTGAACTATTTAAAGATACCTCTTCTTAAAAATTTCCAAAGTTTCTCAACAATAAAACTAAGTCTTATTGTATCATCTACCCAATTTCCTGTTTTAAATATATACATACGAAACTAGCTATTGAAACACGTGTCCAAGTAAAGTTTTTTAGTGCAGTTTTTGGTGTTTTTGTTTGTTTGCATATGTGTTTACCTTGGATGTCATGGGATGATATTTTTTTTGACTCTAAGGATCGTTCTAATAATCTCGGGGTTCTTAAGAAAATTATGTAGATATTAGCTATAAAAATCCAAGTTACATTTTTGATACTTATTTATTTATTTAACACATCCATCAAATAGCAATGTGCCATTCATGGATGGGGAATAAACAGATAACTTAAAACTATACATTATACATTTGACAATAGTCAAATACAGACACAATTCTTACTTACTTAAACACTAACGATGCATAAAAACATTCTTAATATCACTTGGAAGAACACTGTAAATATTCAAAGAATCCTGAATTCTCTCAAATATTCTACATATACGATAGACTAAGTATTAACTTGTTGGAGTGGTATGCGATTGATAAAAAGATAGCAATTTAAATTGATGGCTCAGCTATTATCATTGCTTTATCTTACAAACAGTAAGTATTGTTATAAACTATCTTCGCTAATGACCTCCCAATATAAGTTAAAATAAATAAAAAATATAACCTATTAGGTGGAAATTTGCCCGAGGGATTTCTCTGATCTTGGAACAAGGATCTGTTATGTAGTGGTACGGCTTTGCTTTTTGTGTTCCCTTTGGCTATCGTGGCTTGAATAGGAAATCGATAAAAACTGAGAAGTGGGGAAAAGGACCCGGAATTAAATTTGAATAATAATAAGGTTTGGCTAAAGAAAAAAATGGGAAGTGATATTAAATTAAATACTAGTTAAATTGAGTGGAGTAGGAATAAGAAAAGTTACTGGCTTGCATATGCCTGCATGTTTGTCTCTCCTAACTGCTATATTTGGATTGGTTTCTTCAATTATGTCTTTTTCTAATGAAGTGGACCTCTCCATTATTAGTAGGTTTGACGACAATTACCAGGCTTGCAATCTGGCTTCTTCTAGAATTCCAAAAGAATCCTACATTCAATCACCTTGGGACTTATTCAACGTAGACAGAATGATGAACAACATTCATTTTACCAGTGAGAAAGACAAGGCACAATTTTTAGCGGCGAAGAGCCCTCACTCTAGCTTTTGGTGTAATGCCCTTCCATATGAGAAGTTGGGGACTCTGCTTCCAGACACCCTTTTCAAATTGCAGTTGCTCGGAGATTAGGATTACCTTTATACCAACCTCATAGGTGTGTCTGTAGTAAAAAGTTACGAGAGATGCGGTCCACGGTTTATCGAGCTTAAAAAGTGCTAATCGCTATTTCCGTCATCAGGAAATGAATTATATAATTCATAAAGCTTCATTTTCTCTGAATATTTTTCCAAGATTTGGACTTACCTGACTATTAAGATGTGATGACAAGAGGCCTGACGGAATGTCACTCACACCTTGGAGTAAACGACTTAACTTAGTTTGAGATGCTACTTGTGCTAATTCCCTGGCTCATTTGCATCTATCTGGATCATCAAATAAACTAGAAATCGCAGCAAAGGCAGCATCTCAAATGAAAAAATCAAATACGCTGATATCTCTAATCAAGGATATCTTATCGTGCCGATAGCGGTCGAAACATTTGGATATTGGAGCTAGAATGCTATTTCGTTCATAAATATTCTGGTGACTCAAATTGCTCAAGTATCTAAAGAGGTGTTCTAAATATTATCTAATTTAAAAATTAAGCTTGACAATTTAACGAGGAATAGTGCAAGTGTTATTGGGACTCTCCCTTTGAATCTCTTTTTGGAGGAAATATTTTTAATTTAATTAAAAATAATTTTGTGTAATATTTAATTTTAATTTTGTGAACAATAAAGTAAGTAATAATAACATTTTTAGTTTTAACAATATTTATCCAAATGAAAATGTACCTATCTACATTTGCTGCCAAATATTTTGTTTATGAAAAAGATTCATAAATCATCCACTAGATGTCTTTTAATTCGAAAACGAAAATAAATATAGGCAATAAATTTAAACTGTCATGAGTTTACTAATGCTTGGGATTAGAGTCTTTGTGTTATAATAGATATTTATTATATAAAATTTAGAAGGAAAATTATAAAAAAAAGAATTTTAATTAAGAAAAAAAAGTTAGAGGGTTTAATTTTTTTAAAAGGATAATATAAAAATAAAAAAAGAATAAAATAAAAAATTTTATAAAAAATAAAAAAAATTTAATTAAAAAAAAGAAATATAAAAATTATAAAATTTAAATAAAATAAAAAAAAAAAAAAAATTAAAAAAAATTAAAAAAATTTAAATTATTAAATAAAAAAAAAATTATTTATTAAAAAAAAAAAATTATTTAAAAAAAAAAAAAAAAAAAATAAAAAAAAAAAAAAAAAAAAAAAAAAAAAAAAAAATTTAAGAAAAAAAAAAAAAAAAAAAAAAAAAAAAAAAAAGAGAAAAAAAAAAAGGAAAAAAAAAAAAAAAAAAAAAAAAAAAAAAAATAAAAAATTTAAAAAAAAAAAAAAAAAAAGGAAAAAAAAAAAAAAAAAAAAAAAAAATATTAAATTATTTTTTAAAAAAAAAAAAAAAAATTAAATGGTGGAGAAAAAAAAAAAAAAAATAAAAAAAAAAAAAAAAAAAAAAAAAAAAAAAAAAAAAAAAAAAAAAAAAAAAAAAAAAAAAATAATTAAATTAAAAAAAAAAAAAAAAAAAAAAAAAAAAAAGGAAAAAGAAAAAAAAAAAAAAAAAAAAAAAAAAAAAAAAAAAAAAAAAAAAAAAAAAAAAAAAAAAAAAAAAAAAAAAAAAAAAAATATTTTTTTTTTATTAAAAAATTAAATATTTTAAAAAATTATAAAAAAATAAAAAAAAAAAAAATTAATAAAATTAAAAAAAAAAAAAAAAAAAAAAAAAAAAAAAAAAAAAAAAAAAAAAAAGTAAAAAAAAAAAAAAAATAAAAAAAAAAAAGAAAAAGAAAAAAAAGGTAATGTAAAAAAAAAAAAAAAATATGTTAATGGTAAAAAAAAAAAAAAAAAAAAAAAAAGAATAGGAAATAAAAGAAAAAAATAAAAAAAAAAAAATTTTTTAGATAGTAAAGTAAAAGAAAGGGGAAAAAGGTAGGAAGAAAAAATAGTAAAAAAAAAATAAAAGAGAGATTTTTTTTAAAAAGTATAATAAATATAATATTGAAGAGGAGTAAAAAAAATGTAAAAAGTAGGGAAGAGAAAGTAGTGAAGAAAAGGAGGGAAATGATAAGGGTGGAAAAGAATAGGGTAGTAGGTAAATAGTATAATAAAAAGGAAATTTTATATGAGGTAGTATGGGGGTTATTTTTATTAAAGAATTAATTTGTGGAAGAAAAGTAAAAAGTAATTTTAAGTAGTATTATAAAGTAGTAGTGTATATGGTAAAGAAAAAAAGATAAGGATATGAGGAAAGGGTTGGAATAGTAAATGGATGATAAGGGTAAAAAGAAGAAAATAGTGGTATAAAAAGTTAGATGAGGAGATAGGATGAAAGAGAGGAAAAAGGAGAGTAGGGTGGGTAGAAGGTAGTGGGTTTAATTAAAAGTAGAAGGAAAGAGTAAAAGAAAAGAAGAAGGAGGGAAAGAAAGTATGGGGTAGTAGGAAGAGAAAATAGGATAAAGAAGGTAGAAGAGAAGAATAAAAGGGAAAGAGGAGGAGAAAAGGTAGTTGGAGAGGGTGGTGGGTAATGGTGTGTGATGTGTTATTTATAGGAAGGGAGGGGGGAGAGGATGTGTGGTGGTGGGGGGATATAGAAGAAAGAGGAAGAAAGATAGTGATAGAAAAAGGAAGGAAAGGAGAAAAGGAAAGAGAGGGACGGGGGGGAGGGTTTCTTAGGGGGGGTGTGGTGGAGATGTTGGGGTTTTGTGGTAGTGTGGTGTGTGTATAAAAATTTTGAAAATTTTTTGATTTTTTAAAAAATTTAAGATAAAAGGGTAAATTTACTAAAATTATTTTTGTTTATTTCAAGCATTGATAAACAGAAATAGCTGGAATTGTTAACAAATCATATTTAATAAAATAAGGTTTGCGTGATTCTCTACTATCAATATTAAATATGAGTCTTAAAATTCGTTTTGAGCCAAAAATTCTGTGAATATTAACAGTATGACCCTAAATAAATATTGTGAGCAATAATGAAATATGCTATTGATTTATTAAACTCGGAGTATCTAGTAAATGTTTGAGTTTGTTGAGTGCACAAAACGCACTATTCGGGTTTTTTTGGTAACATATTCTATCTGAGCAGTCCAGCTTAATTTTTTAATCTAGTTTTATTTCAAAAAAATTTAACTCACCTACTAACTGGATGTTTAAACTTTTTAAATTAGCAATAAAAACTGTGCCTGCTAATTTTTTTAAAGAACTAAATAACGGCTGTTTGAAATAAGTTTAATATTAAATTATTATTTTGACCCCATGGCTTAAAATCACAAAGCTCAACACCGACTCGGTCTCTCAACTTACTACTATTGTTTTCGGAAATCATCATGGAGGTGTCATCTGCAAACATAGTGAAATTGTTAGGCGATACGTATCTAGGCAAATCATTTACAAACCGAATGAATAACAACGGACCTAAAACAGAACCTTGATTAACTCCAAAATGAACCACGATGTCTTTAATATTGCGCATCACAATAGTTCCGTATACCAAGAAAAAGATAAAAAAAAGGGGAAAGTAACACCAACGTCTTTCATTTACTTACTGCGCGGGCAAATAGTTGAGAGTATAAAGAAATAAGAGAAGGAATAGACTTTTGGTGTACGATACCATAGTGCACTTAGCGATATTTAAATGTACTTATTAGACTCAAACCAGCTGAAAATCTAATAAGGTCGTCATTTTCATATCATCTGCATACAGCACACACACACTTAACTCTAAAAGTATTGTACACATCATCCATTAAAAAATAGCAGCGCACCCAACAGTAATTCTTGGAGAACACCCGATGGAACCATATGGGTACTAGATTTATATCCTTCAATCTGAACAAACGGCGCAGTACATGAAAAGCGAAATAATGTGCGTGGGTATACCAAAGATTTCAAGCTTAGAGACTATGATTCGATGATCAAATGTCTTACTGAAGTAAGTATAAATAACGTCAACTTGAACCGTACAATCTAGAAATCGTGCTACAAACTCCGTTATAACGATAAAGTTTGTAACCGTACATCTTCCTGCTACAAACCATGTTGAGCATGCAAAAACCGTTTCAAACTGTGTGGGGCTTCTATCACGCCGGTCAAATCCGAATTTTCGTAAGGTGCCGTTTGGGTATTCTTAAGTATTAAGTTTCTAATTTTGTTAATCCTTAGTTTTTTCTTTCTAATTAAGTTTATAAATATTGATGGCTTCTCTAACCATTTTGTTACGATTAGCCCGCTGTCAGTAATTTAGACCTCTCAAGGAGTATATTGTGATCTCCATAGATAAGCGCACATTTGGCTACCGCTTAGTTTTTGTTGCTTCCCAGACGAATGTTTCTTTCTTTAAGCCTAATTTTCATCGGTCTCAAGGGGGTTCCTATGTATACTTTGCTACAAGGATAAAGTAGACTTTCTTGATCTGATGGTCTTTTGAATCTTCTTGGTTGATTTGAAGATAGTTTTGATGTCATGCCTTTTAAGAGTTATTCCTAAGCAGTCTGTGTACTAGTTGAAAGTCCTGTGCTGTCGGACGCATGGTAAACAGGATAATTACTTTACATAAGCTCAAGCTCCTCTGGTAGAACCCCTTCCTTCAAGATTATTTACCACGTTTAACCATGTCAATATATTATCGAAAATCTTATTTATCTTTTGATGTGAAGGTATAATTACATACTATGAGGTTGTTTGTTATAATATACATTACTATAACTGAAACATAGTTCATTTACTTTTTTTCTTCTGTGTCGTATATCCTCCTGGTCCATTCCTTCTTATTACGTGCTATTGTCTTCCCCTCAGTCAATGTCATTCCCTTGGCTCTTAATATTTCTTCGATGTACATATTGTTTTTCTTTCCCATATTTTCTTAACCATTCTTTCTTTTTCTATTCTTTAAACATGTTCAAACTATCTTAATTGTTTGTTTCGTATACCATCTTTTACTGATTTTATTTTCAGGTCTTTCCATATTCTTTATTCTGTACCTCTTGATTACTCCCAATATTCTTCATAAAAACTTCATCTCTACAGACTGTATTTTGCTTCCTATCCTCTTCGTTCGTTAATATCTAGCTTCCATAGAGTAATATCAATTTGAATATGGTTATATCTACTGCAAACTTTGTTTTATGTCATTTTCTTTTTCCTAATAAACGCATTGTTTAGGGAATAGTATAGTCTTGTCGTTGATTCTAATCTGTTTTCACAATTCCTGTTTTCTGAAATTTTATCTCAAGATATTTAAACATATCTACTTCCTTTATATCCTTATCATCCAGTTGTACTGCTATTTCTTTATCCTCTTTTCGTATAGCCATTACATCACTTTCGTTTTCTCAGTATTGGTTTTAGGTTTCGTGCCTATAGTACCTTTGCCCTTATATTTCGGTTACAGTGTAGATTGTTTTTATTCTTTGTAGATACCACTATATCGTCCGCGAATGGCTTTCAGATATTTCCACTTATTACATGTTTTTGTATCTTACCTTCAGTTTCTTGATCTTCCTTTTTACTTTGTCTATTATTACGTTGAATAGAATAGGGCTGAGTATTCTTTTCTTTTCTTAACTTTACCACTCCGCGTGTCTTCCCTGCTACTTTCTTTAACGTCTTTTTTAAAAGGTTTCACATCTCGTCTACATTAAGGTTATCTACTTTTAGTGAACTATTTACTAAAGCAGAAGTCAATTAGTCTTATTCCATTTTTATTTTTATAATTTTTCTTGTACTGCCCAGTTTTCTTAGTCTTTTTACCTACTCTTGTGTTAAAGTCTTCTATTACTTACAATCCACCTCATCATTTTCTATTGTTTCAGTTAATGTATCCCAAAATTTGTATTTTTTCTTATTATCTTATCATGGTTTTCCATTCCTGTCTAAAGCAATTTTTATTTTTAGTATTTGTTCCGATATTACTATCTACTTGTCAACGTACTTTTTCTTTCTTTATTATGCATTTTACTCCATCTTTTGCTCTTTGATTAAGATCTACTTCACTATATATCAGTAAATGACCTTTATTCAATTCTAATTCACGTTTTCCTTCTTTTTCGTTTCTGTAACTCTAAGTATGTCTAATCCTGCTTTTCCAAATTCTTTATTTTTTCCTAGTACCAATGTTCCATGTACCAATTTTCCACAATTCTTGTTTGCTATCAACAGTTCTAGTACAATTCTTCACATTTTTGTCTCACTTTTCTTTATTATTCCTCTTTGATCATTTTCATGTTTTTTTGCCGTGTTTGGAAACATTTTCTATCTTCTTCACTTTTTAGTTCTTTGGTTCTACCTCAATGTACAATACTTTAACCTTCATTTGTTCTAGTGCTTTTTTTCTTTATTCAATTTCGAAACTTGTATATCATGTAATTTTGGTAACCACTCTTTACCTTTTCCAGTAATCTTTTTCTGTTTTGTTATATCATTGTTTATATATACCCTACCTTTTTTATTTCTAGCAAATGTTGTCTTATTCTTCATTATTCTAGTTTACTCACGTATATTCTCTAATTTGACTTTATGCATTGTTTTAATCTTAGTCCCAACCTATTAAAACAAGGAATCAAATAAAGGATAGTAAAGTCACCTAATTTCTCTCATTAATTGCAAAGATATTAAATAATAGTCATTTGCACTACATAGAGGAAAGATGAAGTTTTCGTTCACGCGAATTGCGTATCTTTCGGAAGATGGTAGCTAGTTTAGGTGACGTTTTACCCCTTAATATAGGTACTTCTTCAAAGCCTCTTCTGGTTACTGGCCTTGAAAAGCATTTACTTTAAGGTGCGAAACGTCGTCTCTGTGTTTTCTTTCGAAACATTTCTAAAAGGGATCCAGGGCCCTTAATACGTCCCTGGCTAAAATCTTAATTATTCATATTTGTATTAAAAACCTTTTAAACTAAAATGTATCACATTCAAAGTAATCATTATTATATGATGAATTTGTAAACGTAATTTTATCATGTTAAATTTAATTACGTTAATACTTGCTGCGTACTACTACTTTACTAAGTGAAAGAAAGTTAAACCTTATACAACGCCATCATGGTATAATAAAATTTTCAATTAAAATTTTGTTTTAAGTTTAAACTATTATTTTTAAAATTAATTACATCTTTTTAATTAGAAAATTTTCTGTACCAATTCAAGTACTAATTGACGTTGATTATAACACTAATAAAGGTAATTTAATGAAATATAAATAAACTTTTTGGGAGTAAATTAGTTTCACAACAATATGATTTGTAAAGTAGTCACGATCAAAAGTTTCTTCCGTCACTCATTCCTATTATGTAATCAAGTAAAGTTGATATATTTTGAGTTTAAAACGAAATAGGGAATTTAAACATTTAACTATACAACACTCATTTAATATTTAATTTCGGTTTAAGTTGTACGTGTGCTGGTACTCGTAACACTAATTTTGTAAACTAAAATAAACCTATTAATTAATTTTTGACAAAAGAATCTAAGCACAATACGGTGTATACCCAATTACAAACCTAAAACAACGCCATATTGCAAATATGTACATAGTATAAAATGAACAAAATTTTGTTATAGTTTACACTAAACTAAAACACAATTCTAATCCTTTATTAAAACACACTATTTTATATTCAGGTCGTGTCGCTTTTATTTACATTATACACATTTGTTACACCCTCTGCAAAAAAAATTATTGCCCACTAAACTAAACAAAATGTTGTACAACAAAAGACAACCTCGAGAGTCCACCTAAGAGGATAAACGATAAGTGACTAGCCAAGTAACAAGTTCAAGTGCTAATTTTAACCCAAGTTTGGGAACATTTGTCTGTTAAGGGGTTAATTAAATTTATATTAAGTTTAGAAAGGCGAAAGCTTACCTTATGCAATTAGCAAGTTACATTTTTTGGAAAATATTTGTATTTAATTAAAATTTGGCTTCAAAATCGGTATAATAAAAGTTATTGCATTAATTTTAACGTAATTAAGTTTCTGTTATTTTGAAAGCGTAAATATTGTATTATTATTTTATTCTCCGTAAGATAATTTTTCCTATAACATTTTTAAAATCTGATTTTGGAAGATAAACAAAATTCAACTGCCGTAGTTCACTTTAAAGTCTTATAATTCTGCACTTAATAAAAATTTAGAGTTTTCGGTTTTTTAAATTATTAGCCGTTTGTTTTATTATATTATTAGTGCAGTAAATAGAGATATATTTTTGACAAAATAATAGTAGGGAAAAGAAGACTGAAAATGACCGAGTGCGAGTAAACGGAGGAGTAGTGGGAGTACCCGTCCGCAGCGCGCTTATATAAATCGCAGTCCCCTCAAACGGCGCTTAGCGGACGAGTACCCCACTACTCCACCGTTTTCTCACACTAGGTCATTTTCAGTCATGTTTTCATGCATTTTTGCGTGTTAAATATCATTTTATTAAAAAATTAGAATATACGTTTTGTTCATCTCCGATTGCCTAACAGTTGCAGGGTTTTACACACACTAAGTATGCATCATTACCTCCTGTTTCCAGAAATATTTATGCTACATCTTAAAAACGACGGATCTACGAATTTTAAACGAAAAATCAAAATCTTTCACTTTTTTCGATTTTTCTCGGATAGTTATTACCCGATCGAGTTAAATTGGTGCTCATTGTATTTGTATTTTTATTCTCTACAACTTCCTTTTACATCATTAACATTGGTTCATTACTTTTCTACCAGGAAAAAACAGTTGAGATAAAACACGTGTCTTTGCATATAAATGTTAATTAACAATATAATGACTATTCATTTTCCGTATAAAACATGAATATAAGATACTTTATACAATTTATAAATACATGGCGCAGGTGGTATCCTATTATTATTTTGTCAAAATTTACTTGTTATTTGCTCTATTGACTGGGGTATATAAACATATTATTTGTACGTAGGTTGTTTTATACATATGTATGCGCTTTTCATTATTTAAATCTTTATGTTGTGATAAGTGAACTATGTTTATTAAAAATCTAAATATCCAATTAGCAAAATCTGTGAAAAAACGATTAAAATGTGATGTCTTGATAAATAAACGCTAGGCATTGTAGTAGCGGAAACGTTGACGGAAAATTTAGTGTTTTTTTCTGTTATTTCCACAAAGATGATCCTAGAAATAGGAAATCTAAACGTCATTGTTTAATAAAATTAAGGAAAAACCACAATTAGCAACATTTTAGTAAAACTCCAATGATTTTTTTAAACAATTTGAAGCAGTTATCAATACTCATGTTTTTATTTCAAATGTTTTCTGTGAATTGCAATATGTCAGATTTCACATTTGCTAAGTGGTACCAACTCGGCGTATGTGAAAATTTATCCAGCGTTATTATACCGTCACGAAACACTTTTAGTTTGTAGTTCATTGCCATCTTTCTTAATGGGTCTTCAAAACGGATGAAAAATAAATCAAAATAAATGAAATTTGAAATACAACAAAAATGTCACTTCTGTTTAGTGAATTAACATTTGCCAATTACGCCGTTTTGCAATAAATCCTTTGTTCGTTCCATGAAAGAGCTTGAGATAGGTGTTGTTCTTAAAAGTAAATTTGCTATGTTATGTTAAAACTCAACAGTATGATTACACCCACGGTTAAATTCTGAATTTGCAAGATTGCGTATCTTTATGAAAACTGTTAACATGTTAATTTTGTTGGGAGACGCACTCCCGCCTATTGTGTTTTTATATTTTAAGTTTAGTCTGTAAGCAGATTTGAAACTACGAAGTAGTATGTAATCAAACAAGTACTAACCTGTAGCGGATTATAATTGTTATCGTTAACAATCGCTAAATATTAAACAGTTGCGTATGAACTATTGAAGGTGATTTTCATGCGGGTGATTAAGTAATGATGGTGATAACGTGGAAGGAACAACCCAGTTTGCAAAAATAAAGAGAACTTTCGTTTGAATAAAGTCAAAATAACGCTTGGGGACTTTTCGATTTTCTCTTAGACGTGAACTAACTAACGAAATGTATTGTATTTAACGATTAATTTGGCGTAATAAACTGTTCCCGTTAAGGAAGCTTTGTGTAACGGCAATGTTTTGGGAGTTTTGGTGTATACCCCAAAACGGATTGATAGTCTCATCAGAAGAAAAACAACTGTAAGTAATTTCATTGTTTACTTCGGAGAACTACTGTGTTTTGTGCTTTAGTGTGAATTTAAGATAAACAAGTTAAGTTAGGACGTCCATGCGTATTTTTTGTTTTGGTTGTAGTGTTGTACGAAATGAAACTAACAGAGATGAGAGTTCTGAATTTCAAATTTGATTATAAAAATGATTTGTTTTAAATAAGATAATAACAAATATTAAGAAGGGGCAAGCGTTTTTGAGTTATGTAAATCGTATGTAGATCCGTACAAGATTTGAATGCGGAAAAATGTTTGAAATACCGCAACTTCTAATGTCAATTACGAATATCGTAGTAAGTTAACTTTTGAAATACCAAAACGTGGCGGTTCTGTTAACGCTTTTAAAACGATACCAAATTGTTAAGGAGTTTTACGTTTAAAAAGTGTGGTAACCATAGCATAGTATAAGAACCCGCAAACTTTATTCATAAACATTGGGTAAATGGAATTCCTTCTATTCAGTATAATACTAAGCACCTACTTTAGGGTGCGAGACGTGGCTACTTTTTGTAAGAGGTCCAGGCGTCCTTGGTTTGTTCTTGGTAAACATCTTTAGTATTTTTTCCAAAAATTTTACTACCAATGTTAGGTTTCGGGCAAATATCACAATCATATAAATGACTTTAAAATGTGATAAACAACAACCAGCCAATTACAAGGTTTACAAGTTTGTTGTTATGGTATAAACAATAAAATTTTATACTGATAAATTGTTTAAAAACATACTTGCAGCTCCAATGTCTATAGTTGGTCGTAAGAATGTGAGGACGAATGTAGTCAAAGGCTCCTAAAGCGGCACCGAGTGCCACTTAAGGTATTTTAGTAATTATTCTCAGTAGTAGGGCTTAGAGAAAAACAAAACAAACAAACTTGTAAAGAAATTACTAGAGTTTAATTGGACGAGATTTGATAAAGCGAAACTAAACACAAACAATTGCACAACAATAAGAGGAAAAACAGTATCCAAATGCAAGATTTAAAATAATCATGAACACTATGCGTTTATTTAAGCGTCAGAAACAAAACACCCTCACACGATGTACTAATAGATAATTGGGCTTTAAAAGTATTTAGCCTTAATAGCACTGACTGACTTTGCGCTATATCCATACTCAAAACGTTTAAATTACTACTAAAAAGAAAACAAATGATTCAAGGACTGTAGGACCCTTCAGTTTATAAACAGTAAACAATATTCTTCAAATTTGGAGAAGGTGTAACAACTAAACCATATGAATAAAAATTAGTTGCATCGATGTTTTATTGAATTTTACTATTTGTAAAGAACTTAAAAAATATAGTCTTATAGACTTATCTGACGTATATCGGTGACCGCTTTATATGAACGATTACATATTATCAATATATATGACTAGACTGGTGATCTTTATTATATCGGATAGTTTTTCTATCCCAGGCAACCCAAGTTATTGGTGACGAAGAGGGAACCAGGTTAAAGGTTCGTACTGCATATGCTCCAATCAAATTTTAACACGAGAAAACTTCCTTTGGACAATGACAGACGTTGATGTTGACGTTCACAGAAAATACATAATTAGGTACATAATGTTATCGCCCAACCAGTAGTTATTTTGAATACTCTAAAGCTGATAAATGGAATAGTAAACTGGCAGCTAGCTATTCCAAGAAAAACTAGTCTTTAACTGTTTTGGTCATAAATTACCACTAACTTCTACTGACATTGACAATCAAATAACTGACCTAACGAACGCAATTATTACTAGTTTACAACAAGCCATTGAGTCAAATAAAAGAAAAAAGAACTAATAACTATAACATTCTACCCAATTACAACTAGACCTAACTAAGCAAAAAGCAAACCCGTCGCAAATGGCTATGCACAAGAAACCCAACTACAAAAAAAATAGTAAACAATTTAAGTGGTAGAATTAAACGCGAATTAGACGATTTTAGAATACGGACCTACCAAAAATTTATTGCAGATCTGGAAGATTCAGGATTATAGAGAACAACTAAAAAGGCATTAAAACAAAAACCTGAAAGACCATCAATTATCAACCATGATGTAACATATCACACGGATGATAAGAAAGATAATGCGTTTTCTTTCAATTTAGAAGCTACCTGCTATCTACGTAGAAACTCACTTGCCACAACCAAACATTGTATCACCAACTTCTCCTCAGAAATAGAGAAATGAATTGAACAGCTTTAGATCAAAAGGCACCTAGGCATAACTTAATTTCTAACATAATACTAAAACATCTAACACAAAAAATACTGACATTAACGGCAACGCTACGCTACGGCTAGGTTATTCTCCAAAATCATGAAAACCCTCATATTTTAATGTTTCTAAATCCTGGAAAAAATCCTAAACATTTAACAAGTTACCGGCCAATCAGCCTTCTGCCAACAATGTCGAAGCTCCTAGAAAGAATAGTACTTTCCAGGTTAAAAAACGAACAATCTAATTTAAAGATAATCCTTCAGTTTCAATTCGGATTTGGAAACGGCTATTCAACATACCATCAATTACAAAAACTCACTAAACTAATAGAAGAGGGTTACGGACCCAAACAGTACACTGCGGTACTATTCATTGATATTTCCCAAGCTTTTGACACTGTATGGTGCCTAGGGTAAAATACAAGATTGTTTACCTAAATATACCCAGTTACCTAAAGCTATCTTATATTCTTTTCTTGACGAGCGAGTCTTTAAAATAATGATTCTTAACTCACATTCTACAACAAGAACGATAAAAGCTGGGGTTCAACAAGATAACGTCGTAGGGCCGATGTTTTTAACATTTTCTGTGGCAATATGCCTGCTGTGCAAGCTGACTTACTAATGACGACACTGCAATTATTGTCAAGGACAACAACTTACACCAGGCGGTAACTAAACTTAAAAGGTTGCAGACAAATTAAGCCAATGGTTCAACCACTGAAAACTAAAACTAATTTTTTGGCCAATGCCACCATTGAAGGTGATTTTCATGCGGGTGATTAAGTAATGATGGTGATAACGTGGAAGGAACAACCCAGTTTGCAAAAATAAAGAGAACTTTCGTTTGAATAAAGTCAAAATAACGCTTGGGGACTTTTCGATTTTCTCTTAGACGTGAACTAACTAACGAAATGTATTGTATTTAACGATTAATTTGGCGTAATAAACTGTTCCCGTTAAGGAAGCTTTGTGTAACGGCAATGTTTTGGGAGTTTTGGTGTATACCCCAAAACGGATTGATAGTCTCATCAGAAGAAAAACAACTGTAAGTAATTTCATTGTTTACTTCGGAGAACTACTGTGTTTTGTGCTTTAGTGTGAATTTAAGATAAACAAGTTAAGTTAGGACGTCCATGCGTATTTTTGTTTTGGTTGTAGTGTTGTACGAAATGAAACTAACAGAGATGGGAGTTCTGAATTTCAAATTTGATTATAAAAATGATTTGTTTTAAATAAGATAATAACAAATATTAAGAAGGGGGCAAGCGTTTTTGAGTTATGTAAATCGTATGTAGATCCGTACAAGATTTGAATGCGGAAAAATGTTTGAAATACCGCAACTTCTAATGTCAATTACGAATATCGTAGTAAGTTAACTTTTGAAATACCAAAACGTGGCGGTTCTGTTAACGCTTTTAAAACGATACCAAATTGTTAAGGAGTTTTACGTTTTAAAAAAGTGTGGTAACCATAGCATAGTATAAGAACCCGCAAACTTTATCCATAAACATTGGGTAAATGGAATTCCTTCTATTCAGTATAATACTAAGCACCTACTTTAGGGTGCGAGACGTGGCTACTTTTTGTAAGAGGTCCAGGCGTCCTTGGTTTGTTCTTGGTAAACATCTTTAGTATTTTTTCCAAAAATTTTACTACCAATGTTAGGTTTCGGGCAAATATCACAATCATATAAATGACTTTAAAATGTGATAAACAACAACCAGCCAATTACAAGGTTTTACAAGTTTGTTGTTATGGTATAAACAATAAAATTTTATACTGATAAATTGTTTAAAAACATACTTGCAGCTCCAATGTCTATAGTTGGTCGTAAGAATGTGAGGACGAATGTAGTCAAAGGCTCCTAAAGCGGCACCGAGTGCCACTTAAGGTATTTTAGTAATTATTCTCAGTAGTAGGGCTTAGAGAAAAACAAAACAAACAAACTTGTAAAGAAATTACTAGAGTTTAATTGGACGAGATTTGATAAAGCGAAACTAAACACAAACAATTGCACAACAATAAGAGGAAAAACAGTATCCAAATGCAAGATTTAAAATAATCATGAACACTATGCGTTTATTTAAGCGTCAGAAACAAAACACCCTCACACGATGTACTAATAGATAATTGGGCTTTAAAAGTATTTAGCCTTAATAGCACTGACTGACTTTGCGCTATATCCATACTCAAAACGTTTAAATTACTACTAAAAAGAAAACAAATGATTCAAGGACTGTAGGACCCTTCAGTTTATAAACAGTAAACAATATTCTTCAAATTTGGAGAAGGTGTAACAACTAAACCATATGAATAAAAATTAGTTGCATCGATGTTTTATTGAATTTTACTATTTGTAAAGAACTTAAAAATATAGTCTTATAGACTTATCTGACGTATATCGGTGACCGCTTTATATGAACGATTACATATTATCAATATATATGACTAGACTGGTGATCTTTATTATATCGGATAGTTTTTCTATCCCAGGCAACCCAAGTTATTGGTGACGAAGAGGGAACCAGGTTAAAGGTTCGTACTGCATATGCTCAATCAAATTTTAACACGAGAAAACTTCCTTTGGACAATGACAGACGTTGATGTTGACGTTCACAGAAAATACATAATTAGGTACATAATGTTATCGCCCAACCAGTAGTTATTTTGAATACTCTAAAGCTGATAAATGGAATAGTAAACTGGCAGCTAGCTATTCCAAGAAAAACTAGTCTTTAACTGTTTTGGTCATAAATTACCACTAACTTCTACTGACATTGACAATCAAATAACTGACCTAACGAACGCAATTATTACTAGTTTACAACAAGCCATTGAGTCAAATAAAAGAAAAAGAACTAATAACTATAACATTCTACCCAATTACAACTAGACCTAACTAAGCAAAAAGCAAACCCGTCGCAAATGGCTATGCACAAGAAACCCAACTACAAAAAAATAGTAAACAATTTAAGTGGTAGAATTAAACGCGAATTAGACGATTTTAGAATACGGACCTACCAAAAATTTATTGCAGATCTGGAAGATTCAGGATTATAGAGAACAACTAAAAAGGCATTAAAACAAAAACCTGAAAGACCATCAATTATCAACCATGATGTAACATATCACACGGATGATAAGAAAGATAATGCGTTTTCTTTCAATTTAGAAGCTACCTGCTATCTACGTAGAAACTCACTTGCCACAACCAAACATTGTATCACCAACTTCTCCTCAGAAATAGAGAAATGAATTGAACAGCTTTAGATCAAAAAGGCACCTAGGCATAACTTAATTTCTAACATAATACTAAAACATCTAACACAAAAAATACTGACATTAACGGCAACGCTACGCTACGGCTAGGTTATTCTCCAAAATCATGAAAACCCTCATATTTTAATGTTTCTAAATCCTGGAAAAAATCCTAAACATTTAACAAGTTACCGGCCAATCAGCCTTCTGCCAACAATGTCGAAGCTCCTAGAAAGAATAGTACTTTCCAGGTTAAAAAACGAACAATCTAATTTAAAGATAATCCTTCAGTTTCAATTCGGATTTGGAAACGGCTATTCAACATACCATCAATTACAAAACTCACTAAACTAATAGAAGAGGGTTACGGACCCAAACAGTACACTGCGGTACTATTCATTGATATTTCCCAAGCTTTTGACACTGTATGGTGCCTAGGGTAAAATACAAGATTGTTTACCTAAATATACCCAGTTACCTAAAGCTATCTTATATTCTTTTCTTGACGAGCGAGTCTTTAAAATAATGATTCTTAACTCACATTCTACAACAAGAACGATAAAAGCTGGGGTTCAACAAGATAACGTCGTAGGGCCGATGTTTTTTAACATTTTCTGTGGCAATATGCCTGCTGTGCAAGCTGACTTACTAATGACGACACTGCAATTATTGTCAAGGACAACAACTTACACCAGGCGGTAACTAAACTTAAAAAGGTTGCAGACAAATTAAGCCAATGGTTCAACCACTGAAAACTAAAACTAATTTTTTGGCCAATGCGCAGCCAAAGTGTTCACATTACGCAGAATAAATAACCCTTTGCCAATCTCAATTAACAATAATCCTAAGACGGTTAAATATATTGGGGTGCTGCTGGACACCAGATTATCGTGGAAAGACAATTTTATCCAATAATAAATAAAAACCAAACTTAAAACAAAGTGTATTTTGTTATTATATAAAAGCCCTTGTAATGAATGCTTGCGTCATCTGGGGTAACTCAGCACAAATACAAGTACTGCAGAACAAAGTCCTACAAATTGAAGTCAGCGCTGCGTGGTACGTAACTAGCGAACAGTTACACAGAGAACTATGTGTCTTAAAAAGAGTGAACATATCAAGAAACTGGTCATCAAATTTCATAGCAAAATAAAATTGTGAAGGTCCAGAATTTTATAATTTAGGTCGCAAAAACATTCACCTAAGGCATAAACGCAAAGTAAGTCAAGACATCTACTTATAGTTCTAATAATTATTTATCATTTTTACGAAATATTTATTTTATTTGCATGTTAAATAATCCTAAGTTATTATAACGTTAATGTGTATGTATTGTAAAAATTTTATGAATAGTAGCTGCTGCTGCTGAACTGACTTAAATGAATTTAAAAAAATCAATTGTTATTATCATCAAAAGTTGTAATTAAATATTACTACAAAAATTGATTATGTAAACCCTGTTACGTTTTAAAAATGATTAAACGGTATTCAATATACAATATTTCTTTTGCTAATGAATAGATATTTTATTAAAAGTTAGGTTATTCGCTAGTAATAAGAAACTGCTAAAACGGGTTCAAAGATAAATTAACATCATTAATTATTATATAAAACTAATTACGGCACTGAACAAAAACATGATTGATTACTAATTCAATATAAATTTTGATATTGTTTACCAAAATCTCAAATACCGTTTTAATGGTGTACTAAAATTAATGTAGGATTAAATAATAAACTATTTTAATCATTTAGTATGCGTGACAATACTTAACTGAAATATATTTCTTCCCCTAAACCGTAGAAACCTTCCAGTAAATTTTGATTCGCTAATTACACCCTTCAGCATATAAAAACTAAGTTGGAATGAAAATTAATGAAGCTTCCTTTCACCTGATATATATTTCGTGGTTGCCCTTTGCCACTTCCCAAGAGTGTTGAGTCGCTGTGCAGTTACATTAAAAAGATAAAGTGACAAATGTGGGGTAGTTTTTGGTGTTTCACAACCTGCAATATTTACTGAGCTGAAGTCATCATTCATAGCAAACAAGAACTCGGGTTACTTTCTTTTATATTTTTAACAAAAAGAATATGAACGAGGTTTTACATTACGACTTCGTTTCAATTAATATAATACAGATCAAATGAATTTAAATTAAATTAAACAACTGATACCCACCCACACAGTTTTATCTTGAGAAAACTCAACCCTAGTTTGGTAGTACTGTAGGCAATAATGTAACATTATGAAAGAAAACCTTAAAGTTAAATTCTAATATTTTGATGATTAATAACGCATGAAAAGAGTACGACCGTATTAACTCTAATTTTTTTGTTGTTGTCAGTACTGGAGCTGCTCTTCTAAAACAGACAATGGAAAATATACAATTTTTATATGGTTGGAAAAATTAATAACGTGAAAATGACAGATTTCAATATTGGAAATTGGAAATAGCGATTGCAAAAATTTCCACTTTCGTTATCATGTACATACCAAAAAATTTAATGTCTTAATCGAGAAAATTAGGAAGTGGTATGAATGAAAATTTGGCAGTGTTTAAAAATTGAATTTAGCGTCGCTTTAATAAAATATCTAATGGAATATATAAACAGATGGTCGCATTATACGGCACGTATTTGTCAAATGATGGGGGTTCAAACAGAGCACTGAACACGTCTCTTCAACATGAATAATGCGTTATGATTGCTTCATACATATTTAATATCTACTCAAACCGATTGTTTCGTCGCAAAAGCGTTTCTTTATTTTTTACTGTCACGACCAGGTTTGCATTATTGAATCTGAAAAAAAAATTATGCGAGGCATTAACGCTTTTGTAATACATTGTTAATTTAGAAAACTAAGGATACACCTGAAAAGAAATTAAAGGGATACTGCGAACTCAACTTGCAGGACCAAGCAGTTTGTAACAGGGGCATAAACCTTCAGGTAATGCAAAACTTTGTACAAATAACACGGCCCTAAGATTAATATACATTTAGCAAACAAACGCTTTTCGACTGTAACTTTCCTTTCTGTGTGCTTTATCTTTTGAATTTATATAACTGTTTTAGATTCTTACAGAGTACGTGATAGTCTATCGGTATGTGTGCTTTTCTGAACAAACAAAATAGAGAGAGGGTAGATTCGAATACTTTAAACGTGACAATCATGAATCGTCTGTATATTTGCACATTACCTACATCTAAATGACAATGACAAATCTTACGGAAACACAATTTTTCTCTTTACTTTTGAGAATTCTCAAATTAACATTAAAATTGCGTTTATTCGAGTATTTTTTTTTAAATCAAAAACGCGCGCAAAACTTGTATTACATTCAGATATATTTATATCCTCTAAGGTTTTATCTTTCACGTAGTTTCGATTTTTTGGCTGTATATTTAAGAGACACTTTTCTGCTTTTCAAATACAATTTGAAACGTAATTCACCAGAACAATGTATTGCGTTCCCAATACGAAAATAAATTTCTAAATCAAGTCGAAATAATGTAAATTTGAAAAACGAGATTTTTGCATTAAAATTCAACAATTTTTGGTATAAATTATTGTATAATCTGTCTTTAATACTGACAAAATTTTTGCCTTGTTATTATAATAATATTTATTTATTCAAAATTAAGTCTATTTTAAAGACACTTAAAAATAATTTAAACCCTCCTTTTTTTCCCTTTCCTCTTTTCCTCTTTTCCTCTTTCTTTTTCTTTTCTTTTTTTTCCCCCTTCTTCTTTCTCTTCTTTTTTTTTTTCCTGGGGGGGGGGGGGGGGGGGGGGGGGGGGGGGGGGGGGGGGGGGGGGGGGGGGGGGGGGGGGGGGGGGGGGGGGGGGGGGGGGGGGGGGGGGGGGGGGGGGGGGGGGGGGGGGGGGGGGGGGGGGGGGGGGGGGGGGGGGGGGGGGGGGGGGGGGGGGGGGGGGGGGGGGGGGGGGGGGGGGGGGGGGGGGGGGGGGGGGGGGGGGGGGGGGGGGGGGGGGGGGGGGGGGGGGGGGGGGGGGGGGGGGGGGGGGGGGGGGGGGGGGGGGGGGGGGGGGGGGGGGGGGGGGGGGGGGGGGGGGGGGGGGGGGGGGGGGGGGGGGGGGGGGGGGGGGGGGGGGGGGGGGGGGGGGGGGGGGGGGGGGGGGGGGGGGGGGGGGGGGGGGGGGGGGGGGGGGGGGGGGGGGGGGGGGGGGGGGGGGGGGGGGGGGGGGGGGGGGGGGGGGGGGGGGGGGGGGGGGGGGGGGGGGGGGGGGGGGGGGGGGGGGGGGGGGGGGGGGGGGGGGGGGGGGGGGGGGGGGGGGGGGGGGGGGGGGGGGGGGGGGGGGGGGGGGGGGGGGGGGGGGGGGGGGGGGGGGGGGGGGGGGGGGGGGGGGGGGGGGGGGGGGGGGGGGGGGGGGGGGGGGGGGGGGGGGGGGGGGGGGGGGGGGGGGGGGGGGGGGGGGGGGGGGGGGGGGGGGGGGGGGGGGGGGGGGGGGGGGGGGGGGGGGGGGGGGGGGGGGGGGGGGGGGGGGGGGGGGGGGGGGGGGGGGGGGGGGGGGGGGGGGGGGGGGGGGGGGGGGGGGGGGGGGGGGGGGGGGGGGGGGGGGGGGGGGGGGGGGGGGGGGGGGGGGGGGGGGGGGGGGGGGGGGGGGGGGGGGGGGGGGGGGGGGGGGGGGGGGGGGGGGGGGGGGGGGGGGGGGGGGGGGGGGGGGGGGGGGGGGGGGGGGGGGGGGGGGGGGGGGGGGGGGGGGGGGGGGGGGGGGGGGGGGGGGGGGGGGGGGGGGGGGGGGGGGGGGGGGGGGGGGGGGGGGGGGGGGGGGGGGGGGGGGGGGGGGGGGGGGGGGGGGGGGGGGGGGGGGGGGGGGGGGGGGGGGGGGGGGGGGGGGGGGGGGGGGGGGGGGGGGGGGGGGGGGGGGGGGGGGGGGGGGGGGGGGGGGGGGGGGGGGGGGGGGGGGGGGGGGGGGGGGGGGGGGGGGGGGGGGGGGGGGGGGGGGGGGGGGGGGGGGGGGGGGGGGGGGGGGGGGGGGGGGGGGGGGGGGGGGGGGGGGGGGGGGGGGGGGGGGGGGGGGGGGGGGGGGGGGGGGGGGGGGGGGGGGGGGGGGGGGGGGGGGGGGGGGGGGGGGGGGGGGGGGGGGGGGGGGGGGGGGGGGGGGGGGGGGGGGGGGGGGGGGGGGGGGGGGGGGGGGGGGGGGGGGGGGGGGGGGGGGGGGGGGGGGGGGGGGGGGGGGGGGGGGGGGGGGGGGGGGGGGGGGGGGGGGGGGGGGGGGGGGGGGGGGGGGGGGGGGGGGGGGGGGGGGGGGGGGGGGGGGGGGGGGGGGGGGGGGGGGGGGGGGGGGGGGGGGGGGGGGGGGGGGGGGGGGGGGGGGGGGGGGGGGGGGGGGGGGGGGGGGGGGGGGGGGGGGGGGGGGGGGGGGGGGGGGGGGGGGGGGGGGGGGGGGGGGGGGGGGGGGGGGGGGGGGGGGGGGGGGGGGGGGGGGGGGGGGGGGGGGGGGGGGGGGGGGGGGGGGGGGGGGGGGGGGGGGGGGGGGGGGGGGGGGGGGGGGGGGGGGGGGGGGGGGGGGGGGGGGGGGGGGGGGGGGGGGGGGGGGGGGGGGGGGGGGGGGGGGGGGGGGGGGGGGGGGGGGGGGGGGGGGGGGGGGGGGGGGGGGGGGGGGGGGGGGGGGGGGGGGGGGGGGGGGGGGGGGGGGGGGGGGGGGGGGGGGGGGGGGGGGGGGGGGGGGGGGGGGGGGGGGGGGGGGGGGGGGGGGGGGGGGGGGGGGGGGGGGGGGGGGGGGGGGGGGGGGGGGGGGGGGGGGGGGGGGGGGGGGGGGGGGGGGGGGGGGGGGGGGGGGGGGGGGGGGGGGGGGGGGGGGGGGGGGGGGGGGGGGGGGGGGGGGGGGGGGGGGGGGGGGGGGGGGGGGGGGGGGGGGGGGGGGGGGGGGGGGGGGGGGGGGGGGGGGGGGGGGGGGGGGGGGGGGGGGGGGGGGGGGGGGGGGGGGGGGGGGGGGGGTGAAATAAAAGAAAACGAGTCTATTTACAATTTTGTCTGCATTTTATAAGTAGTTTAATTAACGATATGGGTGACTTTTCCCAAGTACTAAGTCTTAATAAAGAAAACCCACATGTTCACGAACTACGAGGTTTTCTTAACTAACGTCATATTTCCTTTAAAAGTTTAGATTTGTTGTACTTCCCAGGTATTATTTTGTTGAGTTACAAAACAGAGATTATTTGTTCTTGTCAGTGTAGATTAAAAAAAATCACTTTCAATTTGTTTCTTATGTTTCTTAGTTTTTGTTGAAGTTAAATGCAGTAAATTAAATTTTTAAATAATGGTCTTTGATAAAGATCAGTTCTTGCACCTATTTTAATGTAGGGTAAGGGGTAAGATCAACAATCGGCTAAGATGACGAATTGCTTATTTTCAAAAACTGGTACTAGATAGCGCTACGTACTTCCGTTATACCGTGAATTAATACTACCTCTATGAACTATGAGATCTGTCATATTTCTGTGGTGTCATGGCAGCATTTATGTTTTGTCCATGTTCGATTGTGAGATTTGAAACGAGCAAGTAACCTGAGATTAATTTTTAATGACTGATTTTTTTTGAAGGATATATTTTCTTAAAGATTCCATTCATTTGTTATAGAGCATTCCTAAAATACATGCCTGTTATGGATTATTTTTAGAAGTAATCGCTTCGGATAGGTTGTCAACAAGCTAACAAGATGTTGAGTTCGTCATCCTACCCGACCTGAAAGCAACTGATGGTATAGTTCCACATATTTGACGACTCTGACTATAAACCGTCAATGACTACAGAAACACAATTCGATGTTTTGAAGAATGTGTACAGAGAAACGACAGAACAATCTGATGACATTAGGTCATCAATACCAATTGTAGCTGATATATCAAACCTACATCATGCTATTGATGCGAATATGGACATTGAAACAGTAGCCAAGTCATCCCGAAATGGTTCTTCAGCTACCCTGGATAACTCATCAGCTGTACCGTCTAATTAATAACTCTTTGGTTTGCCTCCTTTTCTTATTGCCGTTTGTAAAGGTAAAAAACCAATCAAGAGGCTATCGTAACTACATATAATCAGCACTCCTGTTAAGGGTGCTTTAGAAGCTAAAGAAGTTAAAAGAAACTACAGTATAAAAGAAAGAGGAAAATCGGAAGAAAAAACAGGAATCTGAAATACAAGAAAATAAAAAAAAATCCATAAGGAGCAAAACAAGAAGATCCAAAAAGAACAAACACCGACATATGTTAGAAAAATAAAATTTGATGATAAAAAATAATTCACAGATTCTTCCATATTAATAGTTATGTGGAAGAACAAAATGATGTAGATTACGTTAGAGACTTAAAAAAAATTTCCTGTTACGGTAGGTATAAGACTTAGAATCAAAATGCAACGTAATGTAGAATTTATTAAATGTAATTTAAACATGACCAGTTTTACCACTATTAAATAAAAGGGTCATCTTCAGACGTAGTAGTAACTTGAATTAATATAATTTAGGTATTTCTAATCATTCTCTTTTGCTTTCTTCATTTTATCCGTCTGGTTGCGTCATCTTACCCGCATGTGAGAGTAAGATGACGATTTTCACATTATGTCATAAAAATGTAGTTTTAAATAATTAAGTAACGTAAAGAACCCTTTAAATGTAAATGTTCAACGATGACTATGAGAAGACAAACAAGATATATATACACTAACAATATAATAAGCTTATTGTCATCTTATATATCCATACCCTATATATTTCTGATCTTCCTTCTTTATTTCAACATTTGGATTTTTTCGAAACTGAAAGAAAGCTATCTGAGGAGTTGCGTATTATGTATAATTATTTCAACAAATGGCGATTATGGCCCAAACAGAGATTTTTTGTTTTTAAATGTTTAAAAAAAACTGTATAGTATTTTTTAAAAAGCTTTTTTTAAATTAAGATAATTTTTTTGTAGTCTCAAACCGTCTGGCAATAAATTGTCCATAAATTTTTGTTGCACATTTTAATGTTTGAACAACGGTAGATTGGTAAAGCAAAGTAAGGCATTTTGTAGACGTTATATCACGTAGGACCGCCAACAAATACGGTTTTCAAGTATACTCTGAAACATACTTCGTATATGGAGAAAGGCAGACGGTATAAAATCATGTTGCAAAATCCGTCAGTATCTGCAGTCTATTAGGTTTTAGTTGTTTTCCTGAACCTTGAAGTAAATGCTTTGCTAAGACGAACTAATCCACAATTGCACACGGTTTTGTCACTACACTATACAAGTTTTATACTGATCTTCTAGAGCACCATACATAACACTTACATCACAATAAAATAATGAAGATGTACCATACAAATAAATAAATAAAAAAATTAATAAAGTAACTTATCGACAACGATGCAGAGTATGCTATCTCAAACGATTCATCAAAGAATTCTAAAAATATTCCTTCCGCGATTATTTCTAATGACACTAAAATTAGCCGGTCGGCTAACGTTGTTCCGGCGTTGCTGACTTTTTTAATAAAGTCCATCAAAATTACACTGCGTGTAATAGTTTCGAAGACATTTACCCAAAACTTACCATGTATCAGCTTATCATGAATTTCCAACAAAAATATTTTTGTAGTCGCCAAACGCCTTTTTCTTCCAAACCTGTTAATATTCCCTATTTCACTGTTAAGGATTGTATAGCTGTTTTTGCTAATTCACTTTCTTTTTTTTTTAATTTATTATAAAATATTTTTAGTTTTTCTTATGTCTGGAAACAAACACAAATATGTCCAATTTTTAAGTCAGGAAATCGCCACACCATCTTTTAATTTTTTGTTTAATACCTTTGCAAATATCTTTCAGGTTTGGTTACATAGTTCCATATCATCTTTGATAGCTACTTTAATGTCACCTATATAACATGAGTTTCTCAAAGGCAGATCAACTATTACTAACCTTAACAGTATCTCTAATTATGTAGCAAATATCGTGGGGTTTTATGTCTGAAATTACTATCGTTTGGTTTGCATAGTAGGCTTGTTAAATCTGTTTAACGCATCTGTCTGATAGATTCGTGCATGTAAAGAACTTAAATAATAAATCATTAGTCTTTTGGTGTAAATCTGGCTTTCCATGAAGTTCTAATCTGAGATCACTGTTATTTAAAGATTTATACACGACATAAAATACATAATAGCCGTTGAATGTCTCCTATTTGCTGATGAGTTTCATAGTTTCATAGATGGTATTTACCTGCCAAATAACTCGAACAATTTGTTTCTCTGTCTTGTTTAAATTTAGCATCAGTAAATGTAAAGTTTTATCCATTAATCATCAAAAAATTTCTTTTCACTATGATTTTAAACTAGAAGGTGTTTCATTTGACTCAACACTTACATTCTCAGATAACATAAGTTTATTAGACAAAATGCTGGTATAAATTGGAGTGTGCTTTAATAATAATATAGAGACCTTATAACACTTATCATAGGGTAATGTTGGAAGCTGTGCAGTGACGCTTTTTAAAGACACTATAGTATAGATAAACGGAATTAACTCTACTAGATGCTATCCCCATGATGATCTTTTAATAAAGTTTTCCTTTGCTTCTTTAGATTCACACAGATCTGTAGCCTGGTTGTCCATAATGTCTATCTATTTAAGTTAATCAATTATTTTGTGGATGACTGCGATACATTGTCTGCTCTAAACCTTAATGTTCTACAGAAGAGCTTCCAAACTCAACCAACTTTTTACATTCAAAAACATCGGCTTACATGCTGTATCAGTTGCCTGGTTATGAGATCTGTCGAATCTACAATACTTTGAAAATTGCACTAACAGACATTTTCCTTCAGTCATTAAAATCTTTTATTAGTTCGAATTGATTATTCATCGATCATTTTTCAGAAAACAGTTTTTTGAGTTTTTCTGAATAATTTTGGAGTTGTTCGAAATTTTTAGTTCTTTTAGTACAATTTGAACCAACACAATTGCCCATTAACCAAAATTGTATCTTTAAAAGATAGCAAACAATCCTACTCAATTTGGTACACACTGTGCATTGGTTTTATAAAACAAATGCTTGTTCATTAATTTGAGTATAATAGCAAAATATTTTGGTAATTTTTTTAACTACAACTGTGGAATTTAAATTTCTTATTTTTTGGACTCACAATTTTGTTTGTAAATCAGTAGGTGTAGTCAAATTTACTTATTCTGATTAACTTAAACATACCTTCAAGTAAGTTTATTATTATTTTATTTGGTACCTTGGGGATTTGATCAACTTTAAATTAGAACATGTTACAAGAATTCAGAAACGTTAGGATAATGCTGTAGAAGTTTATGAAATTTTGTTAGTTTATAGTGCTATGATTATTTCGGTAACTGCGTGTGCACCTAGTTATGAAGCTTCGCATACAGACACTGTGAATCTCTAGTATAATTTATTTATTTAATTTAGGTTTAATGCTTAAAATCTTTTTAATTACCATTTACTTTGTCTTCTGGAAACAAATAATTTCCATTGTCATGTAGTAATAAGCTTAATATTAAGTTGTTACATGTACAACCTGTAACGTGGAAGTCCCTGTACTGCTTCGGCAAACATTGGTGTTGGTGATCAGTCAGTAAATAAAAGTGCTTTGCGAAACTCAGTGTGTGCTTCTGAACTTTTTAATTCTTGGAAAACTGAGAAAATTTATTTTCATAGACATTTATGTGCACCTATATTACTAATTAAATTAGTTAAAAAACTTCGAGATAACATTTCTTTGATATTTTAAAGGGCTGGGAATCATAAAAAGGTTCATATTTGCAACGAAAATTGAATAAAAAGAGAAATTTTAATTACAAGGATGTTCAACGTCACGATGACGTCACGAAAAATTTAAATTTTCAATTCGTAAACTATTCATCTAAAGTCCCAAAACATATTTAACATATTTAAATTATTTGTATAGAATTTTGTAATATTTTGAATGATATCAATTTTGTAATAACTTTTGGAAAATTTCATTTTTACTGTTTTACGTTTCTTTGTTATTGTCGTCCAAACCCATTTGTTGGAAATTTTATCGATACACCCATGGAAATTAGAAAATTTAGCACAAAACATCATGCGCACTTGGCGATTGTTTATTTATCCTCCTGTCGTAGAAATTAATACGACATGTTATACTTTTTAATCTCACTAAAAGCGTAAGCATTTGTAAATTTTATGGAATTTATTGTAATTTCGTTCAATCGTTGACATATATATCGTACATCGATTAATTTATGACCACTTTCGTAGACAAGAAAATTGCGTCAGGAATCCGTTGTATCGATAAATAAAAAACCCAATTTCAGAATCGAGTAGAGTAGATAGAAGCCGCCGCTACGCAACAAATTGTTCGCTATCGTTGTTGTATTGGAAGAATTCAAATTTGGAGTCGAGAGATGATAAAATTCCAATTGGTTTTATTAAAAGGAAATTATTACCAGATCGAAACTCCTACAAAGGTATGAATTTCTTATATTGTTGATTGTATAAGTTTCGGAAAATACCGTATTCTTCACCAGTGTTTGGTAATTTTTGATTACACTCTAAATTTGCGTTGGTTGTTTATTCGCGTTTTTGTGCAATTGAATTTGCTTCATACTTGAAGCAAAGCATTAAAAAATTAAAAACAAGAATAAAACTTGCATTTGATTGTTGCATCTAAATTGTTAACGTAACTTATTGCAAAAAGATTAGAACATAAGGTTTGCGAAAGACAAATCTGATCTTAATTTCTATTTAGGTTAAGAATTAGTAGTTGTTTTTGTTTTTATTGAAACGATAATCATTTGGTTTTATTGCATTATACAGGGTGATTTATAATAAGTGTACAAAATTTTGACATCGTGTTCGAGAAGCCATTTTAAGAAAAAAATGTTAGATGAAGATAGCTCGTATTTTGTTTTTTAATTGAGCTACATTAGATTTAAATTTTATTTCATTAGAAAATAAAAGTACAACTTCAAAATGGATAACAAGAAAATGCCAGCATGATACCTGCGCACCATTGAGTCTCGTAAACCCGCGCTATTGTTGCACCATCTTGCCGAATTTTGTTAAACCCATTTGTTATTTAGTCAAGTAATTGTTCATGTGTATTAATTTCGACACTATAAACCATTTGCTTCAAGTAACCCCAAAGAAAAAAATCTAAAAGGTTCAGGTCGGGAGATCTTGGCAGCCAAGGAATAAAACCTCCCGACCAATCCATCTTTTAGGATAATTTTTTTTTGGTTGTTAATGTAATTCTCCTTTTAGGAGTTTGGGTTGAAATAAAATAAAAAACAGCTTATTGTCTTTAGGTAACAAAATTAGTTGCTTAACATAAACTGGCAGATTTGAATACTTGAGTATGTCACCTACTCGTACAACACCTACTTCATCTAAAAATGGATTTAAGAAAATTAATTTGGAACTTCTGTTCATAGGTTCACCTTTTAATAAGTGATTAAAATATTTGTCACTAAGTTCGTTTTGTTGAATTAGCTTAATAAGTAAGAATCAACTTCTTCGACACTTAAATTTCCTATATTTTTCTTCATTACACGTTTTAAATTATGGCAAAATCTTAAAACATATGCAAACACCTTTTTTTAAGTGTGAATATTCGAAAATCTGGTAATAAAATTAGAAACAAAATTATTATTTATATTAATGAATATTTTAAGATTTTTTCTCATTTCGGGTACATCTTGATTATGTAATTGAAAATTTGGACAAAACAGATTAGGCCAATGATTGGAATCTGTAACATATAAAATTGAGGGCCATTCCACCAAAGATCCCATGATTAAAGAAACTTGGTGGAAATACCTCTTGACGCAATATCAGCTGGATTTAATTTAGATTGGACATAGTTCCAATTATGTATGTTGGATAAACTTTGAATTTTTGAGATTTTATTTAAAACAAATATTTCTAACAGATTGGGTTCAGTATTTAACCAATGCAATACAACTTGTGAATCTGACCAGACATATATTGTTAAATTATCATTTATTAATTCACACAGTTGCTGGCTTAGTTGTACTTCCAGAAGTGCAGCGCACAATTCTAAATGTGGTATTGATAAAGATTTAACAGGAGCTACTTTGGTTTTAGCACAGAGTAGTCGAACTTTAATATTTCTTTGATAATCTATACTTCTAATATAAATACAAAAAACATAAGCCTGACTAGAGGCATTACAAAAACAATGAATATTAAGAATTGTAAAATCTTTTTCAATAGTGTTTCTTGGAATAGAAATAACATTAATTTCTAAAAGTTGTTTATATATTTCTTTCCAACGATGAATTGATTCGTCGGGAAGTGTGTCATCCCAAGACAATTTCAAAGACCATAGATATTGGATATATATTTTTGCTGAAACAACAACAGGACTAACTAATCCTAATGGATCGTATATTTGGGCAATTTTAGACAAAATTTGTCTTTTTGAAAATGTTTGATTCTCTGAAGATGATATTTTATATTTTAAAATATCTTCATTACTACACCACTGAATCCCTAATGTTTTATTGGATTCATTTATTCCTAATGACAAAATACTTAAGGAACATTAATCATTAAGATAAAATTTAGACAATATCTTCGGTTTATTAGAAATCCATTTTCTGAGAATAAAATGGGAAGAAGCTAAAAGATCATAAAGAACTTTTAAGTTTTCAGATAATTCTTGAAAATTATTATAGCCTGTTAATAAATCATCAACATAGAAATCTTCTAATATGATTTTGGAAATTTGATGTGGAATATTAAGATTCAAACCTAATTGTCTAAGACAATTTATAGCTAAATATGGGGAACTTGTAATACCATATGTTACGGTATTCAATTCATATGTATCTATCAAATCATTTTCAGATGCACGCCAAAGTATACACTGAAGTGAGCGATCTAATGAATTTATCAAAATCTGCTGATACATCTTGGTGATGTCAGCAGACACTACATAGGTAAACATCCTAAATCTAATTAAAATTTTAAAAATTCATTTTGAACTTTTGGACCACAAAATTGTAAATGATTGAGAGACCATCCGTTGTCACTTTGAAATGATCCGTCAAAAACAACCCTTAATTTTGTAGTTAGACTTTCCTCTTTGATGACTCCATGGTGAGGAAAAAATATTTAACATTTGAAATTTTACTTGAATTAATTTTACTCATATGACCAAGATCAATATATTCTTGCATAAATTCTTTATACCGGTCATTTAATTGAGGATTAATTTTGAACTTTTTTGCAAGATTCAAAAACCCTTTTAACGCTATATCATAAGATCTCCCTAATAAATCAGCAGAGAACTTTAAAGGATACCTTACAACAAATTGAGAATTTGAATTTAAATATGTATTTTTCTTAAAATGTTTTTCGCAATCTAAATCATCTTTAGACATGCAGGAAGTATCTCGGAAATTTTCAACTTCCCAGAACTTTTTTAATTGGTCATTCTCAGGAATGATTTTTGCCAAATTACACACAAACTTAAAATTGTTTTTAGGTAAATTACCAGATACTACCCAACTTAAATGAGTATTATGTAATATAGGCATACCTTTTCCTAAAATCATTTTACCATCGGTGAGTAATTCTCAGAAAAGGTTAGCTTCGATAATGGCATCAATGTCTGATCGTTGATTAAACGATGGATCTGCAAGATTTATATTATCTGGAATATTCCAAGTATCAGTATTAAATGAAAATGTTGGAATATCATTAGATATTGCAGGTACAACAAAAATGCTAATGATTTTGAAAAATTATTATACTTGGAGTATAATGTAATAATGCATTTTTGTTTAAGTGTGAAGTTACTTGGTTTATTCCTATAATTGATATATTAGTAGATAGAATAGGAATATTAAATAATTTACAAAATTTTTCGGTAATCAAATTGGTCTGAGCTCCAGAATCTAACAGAGCCCTGCACTGTATAAAATGACCAACATTATTTTTAATGTTAAAAGTTACAGTTGATAATAAAACTTGAGAATTGTCTGATTGGTTATTAAAATTTTTATTTATTAAACACATTGTAGGAGATGCGTTTTCTGATTCATTTGACACGGCAACATTAACCTGACTTGGTTCAGAATTCTGTAATGATTCATTCTCTATATGAATTAAGGAATTATGCTTCAAATTACATTTTATACATGGTCTTAATGTACAATCGTCACAAGAGTGACCTGAACGAAAACAATTTTTGCATAATTTTAATTCATTTATTTTAGATATTCTGGTTGAAACATCAAAAATTCAATACACGAGTAAATTAAATGATTTTCTTTTTGCATAGGTTGCAAAATTTTTATTTTTAGCATTAACAAGAAAATGCTTTTAAATGATTCTTTATTGGGTTGATTGGAATTATTATGTTTAAATACATTTTTAGGAGTTTGGTAACTTTTTTGGTTTTGATCTTCAATTTCATCTAAAGTATCTAATTTAGCTTTTAGAAAACTGAAAAGATCATTTAAATTTGGTAATTCACTATGGTTCTTATACTCTTTCCAAGATCGATAAGTAAGTTTATCAAGTTTTCCAGAAATAATATAAATAAGTAAAAGATCACACAATACATCTTTGGAGACCTTCAAACCTTCTATAGCAGTTATACTATCAGATATTTTGTCTAACATATGACGTAATTGTTGTGGTGATTCTTTTACTAGTTACATTAGATTAAAAATATTTGTAATATGCTTATTAATTAAAATTTTTGTATTGTGAAAACGATCACAGAGTGCCTTCCAAGTATCATAATAATCACCGGTCAATTATTCTTTTAGCGTAACCGTCTAAACTTTGTCTCAATAATTGAAATTTATGAATATTGGATAAATTATTTGTATGCACTACCGATATAAAAGTGGCTCTAAATTCCAACCAATGTTCTGAATTTCCTTTAAAAGTTGGAATTTTCATTTTAATGTGTTATTTATAGAAGACAAATTTTGATTACTATCATTTATTGAAATGCGAAAATTATTTTGTGAATTGTTTTCTTTCAAAAACCGATTCAAAACTCCAAAATATTTATCGAATCTGTTTTCAAAATCTTCGCGATACTGATAATGTGCATTTAACTGTAATTCAGAACAAGAAGTTTCTAATTGTAACTGAATTTCATGAAATTACTTTAATATAGGTTCATAATTTTTTAATTTAACCTCTATATCAGAAATATCAGGTTTTTTATTTGGTAAATCTGCATTAATGCTATCAATATATTTTCCTAATTTCGTTAATCTTTGTTTTAAAGATCCTCTGAATCTTTCTAAATTAGCTGCCATTTTAAAGAATAGAAATAAAAGTAAAAATAAAGAAAAATAATGAAAATAAGGAACAAACTCACAGATTTTTGCAGTTGTTAATTTCACTAATGCTGGTTGTTATTAGGACGATTGAAATGTAAAGAACCTGTCACGTGAATCAATCTTCAACGCAAATCATAAAAATATACCTTACTATAAATGTATTTATTAAACTAGGGTATAATTTGAATAACACCACAAACGAAATTACGAAATACAATTCGTTGTTGCCCTTAATGTGAACAGTAGACTCGTCCGTTTCATTTTCGTTCACGGCGCAGGCCACGTGACAGGTTCTTTACATTTCAATCTGCCTCTATTAACGATGTAAATGACGTCTATATTGGATCACCACATTTTATCGTTAACTAATGTAAATGACTAATACTGGATCAACTTCAAACTTTGTAATATGGTTGAATTTGCACTACAAACTTTATTGGATCACTATTAATTGGATTCTTCTGGAAGAAGATTGGATCAAATTGTTTATCTTGATATGCTTAGGTGCATTTTGTATATGGGTGAACTGTAAATACTTTTCTTTTATAATATTGGTTTAAATATTGGATATTTATTAAATACGTATTAATTAATAATACATATATTTTTTTTATACATTGACATATATATCTTTCAAACAATATTATTTCTGTGAATACTAAAATATAATACAATGTAATTATTAAAAATTGAAAATTAACAATAATTAACAAAATCTAACAGCGTCTAGTGTTTAGTGAGGGGTTGTCCAACACTGCATCAATTACATTATCTTCATTATTGACAATATCTTCTCTAGAGGAATTACCTTGATCATTACGTGGAATAACAATGGAACCAGTTTCTTTGAGTCGTTGGAAAGTACAACCTAAAACTCTGGCACTCGGTTGACGTTTATTAGGAAATATTTGACAATACTCTCTAGACGTCTAAAACCGTTACCATTACAATAGCCATACAGATAAACCATATCTACATATTCAGCTATACTAAACTCACTCATTTTGACAACTATCAACCTGATTGTTTCACAAATTATGTTGTTTATTTCCATGGCTAATAGATTTTAAAATTGTACTTTAATGATTATTTCTAAATGAAATTTAAATCTGATGTAGTTCAATAAAAAACAAAATACCACCTATCTTCATACAACATTTTTTTCTTAAAATGACTTCCCAAACAGGATGTCAAAATTTTGTACATCTATTATAAATCACCCTGTATTTATGTACATGTCTTATAAATTATTTATGTTTTAAAATTTATTCGTTTTGTTGGATTATTAAATTTAGACATTTATTTAATACATTTATTTATTAAATTATGTGTTTGTATTTTATTACCAAAATCGGATGCACAAGGTTACGTAAAATATTGATAAAAAACTGTTACCCGAAAACGGAATCTCCCTATACATAGAAAGAAGTTCAAGTTCAAATTGTTTTGTTGTTGTTGGTTTCGTAATCAAAAATATAAGTACCTACGTTATTATTTATAATTGTTAATAGCTGGATTACACTTTATAATAGTATAGTATATAACATTCGATTATGGCAAATTATTAACCAATTGAAATATAAGAGATAATGAAACACTTTATTATATTTTATTAAAACTTTAATAGTTTCCGCAGTTTCAAAACATAATAAGACTTCTTATAGGAATATTGCAAGATTTGGATTAACAATTACGTACTTGGGTTTATGTTCTGTTTATATAAAATTACACAATAAACTCACGTGTTTGTTAAATTCTATGAAATTATATTATGACTGAATCTGTATTAAATTTGCTAAATGTTTCCTATACCTTATATTTGCTCAAGATTTTAATAATAAATTAAATTGAAATATTAAAACTTCATTTTCTAATTGTTTATTTAATTCTTTAGAAGGTAATTTTATATTATACGCAAGTTTTCATATGAAAGTTGATGTCATTGAAATGGTAAAAAACAGTTTTTATTTTATTTAGTCTCAACCTCTTAAGTAGAATTTTTCGTCAGAAAGTGCATTGTAATACCTTTCGATGACATTTGCATTGCGTTGTACAGATAATGCACTTTTCCGCTTGCGTACAATGCAACATGCATCTACTCACAGCGCGATTTATTCCAATCTATTAAAGTTGGTTATCAGCTTATCGTACTAATTAGAGATTTTGTTAACTGTCATTGAATTTCCAATTAAACGTTTTGACAACGTCATTATCGAGAATTTCCATATACCATTGATCACAAACACCAAACGAGCTAATTATTGAAATGGACACATAATAAATTTGTGGTAATCTATATGTATATATCAAAGTCAAATTTTAAACGTCGGCTTTTACGTTTAATACGAGGAAGGATTTTAAAGAAATCCGTTTCATTTTGGAATACAATCCGTGTGTTAAGAAGAAGACCGTCTAATCCATGGTTTAGTAAGATCCGGGATTTCAAAAGATCCTCGAGTTAACATTTGACCGGCTCAATTCACCGCTTTTATTTGAATGAAGTAGTCCTCATTTGAATATTTCTACTACCGAATTTGCGGAGACTGTTGCCAGACGCCGTATAAAACATAGACCGTCATAAGTATACCCGGAATAGAATTTCTGCAAGAGATCGCCTTCAATTTGGCAGCAAAATCCGGAATATACTAGAGAATAACACGGCTCCGTCGACACCAACGCATAAATCAACCCAACTCGTGCCCCAGCTTATTACCGGAGGTTCTCTTAAATCAAACTGACGACGAAAATATGTAGAGCAAAAAGTGGCAGACTTGAATGCAGTCGTAATGGACCATTGCACATATTATAGCACCCCATTGGCTTTCTACGCCGTTACAACAAATTATTGAAGTCATTTCTTAACCGCAACGGAAACGTTCATAGCTTCTTCTGTTGTTAATAGCTAACAATGTTTCTTCGCGTTGTTTTACAAATCAGTAACCAATTTTAAACGCTTCTGTGATTTCGTTCTTAAGATGAATTGGGAAAAAATTCTTTTATTTTGTCAGTATTATATATATATCATATCTCATAACCGAGCGTTTCAGCACATAAACGTATTCGATTAATATCAAGACTAATTCATTTTATTTATTAAGGCAATAAAAATAATAAATTATAAGAATTTGTACATTAATCATATTTATTTCAAATAATTTTTAAACAAATCAAACAAGGAACACTACAATATAACAATTAAGAGGTAATAACAGGATTTAATGGTTTAGTTTGTGAATTTATATTTTTATGAGAATAGTAAATTTGTTATTAATTAAATTGATTACAAAGTTTTTTTTATGAGATATTTTATGATTGTTGTGCGTAGCTTGTTGGACTTACGGAATAAATTCTAGATGATACAAGATAAGTAAAATCAATATGTAAAAGCTTAAACTTAAATTTCTCAAAACCAAGTGAGAAAAAATTGTGTACGAAATTATTAGAAAAATTGAAACCAATAAGAGACGAACCCCAATTTTAATATAGTTCCATACTAAAATAATAAAATGATAATATGTCTCATAGAGAAAAACTATTAAACGAACAAAATGTAGTTTTTAAATCATTCTAAACGATTGAATGAATCGAAATAATAAACCGTAGTTGCCAACGTTTCGCCACTTATTGTAAGGGGTTTCATCAGAGTGAAAACACCGAAAAACTTAAAACAAGAAACCGAACCGGATTCTAAAATGAAAGAAATCTGACGTCTTTGCTCGTATGGGCCTTTACCACCATTTCGACACGACTATGATCAATATACAGTGGGTCTACTTAAGTTGGCAACATATGCGTAACTTTTTTATTATTAATTTTACGGGAAAAAGTTATTCTTTATAAAAAGTTCTGCCTGTTCTAAAATCTAAAATACAACTATCAAATATTAAATTTTTACAGTCGCATACGCGGTTTTTCAAAAAATATTAATTTTACTTAAGAGTAAACTACATTTATATTTGAAAATATCAAAATTCATTATTGAAAAAAATTGATCAGAACTAAAAACTACGATCAAATATGAAATTACATTCAATTAAATTTGTCTACAATAACAATATAAAGAAAACTGTATTGTCAGACAAGGCGGATATGTTGTATCACTTCGTTGACGTATTTTTACTTTAATAGTGCATTAATTAGATATTTATACATACATTTGCTTAATACATTCTAATCAAACGAAAAGTTATGATGTAATAAATAAAAAAGATAAATATTTGGTATTGATAATAACTTCAGTAAAATTTGTAAAAAACAATTTTAAGTAGAATATTGTAATTGCATAGTTTACACTTTTTGTCAAACCTTGTATACGACTAAAAAAATGTAGTATCTGACAATGGTAATTTTTATTTTAGACTATGCAGAACTTTTAATAAAGAATAACTTTTTTTTGTAAAATTAACAAAAAAAAGTCCCATATGTTGCCAACTTAAGCAGACACACTGTATATTAGATTCTTACTATACTTAAATGAAATGCAATTGAAATTTGCAGTTGTGTACATATTTACATTAAAATTCAAAAAATTAAAATGAATTTTTCAATGTGACGCCATCAAATCACCAAAATGGAATAGCAGGTGTTTTTTTAGCGGATTAACTATAATCGTGAGGAATTTATTTGTCTCCTACTTATTACGCTAAAAGGGTTAAAGTACTAGTCTGAATGACAACTCAAGTTGCCTAGAAGGTGCATCTAATTTTTTGGTTTTGATCAAAAACAAAATTAAGAAATTAACATGTCTTAAGTTCAAATCTCCAAAATCAATAAAAATAATCAAACTATTAAATAAATTTTTCGTATGTTATGTCTAAGTAAATTCTCAATGTAAACTAATCCAATAAGACGTATTACACATATTTCTATTTAACTTATTCTACATAAAACATCAAGCACCTAAAATGTAAAACAATCCCGTCGGTTAATGCCAAGAAATTAGATTATACTTACGGGAGTTTTACAATTTTGTTGGGTGAGGTTCAAATGCAGGAATTTATCTAATATGTAATTAAAGCTCGACCATAATTCAATATTGGTTATGATATAAAAGTTAAATATTTATTGCACATTTACGACTGCAAAGCAGTACATGGAATACAAATCGAGATTGAAACGTTTTTCTTTTATACCCTCAAACGCAAATTGTCAAGTTTCATTTTATTCGATCGGCAGTATCTCAATTTTTGAGTCTTGAAATAATTCTCAGTTCAGTTAGTCACATAGAAAATCACGTTAGTTACCTAATTAACCACTAGCACATAAAACTTGATTAACGGAAAATAATTTTTAAGTTTGGAAGATTTACAAAAAAAAGATGTAATCGTTCGTTAGGAGACATTGTTTAGGCAATAACTCATATTTGCCCCAAATTCCAAATTTACATGTACAGTGTGTCCTATTTTCGATGTAATGAGGGGGTTTCAGGTATTTTGCGAATTGATAGAGAAAAACCGTGGTCGGGACCCTTGGTCCGATTTTTGAGACAAATTCAATGGTCTAAACAGCACTTTGATAACTTGACTCGTTTGGGAGATACAGAGTGTTTTGCGTTTTATGCCGTTTTCTTTAAAGCTTCATAACCAAAACATTTTTCGTGCATTTTTATATATGCAATTCAATGGCGTACTCAAATTTATTCTAGCTTAATTTGTTTTCAAGTTACAGACCAAACAAAAATTTTTTTTAATCGAAACCATAGTTGGCTATGACTTCATTGATTAGAGACGTTTTTTAGGTTTCTGAAAATATATGGTTACATATATTTATCTCGGCAAATAAGGAAATTATAAACAATTTTTAAAAAATACCTCATGATCAAAGTCACCTATGAACTTTTGTTACTGCGCGCATTCGTTGCTAGTTTTTTGACACTTCACGCAGTTTCTTATAAATAAATTGCCGAAACATACATAGATGTGATTAGATTTAATATTTCAAAGCTTTGCTTAAAATAATAATTAATTACTGAAATTAATAACTTTTTGGCTATTTATTTATAGGAAACAACTGCGTGGAGTGTCAAAACACTAGCAACAAATGCGCGCAGTAAACAAAAGTTCATAGATGACTTTGATCAAGAGGTGTTTTTCCAAAAATCGTTTATAATTTCCTTATTTGCCGAGATAAATGTATGAAACCATATATTTTTAGAAAGCTAAAAAAACTGCAATCAATGAAGTCATAGCCAACTATGGTTTCCATTTTAAAAAATGCATGTTTGGTTTGTAACTCAAAAACGAATTAAGCTAGAATAAATTTGAGTACGCCATTGAATTGCATATAAAAAAATGCACAAAAAATGGTTAAAATAAAAAATATTTACAAACAAAAAAGTTATGAAGCTTTAAAGAAAACGGCATAAAACGCAAAACACTCTGTATCTCCCAAACAAATCTAGATATTGAAGTGCTGTTTGAGCCATTAAATTTGTCTAAAAAATCGGGCCAAGGGTCCCGACCACGGTTTTTCCCTATCAATTCGCGAAATACCTGAAACCCCCCAATTACATCGAAAATAGGACACCCTGTACTTTACTTATATAATTTGTCCATCAAAATTTGTATTACGTTAAAATAAATTTTTGCATAAATTTAAAGCGTGAGCGGTCATTTAAATCAACATTCCTCTGTGACCGTTCAAATCAGAATTATTTTCTAAAATTCAATGCATCTTCTACCCTTTTCTTATTTTTTATCCCATCGCAAACCATTCCAAATTGCGTAAAAAAATACAAATACGCAATTCTACAAAGAAGGTGAAAAAGAAAGTGTGAGTTTGAACTTATTAAATAGATAATAAAAGTCTGTTAACATAAACAATTTTAAATATAAACAAAGAAGGTTATCAATTTGATACCTTTGCTGCTGGACTAAATTAAACCATTTCTAATGAAAATGTTTAGCAATGAGATGAATGCCTAAACTTCTAAGCTTTTGCTCTAAACACACGCTACCGTTTGGTACATAATATTGTACGTTTGGATTTGCGACCAATAATATTTTAGTCTTGAAGACGCTTGTGTGACATGAAACTTTGTCATAATGACACTGTCTTAGTAAGCTATGTTTTCTTAAAAACCACAGTTTTTAATTTTCCTCGTATTAATTGTTAATGTATTAATACTGTTTATACAAAAGCCATTTTTTACACGCTATGGAGGATGATACACAAGGTATTACGCTCTAAATAAAATATGAAGAGGGTTCTAAACAACATTCGAAATAATCCTAAAAGTTTTATTTGCAAACATACATAAATTTAACTCACCATACGACAAAATAAATAAATAAATAATAATTTGTTTTCAAAAACAAAATTGTACTGAGGACCTGTAACGCTGGTAGCCCAAACACAATAACTAAAATAAATTATTGATACATAAAATTGTGGTATATCTATATAAAAGAAACAATTGAGGCCTCAACCCAATCTTTATAAACAATATACCCAAAATAAAAAAAGTGTTAAAGGTATAATGAGAAACAGCTGCTTCCGAGACAGTAAAAAAAATCGTAACGCAACTGCATATGTAGAGTTTTTTGCTTGAACCAATTAGTTCACTAAAGTAACGGTAAGAGCAGATGATTTTTATAAACAATGTTTTACAAAAAATAATAAATGTGCTGCTAAACAGTTCAAAACAAGTAAATATAGACACAGAGCTATCAGCTAAATGTAGGGGTACGTAAAATAAAACTATTATGAAAATATACATGAATTTCTAACCAAACTTTTGTTATAACCAACCAAATGAGGGGGTACAAAAGTTATAACATAAAGTACTGACCCAAACAAAAAAACAACAAAGGTTACAGCAACCACTATAATTATAAAACGAATCCAACGTACTATTAGTTAAAATCTTCCCGGAAATTAACCTGCTACCACGTACGTCGAGTAACAAGGTAGTTCAGTTGCACGACCTCTTAGGTGTTCTAAGGGTTCGTGAGGGTAGCCTGCCCGGCTGGTTTTATCGTAGGTTGTACCGACTTGCAATTAGGCCCAGTACAGTAAATAGTAAGTATTGTAAAATATCGATGTAAACTCAAACTATTTTATTTTTCATAGAATGACGAACGACGAAAATAACACTATTAATTAAAAGCCTAAAAGAATCTGACTTAATCAAAATTGGCAACAAATAAAGAGCTTACCGAGATGGTGTGACTTTGAAAGTAGATCCTAGAAAATCTAGATAAAGAATTGGTTACAACCTAATTGATTTGCTTCTAATTACGAATTCTAATGCAAATTCTTATATTTTAATAAAGATGACCCACATAAATCCAAATTAATGGTATTTTTAATTAACAAACGTGGGTACACCATGCATTTTTCAACAAAGAGACGGAACTCCTATCTATTTCCAAATTTTGATAAGGCCAGATTTCCGGTTTAAAATTTTGAAACATGAAGAGGGAAAATATGACACAAATACTAGTATGCAACTCAAACGACACAAACGTAAACAAATTGCAACATCAACGCCCCAGATAAAATATAACTGTAACAAAGGTTTGATAAAACTTAATGGAGCATTTCTACATAGTAGGTATGCAATCAGGAATTAAATGTTCTTTTCCTTTACGTTGTACAATTTTTAAATCTTAAACTTATAATCTAAAAACCCCCTTTCATCTATAGTAATCAATAACAACCGCCAATTTCACTTCTTTCAATTATGGTCTTAATTTGTCTAAAGCAAAAATAGCTGACACGCATTTACGTTCTGTACATGAATGTTTTGTTTCGCCCGCCGGTGAAAGAGATTTAGAAAAGGAACAAGTAACACTGATTGATACAAGACTCTACCAATTCCGTATACAGAGCATCAGTTTGAACACAAAATGATAAAACCGCAAATTTCACTCCTTTCAATTACGGTCTGAATTTGTTGACAGCAAAAATATCTGAGAAACATTCACATTCTGTACCTAAATGTTTTGTTTTGCCAACCGGTGAAAGGGATTTAGAAGAGGAACAAGTAACATGTTCTTCTCCATTAACTGATTGATACAAGACTCCACCGATTCCATACACAAAGCATCAGTTTAAACACAAAATTGTGTATTAAAATTAGGACAAAACAGTATAGGAGCGCTAGTTGACGTAGATCGTACGTCTTTTACTGACACAAAAACAGGCATATTCATTATAGATTTTACCTTAACATAATCTACTGCTCGTCCATTTGCACTAATCATATAATCCAAGTATTTCGACTTGGCCCTACAAAACTTGCATTTCTCCCTACTAAAGATCAATCCTTCTAAGATTATTCGCTTGTAAAGTTTCTAATGACTAGTTGCACCAACATGACTTAAACTTAAGTAATGCTTAAGAACTTCGACACAATTCTTTAAACCATAGCAACGATTAGTTTTTAATCATTGCTTAAGTTTAAATCCTGTTGATACTGCCATAAGTGTTGTTCAAAAGTATTTGTTACAATGAAAACGTCATCTTGTTGCCATTTGCTGCTTCCAAAATACTATCTTCATCATTATCCATATTTCAGAGTTTACAGATCACTATCAATATTTTATCGTTTACAGTTTAGAGGAGATAACACACTTTTAGAAATTCAGAAATTCACAGCGAGAATAAGAAACAATTTAAAATAATAAACAACATGACCATAGCAACGGTTTAAGGTAACCAGATTATAGTGGAATTTGTCTCCGATGGAATTGAAATTAATAATTAGTTTCAGTTATGTTGTTCAAACCGTTTAAAAATATTGTTCCTAACTCGTGCGAAAGTGCAAATATCGATATTTGCTACTTTCGACACTTGGTAGGAAAATAACTATGTGAGCCTTACGGGAATGGAAAATTACTTTGCATTATTTATCTAATTTTTTTCCTTCTATAAATGGACAAGAATTTTTAGTTCATACTCGTATAATAAACTTTGTGACTATTACGCTAAGTATACTAATGTACGTTGATATGATCAATGTTATACATGACAATGATATTAACAGTATGCTGCAAATGATCAGATATGTTAAAACAATACTTCATATAGTTATCAATTTGGATTTTATAAAAACAATTTACACAGTTTTTCCATTACTCTGAAAAACATAAATTTGGTTCAGTAGTGTGCATTTATTAAAATAACTATTTAAACATGCACAAATTTTAAATTACTTTTATACACGGTGGCCAGAAAAATACGGACAAACGCCAGGTAGAACGATTCTTTGTTCAATTCTGAGGCGATAATCTTAATCCAAAAAAGTTATGCGATCCTTCTTTAAGGCGCACGAGACCATCAAACCTTAAGATGTACGGCTGAAATTTATCAAAATTCGTCAAATTTATCTATGAAAAATCATTGTGATGAAATTTAGAAATGGAATTATCTCAAACACATCGATGTAACTAATCGATTAATCTTTGTTTAATTCTGTTGGGTCTCAAATTCAGTGGAATATTATCCAGTACTTCTTCTAAAACGTTAACGTACTCAATTCCATTTAGACGATTTGGAAGAAATATTGGTCCAACAACTCGGAGATTTAAAATCCCCAGCCAAACATTTACCGAAAATCTTCTCTGATGTCCAATTTCCCTTACTGCCTTGGGATTTTCGTCCGCCCAAAAATGAAAATTATGGCTATTAAAGACGCCATCTCTCGTAAACAAGCATTCGTCGCTCCAGAGAATATGCAATAAAAAGTTCGGCTCTTCTTGAATTCTTTGTAAAATAATGGTCTCGTGCGCCTTAAGGAAGGATCGCATAACTTTTTGGATTAAGATTATCGCCTCAGAATTGAACAAAGAATCGTTCTACCTGGCGTTTGTCCGTATTTTTCTGGCCACCGTGTATATTCTTTTAGTATATATTTTTTTTGACTAAGAAATTTGTCGACTGATTTCTATATTTAATTTGTTTATTATGAAACCATAGACTGAAATGTTAGATTACTTGATACGAATATGAAAAAATTTGTCTTTAATTTGAAAATAGATTCTGGTTCAAAATTTTCTTCACATAAGTTAAAGGTGATATAAATTATATCTGCTTTATTGGCAATAATTAAATAAACTTTTTGGATGAGTTTTGTAATATTCGGTGAATTTGAAATAATGAAAATGTTGTACGTTTAACATCACCGGATGAGCACAAAACAATTTTATACTTTATACGTTTTATCGTGTTGTTTTTATTTCTTATGTTCAACAGTTTTTCTTTTCAAATTTAATTTGGTTGAAACATATGGCTTCATCCTGCATATTACACAAAAACTTAATTTAATTGTTTTAGGTATATTCTGACAACTTGTAACCCGGATTTTTTCTCTTTGTACATCACCTTTATAATCATTAAATTTTTTTCAAACAAATTTACAGTTTATTCCATTCTAAAAAATTTAATATGGTTATTCTTGGGTTTAAAGGTTGTATACAAACAGAATTTCTATTAAGTAAAAATCTCTTTGTAAAATGTACATGTAAATGTAATTTTGCAGAAAAGAGTATTTTAGTATCATTCAAATATTTCTGTTTTATGATATTAGCATTGTATGCCACCCTATGATAAATTGTAATATTCAAAAGTATAATAAGCTTTAAGTTACCAAAAAGAAGATTATAAATATGGACATTTCTAAAGCATAAAACATAGTCCAAAATCAAGTTGATATCATTTTGTATCTGTACAGACGTACCACATGGACACACGTTAATAAACCACAATCCGTAAATAGCACTGATATCGGAAAAGTTAAAAAATTAGTCACATCAACACCAAGAAAATCTTGTTTATAACTATATATTTTTGGGTATTAACATAAAAGAAAAAGTGGAAACAAACATAAATAAAAATAACATCAATGACGTTACAAACACAATCAAAATGAGAAAGAATTAAAAAAAGGCATGAACACAAAAACTTAAAAAGTCAAAATATCAAGCAAAAAAATATATAGCAGAATAGTTGTTTGTGTTCAAGAATGTAAAGTATGTTTCTTTTGGCCGTACTCATTTTTGATATAACAAAAAAGACCAGAAAAGACGATTTTATTTGATTGTATCATTAACAACTTTTTCTCGGTTTGAGTCTATGGACAAAAACTTGATATTTTTATTAACTATTATGGTAGCTAGAGAAACGTATTTTTCGTCCTAGTCCGATAAATATTTCTTGGGCGACAAAAAGTTATTAAAATAACTACATTTGCTTATTTCTATATTATTTGAAACATTAACTAAAAAATTACATGGGGCGTCATACAATATTATTATTGGAATTTTTTAAATTTTATACCATTGAACAAAAAATAATGTATGATAACAGACGAAAAAAACGTTCTGGGCTCTTTGCTTTAGCCGGACTCGGCGTAAATCGTCCGAAATATATCTTTTTTTAGGCGACCACTCACTTTTGGTAATAATAAATTATAAATGGTTAAAACAATAAATATTAGTTGGTACAAAGTTATGTTGGTAACACATTTATTACTAAAATGTCAATCTCTCACTTTCATAATTATGTAAGTAAGAAAATATCGATAGATGGCGCCACCTTAGAGCGGCCGAAGAACACATATTATTCCCCCGCTAATAAGAGGATATAAAGAAAAAGTCAAAAACAAATTCAAAACGATTCACAGAACGATAAAAAAGAAAATCATAACGGTTATGAAAAAGTTCAAGATGATGTAAAAAAAATTAAGAATCGTACAATCTCTATAAGAATATTAAAGAAATTAAAGAAAAAGCAGCACGTAATAATTAAAAATAAATAAAAACTGTGTCATAGCAAAAGTATATAAAAGAATTACTACTTCAAAACACAAAAGTTAAAAAACAAAGCAGATGACTTAAAATAACAAAAAAAAAAAAGAAACAGTACATACAATTAAGATATTAAAAAAAATAAAGCTTTGGTTGACCTAAATAATATCAGACATAATAAGACCGGAAAGTGCAACAGAACGGATTGGGAAAAAAAAGTTAGACGATCAAGACCCGAAAGGTCAAGATTTTGCTATTTTTACAATATGTTTTGGAACTTTCCGATTGAATGCGAATTAATTGAAAATCACTGAAAAAATGAACACGAGTCTGAACTCACCAAGTGATTTTTAGTTCGTGTCTTTACAGTAACTCCATAATAAACAAATAATTGTTTTTTTTTTCACAACAGTCAAAACATTTTTATATTTTAGTTTGTTCTCTGCGTTTATTCTTAAGAAAAATAAAGAATACCGTAAGAATTGGTCAAGCTGCGACAGTGAAATAGACGAAGCATTTATAAAGGGATGTGATGTTGTAATTCCAACAAAATTTAGAGAACAATATGAGCGAGGTATGAAAATGTTATAAAGTGAATTAATGGAAGAAAGAATGTACTAGCTTCATGCTAAGTAATTATTTCATCCTTAATATAACTAATGCCTAAACACTTGAATGGTTTAATGTGCTCCTCTTTCAAGAAGTCCAATCACTAATCAATAGTACTAGCTTACTTAGTACGAAGAAATAACGTTCTGAAGTCTCCTTGAAGTTTTGCTCTGAATATTCTGTGCTAAAAACCATCAACAACTTCTTGAACAATATTAAATTTTTAATGCACGAAATTAATAAAAACAAAAAACGTTAAATATCGTCCAAGAAAATTGAGGGTATTTAGCCAAGAAGATATGGTAAATTAACAAAATTTACTTACTAATGAAGATAAACAAAAAATTGTGTCACCACTATTATCTAAATCACATACCTATCTTATTCTATTACAATTTATACTATGATTTTGGCACTAGTGGGAGATAATCCCATAACGTTAACTTTCGTCACTACAGACGAAAATAACCGACTAATTTTCCTCAATATTTAGTGCCTGCTCTCATTATATCTCTGTCATTATCACATCGGTTTCTTGTATACAAATTTTCACTTGCCTGCTGTCATTGCATCGTCATTATTAAATCACTTTAGTTTATTTTTGTCGTGGTTTCGCATAGAATTCTTATTTTGAAGGTTACTTGGATTTTTAAATACTCTACCAGAGATAAGAACATTAATAGTAATTAAACGATATGAAAAAATATCAGCACGACTTAAACAGGTTTCCGCGGTTTGTGAGGTAACCCGGCTAACACCAAAAATAACCCTTTATGAAACGGATAAAAACATTTATTTTAGTTGTGAATTTCCCTCGGTTGGGCTTTCTTATTACGAGTTGACCGAGCACCAATTCTTTTAGATCATCTTGGTATAGATCACTTAAAAACATTTACTATGCACAGTAGTAGTACATAGATAACGTATATTTTTGTTGTACATATTAAACATAATTTAACATTTTATTTCCAATAATCATCACTTGTTTTCTGGGTCTTCTTTAGTTGGGTGCACTCTTTTCCATGATCGTACAAAGTTGCGAAAGACTTTCCGACATTTCTGTGTGTTTTATTAGTCCTACATACTGTTTCAATGCCATCAAATTTTTGTCAACAATGATTCGAGCGATGTGACTCTTTTTCTTATTCAAATTTTTTTTTACTCAGGGGCTTTTGAGTCCGTTTAAAAAAAGGTCGAATTATAATCTTTAGATTTAATTAAACAAAAAAATATAACTTTCTTTTACAAAAATTTACAAACTAACGTATTTATTACGCGACATGTACGTACGAAATAACGATATTTTTCTATTTTCACTAATCTTTGTTTTCATTGTTGATTGTAATTTTCACCGTACGGGTTTGTGGGCTTTCGTCGTATACAATTTATATCATCGTAGCGTTTTTTATAACTGATTGATCAGGTTTAATTTAATTTAATTACTTTAGCTAGTATTTTTATTTCATTGTTGACGATTAAAAACTCAATTCTCAATGCTGAATTGAACGAACGTTCACCAATTGATAGCTGAATTTCGAGTGCCTATCTTGGGTTGGGACTTGAACTACTCTTCTCTCCCCTCACCTCGACGTTATTTTTTAAAATGTTTCTTCTCACTTATCCTTTCACATAAAGATTATCTTACGCATTTTTTAACATTGTACTACTAAAATTGTTTCGTTTCGTTCTAACATTGAGCATTTAAGTTTGATAACACTTTTACTTAGCGTTCATTCAACACTTTTCATTATCGCTACAACTCAAACTTACTTACTTACAGTTTTATCATTTTAATCAAACGGAAATATTTTGTTATGTACAAATTAAATTGTTTGGTTGATTTTATTTATTCGTTTGGTGAATTAATTATTGTTAACAAAATATGGATTGGCTTTTTTAGAAAACTACAAATTAAATTTAATTTTATTTCTCATTTATATGCAAACTTTTTATCTAAATTCTTATTTGTTCATTTCCAGTTAAACATAGTTTTTTTATTTATAAAAGAAATTACTTTCTACTGCAGTATGTAAATGATAAGAATTAGATATCAAAGAAATGAAATATTACCTAATCCAGTTGCATTGTCAGCATCTTCACCATCAGTTTCCTCTTCAGAATCTTTATTACTAGTCAGTATATCGTTTAAAAATTCGTCTACATCGACATCATCATTTACTGTAAGTTCTTTATCTATTTTAATGTACTATTTTGGGGTTAATGTTACATTATTTTCATTGATGTCTTCCATAAGACGTTGAATGTCACCAAGTACTTTATCTGATTCTACGATTATTTCGTCAATGTTGTCAAAAATAAAACCAGCTTTTTTAAAACAGTTTTTACGCAATTAACAGTAACATTTCTTTGTACACTCTATATCCAAAGACTAGCATATAAAACGTAAATTTTATTGGATATTTCAGTTGCCGAATTGCATTCTTCCATGTGAGCACCGATTGACTGTAAAATTTGCTTTCTGGTATGTAACTTAATAATAATAAAGTCTTATTCCCCAACCTAGTCACAACTAAACGTATACATCTCTAAAATAGAATAAGTGAACAAGTATGTATGACAAGACAGTGGAATCACAAGGCGCAGTTCAGTAGACACTGCTTTTCAACTGAACCTTGAATAATTAAACAACAGATTAAACTTAATGACTAAATAATAAACTCTTGTCAGTAACCCTAAGATTAATTAAAGTAACATTGTATAGTAGACACAAACAAAAGAATATTGAAAGTCATGAGCTATCGACAAAAAGAAAATTTAAAGAAAATTTAAATTTAAAGATAATTTAACAGTATTCGCTTGCTAAAATTTTTGAATATTTTTTTTTAGAAAGCAATGGTATTAAAACTTTGATTGATTGTGGAAGATTGTTGTAAAGTTTGGCTATGTTGTATTGGAACGATCTCTCAAAAAGTGCAGTTTTATGACACGGAGGTGTAATTAGACCTATAAATCTTAAATTTAAATTATGTACATCAGTTCTAAATTGTATCTTATTGTATAAATATGGAGACTTTCTTTCAACAATAATTTTATGGTATAAGGATGCTGTACGAATCAAACGTCTGCCTCTCATATTCAGCCATAAACATTCTGATAATTTATGTGATATATGATCATATTTACGGATACCGTAGATAAACCTTAAACATGAGTTTTGCACTCGTTGTATCCTACTGCAAGTATCAGAATCCAAACAAGGAGAATATATTTCTGAACAATAAGAAAAATGCGAGAGTATTAATGATTAGCACAACATCCTTTTTATTGAGAAATCCAAATAATATTGGTGAGGGTACAGTAATTTCAGACTAATATAAGCTCTTTGTATACACTTATTAATATGTTTTCTGTATCTAAAAGTATTATCTAATATCAAACCTAGATTCTTTATGCTATTTTTGAGAGGCAGAACAGCGTTATTAATTGTAACATGAATCATATTTTAGATACTAGACCAATCAGTTTCTTTCCCAAATAGTAATACACAAGATTTATTGGGATTAAGTGTCAATGCATGCTTGGATGATATCTGAGCTAACCGATTTAGATCTTGACCTAGTAGTTGTAGGGTTACATTTAAGTCCGATGAATAGAAGGACTGATATATTTGTGTGTCATCTGCGTACATGTGTATTTTACTAAATTTGATGTAATTTGGAAAGTTTGAGGTGTAGATAGTATACAATAACGGGCCTAGAATTGAACCTTGCGGTACTCCTTGAGGTATTTCCCGAGGCAGAGAGATTTTATTTTCAATTTTTACACATTGATATCGTTTATTAAGATAACTACGTAGTAACGTTCTTGCATTAGATGAGAACCCAAGAAAACAAAATATAGTAGTTCATGATTTATAGAGTCAAATGCTTTGCTGTAATCCTGTAGTGTCAAAATAGTAAGTTGCCCATTGTCAGTTGCTTGTAATATGTCATCAGTTATATTGAGAAGGGCAGTAGTACAGCTGTGAGATGGACGGAAACCTGACTGGTTTTCCGGAATTAAACTGAATGTGTTCACATAAAATCTTATCTGGTTACTAATAATCTTTTCCAAAACTTTTGAAAAAATTGGAAGAATACTTATAGGCCTAAAATCTGAGTATTTTTGTGAATCTGCAGTCTTAGGTAAAGAAGAAACTAAAGCAATTTTCCAACAATCCGGAATAATCATGTCAAGTAATAGTTATTTACTGCTGTATCAACTGGAAGTATTATTACGCTATTATTAAATTCACCGAGTTGAGATAACTCGTTAGGTATGTTATAAGTTAAGGAGTTCCGGATATTTAAAGTTTTAAGAGACCGCCAAATTTGTTTGGAATTTTGATTTTTAGTTTGATATAAATAATATGCTTTTATTTTCATTAATTATACTTTGGCTAGTTAAATTTTGCAGTGATTTATAGTATTCCCAGTGATTTAATTTTTTTGATTTTTTAAACCTCATTTTAGCTTTATCTCTTATTTTTATCACGAATTTAATATTATCTGTCAGCCATGGTGCCGGCATTTTTGTAAGTTTAACTGTTTTCCAGGGTGCGTGTTTATCAAATATATTGATTAGGTTAGTGTTTAATATAAATAATTTTTCATTAATGTCGTTTGTGTAGTATATTTGTTGCAATGGCAGTAATATGAAGTCATTGCGAAAAAATCTTTATCAAAGCAGTTAAAATTTTAAAAGGTTTTATTACCGAGATTTGTTTACTAACTTTTACATTAATGGTGCAGTAAATAGTATCGTGATCAGATTCAGAGTTCGGTCGAACACCAGAGGAATTTACCTACTTAAAGTTCTGAATTATTCCTTGATTTAACGGTTGTGTCAGGTTAATCGATTTTCGATTAATTGCGGTTTTCAGAAAAATTCAAATACGATTAATCGGATAATCGATTTAGAAAGTCGACTTGCGAAATAGATTTATAAAATCGGTTAAGGTTAAATTGGTGTTGTACGAAACTGAAATGTGAGGAGTGACAGACAATCCTAATGTGATGAAATGAAGAGAGTAAGTGAGTTAAAAACATTTTAAAAAAGATTACTGGGCGATGAAAGCATAAAAGGAGAAAAGGGAAGAACGTGTCGCAACCGGCTATAGTAGAGCATTGACTATTCAACATTCAGTAATTCAGTAGTGAACATTCATTGTAATGAGTTTGAACATCTAAGTTCAATAATCTCGAAATTTTCATTAAATGTAAAATTACGATCGCTAAAAAATGATCCAAAAAGGTTAAAATCGATTGATTAAAAATTCTTCGTTAAGAAAAATGGTGCACTCGACGTGAATGAATAAAAGAAAAATTAACCAGATCAACGTAATATCCAAATTTAAAACAAATGGTCGGTTTAAATAAAAACACTTTTTTTGTTTGTTTTTTTTAAATTCATTATTTTATTAACTGTTCGTTCTACTTTAAAAATAATTTTCTTTATAAAAAATAAATTAGTGAATTTTTTGAAGCATTCTTACTATTGAACAAATGGTTGAGATTGGTAAACAATTTTCAATAATAAATAAAGAGTTTCTCATTGCTCGAGTTTCAATTACATTTTTTTTTAATAAAAATAAATGCGTAATCCTTTGCAATATACACTTAATAGTTTATCCTACATTTCCGTACCGGTGTTTTCGATGTTTTACTATTTTTTTCAAGTTTTCAATCCTTATCACCTTTTTTTCTGTTTCTTTTATTACTTTGTTGTTATTAATTTTTTTTTTATTTTGAGAATTATTTAGTAATCTTTCAAAACGTTCTTTTTATCGCTTCATTATGTTTATTTTTTCTGTTGTAATGTCTCCGTCTATTGTCACCAAGTTGTCTGTTCTTGAAGTTTTTAATGTTACATAGAAGAGTTTTTGGTTTCCCTTTGTGTTTTTTCGCAATTTGGATCATTTATTTAATCTTTTTCTTGCTTATAATTGCTGTATTTTTCTTTAGTCACGTCCAATCAGTAACTTCTCCAGGTATTTTCTTTTTCTTGATTTGCATCTTAATTATTTCTTTTTCATTTGTATTTCGTTTTAACATATTCAGTATATTCGTATTTTCCGCTACTTTCCTGCCTCTTAACTTATAGTATTTAATTCAAACTCCACCACATAATTGTTTTCTTTATTCTTCTGCCTTTTCATTTCTTGTATATTTTCTCTAATTTTAGCCACAACCATATAGTGATCGCGTTACTAATTTTCAAACCTCGTTTCACTCTCGTATCCATTATTGTCTATTATTTTTAAACTCAAAATAAGAATAGAATATTAACAAAAATATTCAAATTTAGCATGTTTTTATAGGTGTTAATGTTTGTGCATCAAATATATTGAATTATAAATGTATAAAGTTTTTACAAAGATTAAATATAGTTTAATAGTTTGTAGATAGCCGCTCAAATTTATTAAAAGATTATTATGCAAATGTGATTATGAATATACAAATATAGCTTTGAAAAAAAATGTAATGCAGTATGTGTATATGTGTTGTATTGTATCACGTATCTAATTTGATTTCAGGAAAGACTTAATGTTTTTTGCAAAACATTATGTATAGCAAAAGTAGTTTAAATTAAGTATTAGCATAAGACGATAATGAAATACCTGTGTAGAATTTCTTAGCTAAACAATGTAAGGACTAAGCTCAACTCTGGTAGATCAGATACATTGAAATTGCATTGTAACGTATTTACAAGTATACTCCTTTAGACGTTCTAACAACCCTTCTCTAAACCCTTAATCCTCTTTAGTGCTTCTATCCTTGCCCGTTAAACTATTCCAAAGATGTAGTATGTTGCTTGATCCGTTGCTTGAATATGCTCCATTGAAGTTCAGAAAATTTTTTTTTAAGAAAAAACCAAAGCAACGGAGTTTAAACAAAGCAATTTTAATAAGCGTTATCGTTAATTCTAAAACATTTAAACGTTATTTTAGAGCGAAATTACAAAAGTTTTGTTAAACCGATGTACAGATTAAAAGCTTTGCGACTATCAACGCGTTTAACACATTAATTTGCAAAACTTGAAACAAATATGTTATGGTTAGTACATAATTTTAGTAGTGTTTTTGTAGTCAATATTTTGTTTTGTTATATGTATGTTGTTTTTTTGTTTCTAGTAATTGTTTCTACTTTGAGCTTTATTCATAATTTTTCGGTTTTCAAGAAACAATGGAGTTGGAAATGACGTTTAGTCTATTCTTTCACCAAGCGTTGATGGGCTTTTGTTATAAACTTTGAGTCTATTGAGTTAATTTATCAAACAATCGAATAGTATCAATTTTCTGGGAGTCTATGTTGAGTTGGCACAATCGAATCGATTTTATCATCTTTAAACTTAATTCAGAATGGTGCGTGATAAGACAACCTTAGTTTTGCATAATGTGAAAATGGTTATACCATACTTAAAACACAACGATATTTAATTACACCTACATTTAAACTCGCCGAGGTTGTAACCTTCGTTGAAATTTTCTTTTTTAAAATAATTGTTAAGGTGGTTCAACACTCAGCAGAAACATTTTATTATTCAAAGAACCACTTTAATCCGAGTCTAGGAAAAACAAGTGCGGATTTTAAAACCACTATCTTACTTTGAGTATGATCTGAAATAGTAAACGAAACCGATTTTACGTTTATTATGTATTAACAAACATTTTATTGCGTAGCATTCTCGACGGAATTGTACCTATTAACAGAGTTCAATTGATTTTTAAAAATAATGTTATTGTAATGTCTTTTGTATTTGGAATACGTGTTAGGGTACATGAAAAACAATTTTTAACCCATTTTTTGTACACGTAACACACACATGCAGTGTTTCAAAAACTATTTTAATTAAACTTAACTTTTGTGGTAAATTTAGTGTACAGGAAAGTAGATTAAACTTTAAATAAAATTGGTAGAACCAAAAAACAATGTTTTTCCAAATATTTAAATTTTTATTTAAATAAATGATGTTTTTAATTTAATTATATACAACTTTCTTTAAATAATTTACTGTAACAACAAGTTTTTTAATGGGTTTGTAGTTTTATAACTCGGCAAATATGCTATCAGTCCTTGCTTACTTACAAATTAAATCAAGTAAACAACAATTTTTTAATTTTGACATATAAAGTGATATTTTTCATAACCAAAATAGGTATCCATATGGTAAGCTTTTTGTAACTCCTTGTTAGATTGTTTTGGAAGCTATAGTACCATCGGTGACAATCAATTAGAATTTGAATTCAAAATAGGTTTAATTCCTTTTTAATTTTTTTTCAAAATTATAAAACTGTAACAGAAACATAATTTTTGTAACGAATATCACATGTTTTGTAATTGGTAACATAAATACCTGCTTAAGTAAAAAAAGGTAAATCATGTATCTTGTTTTATTTTCCGCAATGGCTAGATTGACTGGATTAATTGCCTTCTAACTCCTAAACGATTATTAACAGAATATTTGTATTTTTTCATACGACCGAAAATTTAACCATCGAAGTTACGTTTTTTAATTTAGTTAATATGTTAAGAATACCAAAATTAAAAAGGCATTATATCTCAAATTGTAAATTATAAACTGTCAGAAAGTGTTTTTGCAATTGTGCCCACATTAACTTTCGGTGCGATCAATTTGATTATTTATTATTTCAGTAATGTTAATCCCGTTAAACTTTGTTTATTTGGTAAGTTTTTTTGCGTCGAGCCTTTTTTGTTTATACTTTATTTTATTTTTTGCGTTATGTTAACTTTTAATACGTTTGTGACAATACTTTCTTAAATTAAGTCATTAAAAAGTACCCTACTGAAAAGGCTTTCAGTGGGCAAGGGCTAAACTTATTTAACGTCGTACTCTTGTTAGGGGCGCTCCTCCCAACTTTCACTAATTTATTTTGATTGTTAATTGTGATTTTGCAACAATTTACTACGACCATATCATTTCACGCAAGCAAATCATCTTGAGACCCACCCCGCCCACTGAGCTACGTAGCAACCCCGATTTATGTTACGTTTTTAATTCAAAATTTTGTTAACTTTTTTTGCATGTAACAAGGTTTAAACACGTCGACACTTCATCATATAGACACACAATCAGGACAACAGATAAACATTCGGCAATTTAATCATATGTACATTTGATCAAATCATAAGAAACAAAATAAGAAAAAAAAAAGCACCGCAGCCATTAAACACCGAAACAAATTTAAATACATCTTACGCTTCTCTCATTGTCATTACGAACGCAATTGTGTATGTTTAGTATATTTACTAAAAGAGATATATAAAGAAACCGTATGTGATACATTTTCTTATGACTGATGAAGCTATGGATTAATAGCGAAACGTTTTAAGTAAATATATTTTTGTAAAATTGCTGTTTTTTTCTTGTAACGTCTTTAAATTTATAACTTTGATATGGCACGCTTTTATATAACACCTTGTATAAATGAAAATTTATATTAAAAAGGTTTTTCTCTAAACCCAATATTTTCTGAAATATCGCTTGGGCTTGCACTGATGGCCCAATTTAGTGGAAAAGAATCGAAAAGTTTCAGTTCTACTAACTTCATTGTCAGTGAATGTGTACAAAAATTGTAAAGAACTTGTGCAAACCACAGAAACCTAAAAAGATGACATATACAGGGTGGCCCATTAGTGCGAAGACTCTCACACTTTTTCGTTAACCATTTGTTTTAATGGACTAAATTGCTGTGAAAGCAATGCGGTTAAATACATACAGGGTGGCCCATTAGTGCGAAGAAAGTAGATATCTTGGAAAATATTGGGGTTAGAAAAACTTTGCAATGAAAGTTGTGCAAATCAATGAGCTGCGTATTTTAAATTTATTTTTGTTTAAACAGGGTGTTCCATAAATGTGCGACATAAAAAAAGTTGTTTTTTTTAAATGGAACCACCCATTTTCATTACAAATTTGGATTCCTTGGAAAATTCCAATGCGATTTTATGAATTATACATAGTGTCTAAAATGGAAGGGTTTTCCATTATTTCACTTTTCACTTTCCGAAAATATTAAATAACTCAGTTATCCTGGAATTTATCCAACTGCGATTTCGCAGCTTTAATATGCATTATATGTATAATGCATAAAGTCACATTAGAATTTCCAATGGAATCCAAATTTGTAATGAAAAATGGGTAGTTCCATTTAAAAAAAACAGAACTTTGGTATGTCGCACATTTATGGAACACCCTGTTTAAACAAAAATAAATTTAAAATACGCAGCTCATTGATTTGCACAACTTTCATTGCAAAAGTTTTTTTCTAACCCCAATATTTTCCAAGATATCTACTTTCTTCGCACTAATGGGCCACCCTGTATGTATTTAACCGCATTGCTTTCACAGAAATTTAGTCCTAGAATGCGACTTTTCTGTAAATGATTGAGGTTGATGCATTAAAACAAATGGTTAACGAAAAAGTGTGAGAGTGGTATGTCAGAATTAAAAAAATAGTGGCAAAATAATACGCTGGAAGATTTTATTTAAAAAAAATTAGTAGCAGGGTTTTACCTGGAAGAGTCCTCAATCGTTTGTGTGAGAAAGAACCAAAAAAGTCTGTAAGAGAACTACTGGAAATAGCTTTAAACAAATAAGCAGTGTTACAGAAATCAGTTAGTGTAGAAGTATACAAGGTTTACAAGTTTAACGAGCCAGGTTCTAATAAATCAAATAAGAAAAAGAAAGAAGGCGATAAAATGAAAAAAATCAAGTGTTTTAGATGCAATAAAAGCGACTACAATTTCAAATTTTGTAAATTTATATTTTACACTTGTAAGAAATGTTATAAAAAGGGACATATAGCCCAAGCATGTAAGGTTATAAAAGAAGAGAATTTTTATGTAGAACAGGATGACGAGATAAGTATTGAAGTTTTTAATGTAACTGATGACTTAAATTATGTTAAACCTATTATTTTTAAGATGCAAATTAATAATGTTTAAGCGGATGTGAAGCTGGATACAGGTGCAGGTGTCTTATGTATGCCATTTCATATTTACCAGAGTAAGTTTTCAAATTTACTGTTAAATAAAACTGATATTAAGCTTGAAAATTATTATGGTCAAATCATTCTGCCATTGGGTCAAGTTACGTCTAAAGTAGAAATTAACGGAGTGATAAAGATTTCCAATATTTTAGTTGTCAAAGATGCAAACAAGTCGAGGTTTACTAAAAGAATTCAAACTTGAATTAAAATCAGTTTCTGAAGAAATTCAGTTAGTACAAAATTTAGAGAATTTGTTAAAAGACCCCCAAAAACTGCACCAAAAAACTTTACTCGGACACATGTTTCAATAGCTAAGCTATCATCATCAGCGATACCAATACTAAAATTAAAAACAATAGGAAGCTTATATATACTACCTGCGTGTCACCCATTGTTAAACTTAATTGATTCTTAGATAAGCTTAAATAATTCCGAAAATCCTAATGGACCGTTATCGTTATAATTCATAAGCAAATTTCTGTTTTTAAAAATTTCTAAACTTTTATAAGAATCAAGTTCGTTTTTATTATCTACCCTCTTAATTAATTTAATGTCGCCTACTCTAGGGCCATTTTCAAGCATATGCATGGCAACACTGGACCTATCTGTGCGATAATATTTCACATGAGCTAAGTGCTTTTTAAAACGAGTTTTAATAGGTCTCTTAGTTTGTCCTGTATATACTTGGTTACAGTATTTACAATTAATTTTATATATTCCCGATTTATCACACATTTCTATTGGGTTTTTCGGATTGCCTAAAAAATTTTGCAAGTTGTTACTACTAGAGGTTACTGTTTTATAATCAAATTTTGAAAATATTTTTGAAGACCTTTTGTGTATGTGGGATAATTTGGTAATTTGACATATTTCTTATTTATTTTGCTATTACTAGTTCCTAACGTTGTAATGTTCCTAATGTTTAACTTATGTTTATGTTTTCTAATTATGTTTGTGACAATTGATTCTTGAAAACCATTGTATGATGCGATCTGCTTAATATTTCGCAGTTCTTTATCAAAGTTTTGTTTTGACAATGGTAAATATAATAATCTGTGTATCAAAAGTTGAAAGATGCAAGTTTATGTTGCATACTATGGCTGGAATTATTTGTTATAAACCTCATAGTGTTAGTGTTTTTACGATAAATATCTATATCTAGTTTGTTGCCATTTCTTGTCACTAAAGTGTCTAAGAAAGGTAACTTAAGGTTTGCTTCTGTTTCATAGATAAACTTGATCGTCTCAAATTTTGACTTTAATATTTCTACAAATTGCTGAGGGTTGTAATACTGAGAGAATGAACGTTATCCAGGTGTACGCGCCTACATCAGACAAAGAAAATCATGAAGTGGAAGTATTTTACAAACAAATTAGTGAAGTATTGAAACAAGTAAAATCAAGAGAAGTCACAGTTATAATGGGTGATCTAAATGCCAAGATTGGACAAGGGAAAACAAATAATTTAATAGGAAAGTTTGGATTGGGTGAAAGAAACGAGAGGGGTGATAGATTAGCTCAATTCTGCCAAGAAAATAACATTGTAATAACAAATACATGTTTTCAATTACCCAATAGACGTCTGTACACATGGGTATCACCACAAGATAATAAACAGCGCAGAGTCAGAAACCAAATAGATTACCTGATGATCAACGAAAAGTACAAGAACAGCGTAGTATCAATTAAAACATACCCAGGTGCAGATGTATACTCCAATCATAACCCCTTAGTCGCAAAAGTAAGGATAAGACTCAAAAAAATACACCAGAAAACAAGGAAGTATACCATCGATACCAACAAATTACGTAATCCTGAGGTAAAGGAAAACATGCAAAAAGGAATAAATGTGGCATTAGCATCCCTACAATCGAAAGAAGATTATAATGAAGAGAATATAAATAACAACTGGGGAAACCTCAAGACAAAATTAGTTGAACAATGCAGGGAACCACTACGTAGAGATGGGGAAGTTAAGAAAGAATGGATGACAGCTGAAATTTTGGGCCTGATGGATGAACGGAGAGGATATAAGAACACAGACAAACAAAAGTATTTTGTTCTACAAAAGAAGATACGACTAAGAATCAGAGAAGCCAAAGAAGAATGGTATAAAGGAAAATGTGAGGAAATAGAGAAGTTACAAAACAGGCATGACAATTTTAACGTTCACAAAAGAATCAAAGAACTTGTTAAAAGACGTGGGTATAGTCACAATATATTGGTAAATGAAGAAGGTAAAACTATTATAGACATGAAAGAGAAACTGAAAGTATGGAAAACGTACATAGAACAGTTGATTGATGATCAACGAGAGGTAACAGACGGTGTATATGACGAAACAGGACCAGATATCACAAAAAGACGAAGTGGAGCACACCATAAAAGAGATGAAAACAGGAAGGGCTACAGGTCCTGATGAAATACCAACAGAGGTTTTAAGCTTATTAGTGAGGACAACATACGAATTATAGTAGATCTTTTTAATAGTGTATACAAAACTGGAATAATACCGAAAGAATGGTTAATATCAACATTTATAGCTATCAACCAACAGAAAAACCAAAAACTGCACCAAAAACTTGACTCGGACATGTTTCAACAGCTAAGCTGTTATCATCAGCAATACCGATACTGTATCGGTATCGCTGATGATAACAGCTAAGCTGAAAGTACGTCAATCAAGCGCTGCAGTTTGGTGTTTTCTGCGCTATAAAAAAGCGGGGTTTTTGTATTCTTCCTCCTTTGTATTTATAGCTATACCCAAAAGACCAATGCGAAGAACTGCTCAGATCACCGTACAATAAGCCTGATGTGTCATATACTTGGAATATTATTGAAAATCATTCATCGCAGAATATATACAAAATTGGAAGCAGATATCGGACAGACACAATTCGGCTTTAGAAACGGTCTAGGAACTAGGGAAGCATTATTTTCACTTAATATACTAATACAACGATGCCTGGACGTGAATCAGAATGTCTATGTATGTTTCTTGGATTACAATAAAGCCTTCGACACCGTTCAACATAAACCGTTAATACAAATGCTTAAAGATAAAAACATTGATTCAAGAGAATCAGAGTAATAAGTAACCTTTACTACAAACAGGAGGCAATATTACGCATCAATGGTAGTCAAACGGAAGCTATAAAAATAAAAAGAGGAGTTCGGCAGGGTTGTGTTTTGTCGCCATCCTTGTTCAGTGCATATTCGGAGGAGATTTTAAGAAAGCACTACAAAATGAGACAGCTGGAATAAAAATTAACGGCCTCCCAATCTGTAACATTAGATACGCCGATGATACTGCGATTATAGCAGATAATATTAATGATCTTCAGAGAATTGTGAATAAAGTAGCAGAGGTGAGCGAAGAGTACGGATTAACTCTGAACACGAAAAAACCAAATTTATGTTAATCGCAAAGAAACCGGTCGACAACATTAATCTCCACATAAAAACGAAAAGATAGAACGAGTGAAAAATTACAATTACTTAGGGACTAACATCAACGAAACAAATGACTATACCAAAGAAATCAGAATTAGAATAGAAAAGGCAAGAACCACTTTCAACAACATGAAGCGTGTATTGAGCAGTCGTGACTTAAATCTAAGTTTGAGAGTGCGTATACTGAGGTGCTATATTTTCTCGATTCTCATGTATGGGGTGGAGACGTGGACCCTGAATAAGCAATCCATGAATAGACTAGAGGCCTTTGAGATGTGGACGTATCGACGAATTTTGAGAATATCATGGACCGATAAAATAACCAATCAAGAAGTGCTTGAGAGAATGGGTAAAGAACGTGAAATAATATATACAGTTAAGACGAGAAAATTGCAGTATCTAGGTCATGTTACGCGTGGAGAAAGATACCAACTACTACAATTGATTATGCAGGGGAAGATCCAAGGAAACGGAGCATCGGTGGAAGGAGGATGTCATGGCTGAGAAACCTCAGAGAATGGTTCGGATACAGCTCCAATCAGTTATTCCGGGCTGCAGTATCAAAGATTCGTATTGCAATGATGATTGCCAACCTTCGTAGCGGAGATGGCACGTAAAGAAGAAGAAGTAAACGTTAGTGTTGATGACTGCAAAAACATCATCTACATATCTACACCAAATTCTAGGAAAGTATTCTAAATTATTTTTTAAATCAGTTTCAAATTAACCCATGAACAGGTTAGCCATAAACGGAGATATGCTGTTACCCATTGTTGTACCATGATTTTGTTGATAAATATTATTGTTAATTTGAAAGTAGGTTTGACTCATACATAATCTTGCTAATTTAATAAAACTATCTACTTCTGAATTGTCTAAATGGTTTGGTGTAACATATCTTTCAAATAATCTAAAGTGAAACAATAATCAGACATCGAATGAAACTAAAATTTCGTTCTCAGTCAGCTCAATGATTTTAATTTTTTTAATAAAATCGTATAAATTTTGAACACTGAAATGTGATCTTAGGTAAACAATACATTCTTGTAAGAACCGGGTTAGATACCGTTAGTCTAAACCTAAGTTGTTTTGGTATAATATTTTCATAATCTAATAAGACTATACGGGTATCAGTAATCCTTTTGGGATGAGGATTTTTAGATATTAATGAATAGGGCTTTCATTAAGCATCACCTGAACTGACTCAAAATAATCCTCTTTGTCCAAAATAACTACTTTATTGCCTTTATCTTTATTTTTAACAATGTTTATTTCTCTCGCGTTAATTTTAAATTTTGGTGACTGCTGAATATTATTTGAAATTTAAATTTTACAGGCATTCTAATGAATTTTTAGTTATCATCTAAAGGTTTGAGCGAACTTTCAATTCTTACAATAATCTGATCTATGGGTGCTTTGTTAAATTTGAGGTTATATTTCAAGCCTTTATTCAACGAAGTTAATTCGTCATTGTTAAAAATCTCCGAGGATTTGTTTTACCACTATGTTAGATTTTTGGGGATTACGTCTGTGCACCTCTTTTTCTTTTTTAGATAATTCTGTAAACTTTTAGTTCTGGGTCATCTTTTTGCCAAAATTTGTGTTGAATAATTTCATTAATATGGTGCAAAAAACTTAATCTATTTAACATACTCGTCATCATTTAATCCTGAAGTCAGTTTTAAATGTATCATAATGACATTTAATTTCCAAATCTAACCATTTACGCTTAGCAAATTCAAGCGCCTTTTTACATGAGTATGAATTAAAATTTGCATAAACTTTCATAAATTTTGGAAAAACACCTGCTTTGCGGCAATATTTAAGAAATTCAATGTCACATTTAACAAAAGAAATCCTACTTTTAATCTTGAAGAATCTGTTCCATAGTGTTGACCTGGAAGCCATCTTGACCAAAGGGATGGAACTCTGCAGCGTCTATTTAACAAACAATTTTTGCGGTTCTAATAAGTGGAACAAAATTTAGTAAATTATACTTTTAAACGCGTATAAGCGGTTGTAAAGAAACTAGTAAGTTTTTGTCTTGGAGTACTAGTCAGGGAATATATAGGTTAAACGTTTACCTTATGGCACTAAACCAGCTTGTAGTATATTTTCAAATATAGTAGAGAAAGTGTTGCAAAGTGCAAAAAGGGGCAGTTTTTTAAAACTGGAATAATCATCTATTCACATATAAGAAAGGATTCCTACAAAGTTAATTAATTTAAAAAACGAGGCGAAACCTAGTTTATTAATGTTCTCGATAGACTACTACAACACTATACTATTTCTGTTATTTCATAATTTTGTTAAATTATTGTTTAAAATCCACCAAAAATGCTAAAAATCAAATCAACTTAAAATTGTACATGATTACATTACCTTAGTAAGTAAATGTTTTGAATCAGCTGCATTTGTTAAGAACTATTCATTTCTTGAGCAGTAAAAAATTGTATATTGAAAACCACTGGATTTTTGTTTCAGGAGAGAACGTATAACTTGGAATATTTACCGATATCAACATAATTTTTTATTAATGCCTGTTTTTAAAATCGGTATGCTTTCAAAGTTTCCCACAATTTTGCAAAATATGCAACCGAGATCCAAGATCTGAAGATGCTTCCTCTGCTCAATTTCTTATCTTATTTGAAACATCTAAGTCACTTTCTGTATTAGAATTCATATCGAAAACTGAGGCAATATACAGTGTGATCCGCTTTCTATGAATACACCCTGATATCTCAGTAATTAATAATGCGATTTTCTCCAAATTATGGTGGTGATTGTATGTTAGAAAATAAAGTATTTGGCATAGTGAATACTTTTATTCATCATAGGCGTGCATCTTGGGGCGTAAAAAAGATTTGATTTTTGAGAAAAGTATATTAGGGGTAATTTAAATAATTTTTTATCAAATTTAGAATCAGCATTCCAAAAAACCACTTAAATTTTCAAATTTCCAAAATTTCAAGAGCTGATTTTAGCAGAAAAAAAAAATTTAATTGGGATTTTAAGAGGTTGTTTATTTCTAACTTTTTGGTTTTAATGTCCTGATCCTATTACATTTGAAACGTATCGCAGAGTGCTTTGAAACAAAAGTTTTTGTTTGTCATTTAGTAATTCGTATGAATGGTCAATAAGTTACTTAACTGTTAAGAAGATGGCACAAAACCGAAGAGTAGTTCTTCAATTGGAGAAAAAGGAGAAAGATCTTCGCGTCAGATTAGTAAAATATTAAATGAAAGGCATCATGATCAAGCATCAATTTCTCACAATACTGCTGCTTAAATCAACAAATTGTTCGCAAGGACAGGTATCTTCGCAGAATTTAGAAACTACCTAAATAGTAGTATAAGATCAGTGGCAAGAAAAACAAAGTATGAAGGTGTTTGAAACGCAATACGATTAGGGCATTTAAACCAAAAATTTCTACAACAGAACTAGTTATTTATTACACAAAACGACACAATTAGATTTTATCTTTGAGAGGGATTTTAGTGTCGAGAACCATTTTTAATTTAAATTTAAATGCAATGAAGATTTGAGTAGTTGGCTTGTAGAACTTTTTGGTTGTTATATTGGTTTATAAGATAATATTGTCTTTGCTAAAAGTAAAAATGTGCGTGAGTGAAGTTGAAGAAAAACTGCCCTCAGATGTAGAAGAAGAGGCTTTAGAAGCAATGAGTAATTTACTGGCTGAAAAATCGCAGATGATTGATGAAAAAGAATACGAGTGCTTCCAAAAATGGAAAACTTGAAGAATATCAATGCTAAAGAGTATGCTGATAATAAATGAAAACTGTGACATTTCAAGTATTTGCAGATACATCACACTGATTGCATTCTTAACAAAATTATCTGATGAATACAAGTCGAAAAATGGAACAGTTTTGAATCAGATGATGCCATTAGATTTTTAAAGAAAGTTTCTACTGACAACTATCCGTATATGAAGATGATGTGTTTAGAAGTAGTGACTTCAGTAATATTTATAATGCAGATTTGAAATTATAGGTTGTTGCCATAATAAAGTGTGTTAGTCAGATGAATTGTTTAAGTTAGAAATGTGAAATGTTGACGATCGAAAATTGCTCATAATTATTTCACTCGTTGATACCAAAACGCTTGGCGTCCCAAAAAGGTTTCTAAGAATATTGCTGATTTCATCAAGCTACCGAATCCAGAAATGTACACTGGACATTGTTTTCGCCGCTCTGCAACTACAATGATAGCAAATCCGGGATTTGAATTGACCATAGCGATGCGCGTGGGTGGATGTTGCAGAGACTTAAATAAAAGAATCAGTAGCTAGCAAGATTGCTGTGTCGAAGCATATCTTAATGGCGTAATAGATATGGCAACACAATTATTACAGCAAAAAATTTCAGTTTCTGATTCTGTACCAAAATAGCACTTTCTGGCAGCGTTAACTGCCTAATTAAAATTTCTATTAAATCAAACCGTCAAAATCAGTGATAAAATTGATATAATCGTAATTATTTACAATGTATTTATTGTAGAAATAAGAAAGTACTCTACCTACCCTTGCTGTTAAAGTATCACTTTATCAGTTCTATTTTATCTACTATTTTGAGTAGATAAAATAACGCTTTAACATGTGCATTAGAAAAATATAATATATAAGTACAAGTAAATAATCACATTTACTTAAACATTTTTGGTAAAAGCTTACTTAGAATATGTCATTATAAGTACGAAACGTTGTACTTTTCCACATTAATGTTCGTAAATGCTGCAATTTAAACTAACAGAAAGTTTTCTTTTTTATTACTTATCTTAACATTTTTAACATAATCCATTTTACAATTTTACTAGAAAGCTAAACTTTGCAACACAAAACGAAGAAAACATAAAGCGGTTGTAAAACAAAAATTACCTAGAATTCAAAGAATATTACGAGAAAAAAATTAAAACACATTTGTGCAAACAACCGAAACGGAAAGCATGTTTAATTTTCAATTTACTAAAGACACTACAAAGCCCCCGTTCTTCAAATTAAAATTAAATATGCTCTGTTTAATTTTTATTAGCCAGACTACAATTTAATTGGTATTTAATACTGGCCTAAAAAGTTACAATACAAAAAAAGAAAAACGACTAGCATCTAAAAAAGACTAAGTGGCTGTCTTGGTTAAATGGAGATGTATTGTACTAAAGTAACAAAAATGTGTATTAATGACTTTACGTGAAATGCTTTTTCCACTAGCTGAATTGTAAAAGTAAAACAAAAGAACGAGAGCTTTCAACAGCTACGCTGCGGCATTAAATAAATTATAAATTTATTGAAAATAGTGTAACATTTATAATTTTTTTGTCACTTACATTTGTTGAATTAATTTGTAATCTATTCATTATTCTATTTATTCCTGAATGAAAAGTGAAATTAATACAAATAGTAACTAAGTTGTTGAGTTTTTTTTAAATTTAAAAAATAGGAGGATTATCATCAAACATTTAATCATGTATTAAATTTACGTACTGCATATACTTACCTTATTATGAAGGTTATAAATTTATTAAAGCAAACAAGCTCGTTACAAGTCATCTCTAGAGTTGAGAAAAGTGTACATATACGGTTAATTGAATTATTAAAAACTGCATGCTTAATATTGAAACTTTCTTCAAGGGAGTGTCACATTTGTCAACTGGTAACGGTACAGTTTTACAGATGAGTGAAATTTAATATAATTAAGAAATGATAGATTCAGCTCTATATTCCTTGTTACAATTATGAGTGAAATTTCCCAAATGTGTCTCAATCTCAGGGGAGTAGGGTGTAGGGTTGTAAATGGTTTGAGTCATGTTAGTAACAATTAAAATTTTTATCTTCTTTCAAAGTGATTTTTGATTATCATCTCTGAATTATTTTATGGGTCGAAATTAGTAGTCATTAGAAAGATTTTGGGTCACTCAAACTAACATCAAAAATAACTCTGTGATTATAAATAACAATAACGTCCAGCAATTTCAAGAGGTGTTAGATTGCATTTAACAGAACTGTTAGTTGTTATGCTATTTCGTTATAATGTTTAACCCTAACCTAATTTTTTGTGACATTTACAATTAATTTGACAGGTCATTACGGATTGGTCGCCCTATAATCAGACTAAACGTAATTAACATTCGTCATAGCTAAAATTTATATTGATTGATCATATTTTCTCTTACTGCGTATGCGCCCAAATAACAATAACCGCAGAAACTGTTATTTTAAGCCCAAAATCTCTTAAAATCTCTTTAATGTCGCTATTCTCTCGTCATTGAACAATTAATTATAGAATCTATCAAAGTGAAATCTTTTTCACTACTTCATTTTGGTTATTGATAGAATCATCCACATTTTCTGCTATTGCACTCGATTTCCATCCTCTCCCACTTTTTAGTGTCAGAATATCTCCGCGTGCATTCACAACCACCATTGCTGCTGATCTGTATATAAATTCAGGTACTTTTAGCCCTAAGTATGTTGCAACAGTGTGCAGCAGTATTGAAAGAAATACGTTTACTATTACGGTAGGTTAGTCTGCTTGCCGAGGACGAAGGGCTGTATATTTTCTGTACAAAAATCCAACTCTCATCTGTGATCGTAAATCACCTTGTTGTTAAATTCGTTGTATTCCCTAAAGTGACGATAATATATTTCATAATTCCTACGACATTCACTGTCAAAGAGAGAAGCTCCTCATACCGGCAAACACCAAAAATTTTAACCACTTTAAATAACAACTAATAGTCATTAGGAGCTTTAACAAGAAATTTTCTTCGACATGTAACGCTCATTACTCCACATCTTATGAAATAAGAAAGGTGTGACGGTTTTCAAACCGAAATTTTTAACACTCCTTTTTATTCACTGTTTCCGACGAATTAGAGTTAGTACGTTATAATGAAGCAAAAAAATGTTATGTCCGTCCGTATGTAAACAAGATCTAGAGAAAACCACCCGCCCGGTTTTTATGAAACATTGTACAAGAACCTAATTTATAATTCCAAAGATCTAATAAGTTTTTGGGCACAATCTATGTAGCCTAAAAGGCCGTTACACTACACAAATTTTGTTTATAATTTAATTATACACATTTTTTGTTAAAACTATTTTTTGATCCGAATTACTGAGATATAACAATCACGTGACCAATATCAATTTTACAAAAAAAGTTGAGAAAAAGTTGTTGAAAATTCTATTGTCTATAGCTTTTGTTTGAAATTTTTTTCTAAAACGCAATTTTGTTTTCGCCTATTGGGCGATGTGGAGTTCTACGGCAAACGTTTGTTTTTATAAGAAAGGCAATACCTTTATAAAATCTACAAATGTTAACTATTACTTTTTTGATAACGTTTGTTATAGAAAAACATACCTCCAAACTTCAGAATTTTTTAATCTTTTTAACATGGACCATTTTGACCACCATACATTGGGCCTAAATTTTCTGATCTGGTGAATATTCAACAAAAGACGTCTTCCGTTACACTAGTTTTTTTTCTGCTTATTTTTAAATTATTCATATTCTCGTTCATATTTATTAAATTCACTATTTTGATGGGTTAACTGTATTTAAAGGTTAATTAATTATTATTCTTTATTAATATATAAACTTGCTGATTGACAAACTGCAAGTGTTGTTTATAATTTTAATGTTGACTCTTCAATGACCAAATAGAGTGAGTTCTTTTAGTCAGTTCACTTTCATTCCCCACTTTTAATTATATCTTGGTATCCAGAAATTTGAACTAACTTTAATTATTTTGTAAATATTATAGAAGGTAAATACGATCATAAAATACAACAAAATAAAGCTAATGGGCAATCAAATAAAAAATTGACTTGAACGTCCATGAAATTTAATTGATTTAATTATTTTACAGGATAAAAAAATAAACAAAAATTAATGTATTGATTTAGTTTCACTTAGATGTAGCTTAATTTCAAGTACAGAAATATGATTCACACAAAGTTTAAAAGGTTCTAAGTATGTATCAGCAACCATTATCGTTTGTAAGTTTGATTCTTGTTACAATTGAGCCTTCCACGACTAGAGTCATTACTGAAGCAAAAACGACTCCCGGGATGTGACCATGTCAAAACGGTAACCATAGTCAATGTTTTGCCAGATTGTATACTGAAAGAAGTTTGGATCAATTAGAAGAAGTATTGTTGGCTTTATTCAAAAGATGTACAAGGTGTAACAAAATAAGTGTAAATCATTTTAGGGGTGATTCCTTTATCGAAAAAGAGATAGGGTCTTTTATATAATGAAATTTCATTAGAGCATCCCTTGTTAAGATACAGCCCCTTAAAGTGGGTACATTTCTTTTCACAAACACTAAAAAAGTTAGAAAATTGGAAATTAAGGTGATTTTCTACTATCAAAAGATATTTAACCAGTAATTTATTTGGTTTACCCCATGGTTGTAAAAGGTGGAAAACGCAACCGCTAATTAAAAATGTATTTCTAATAGCTTGTTTATTCTAAACAAAAATGTCTCTTGAATTTGCCCAAAATTAACCAGTTTGCAGCAAAACATATTTTACGAACAGCTACAGAGATACATCGGCATAAAACAAAATGTGAAACTAATTTATCTGGTAGGCCGCTATTAGTGATAGTGATAATTAAATTGGTATCACACTGTCAGTTTCTAAATTTTTGAAACTGAATTAATAATTGTGTGTTGTTGGGCCAAATATGTGGTGCTCCTCGACTTATCCAATAATTTGGATATGTTTGAGTTAAATGCTGACGTGCTGCTTGACTAAAATGGGCGGGAGCCCTACGTGCATGAAAAACATATCCTTCTGACGCCCAAAGAAACTTCCTCCAGCAGTACTGGATGCACTTCTCTTAAAAATTGAGTGTATGCCTCACCATTTAATCGAGGAGGTAGAAAATGAGGGCCAATTAATAATACCCAATAACTCCGACCCACACGTTAAGAGAAAACTGTACTTGATGGTTAGCTTAGACAATAGCGGGAGGGTTTTCATCAGCCCATATGTGGTTATTATAATAATTAATAATCTTGTCCCGAGAAAAAGTACATTCGTCTGTGAATTAGATCGTCTTCAGAAAGTCATTATTTCTTCTAATCATTTTCAGCATCCAATTGCAAAATTCAAGACAGTTCGGAAAATCTCGCGGTAACAGTGCCTGTACTCGTTGTAGATGGTAAGGGTATAAGAGTTTTCCTTTAAAATTCGAAATACCGTCATATGATTAACATTTAACTCAAAAACAATCTTTCTAGTACAGCTAGAAGGTTGTTCTTCAACCAAATTAAGTACTGCTTTTTCAAGCTGTAGTGTTCTAACTTCTCGATGGCGACTATAATCCTGCATTCTTTTGTTGAATGAACCATATTCTCGTAATCGTTGATGAAGTCAGGCAAATATTATATGCGAAGAAGCTGCCGTTGAAGATACATTTCAGCATATCTTCTAGAAGCTTCTAACCCATTCCTCTGCGACAGACCGTAATCATATCAGCCATTTCCTCATTTGTGTATCCCATTCTAATAACAAATAAATTATTAAACTAACAAATTTAGAACAGACCAACAGCACACAATTATTAATTCAATTTCAAAATTTACAAATTGACAGCGTGATACCAATTTAATTGTCACTATCACTAATAGCGGCCTACTAGATAAATTAGTTTCGAATTTTCGTTTTATGCCGATGTATCTCTGTAGTTGTTCGTAAAAATATTTTGTTGCAAACTGGTTAATTTTGGACAAAAAATTCAAGAGACATTTTTTGTTTAGAATGAAACAAGCTATTAGAAATAAATTTTTAAATGGTAAACAGATAATAAGACAAAAGGTACATTGAAAATAAATTTTTAGGGTTGCGTTTTCCACCCCTTACAACCATGGAGTAAACCAACTAAATTACTGGCTAAATGTTTTTTTGATAGTAGAAAATGTCACCTTAATTTCAATTTTGTAACTTTTTAGTGTTTGTGAAAAAAATGTAAAACAAATTTTATGTACCCACTTTAAGGGCTGTATCTTAACAAGGGATGCTCCAATGAAGTTTCTTTATATGAAAGACCCTATTTCTTTTTTGATAAGGAATCACCCCCTAAAATGTTTTACACTTATTTTGTTACACCCTGTATATTGTATTCTTTGCTCATATGGTTCAGTCTACATAAGAAAACTGGTGACTCACATACTTTGGAAGATGACCGTTGCATTAAGCGAAAACACGTTTCTAAGTCTGCCGTTGCTCAGCATCATTGTAGCACAAATCTTTTTTTAATAAGAGTATAGAAATCATCAAGCATCCTAACAATTTCAATCGTGACTTTAGTGGATTCATATCATTAACTTTATCTCTCTTCTTCAAATTGAAACTGATCAGCCCCAAGGTTACCCTCGAGTTCTCTAACTGGAATCTGTAGGTATGCTTTGAAAACGTCTATAGTGGTAAAGACGTTTTTATTGTAGAACTTCTTACGTGAATTAAGATTGGGTCCTTATGCCATTGTGATTGTAACACACCTCACTTAATTAACAATAATAAGGGGTTAATTGAGCAAAGAAGTGAGAAAAAATTCATTTTGGCTTGGGATTGTTTCAGCCAGAGTTCAGACAGTATATTATTCGGATATTTACACAATTTTGTTTACGTATAAGCAAATAAATATAAATCATAATGCTTAATAATACAAATTAATACGACAAATTCTAATTGTTTCTAACGGAATTGTCGCTGCACTCTGTATGTATCAGTGTATGTATTTATTTACTCCACGGTTTGACAGCTTGCGCAATGAATCGTCGGAATACTGTATTAAAGGCAGTTCTTTTTTAACTTCTAACTTGGAAGATCTTTAAAATGAATAACATTTATAATATTAACGAAGTTAATTGCAAAAAATGATATCTACTAGGTATTCACAATTAAATCACAATGTATCTTACATCAATGTTGCAAACATTTGTTAATTGGCTTTTCGATTTTAAGTACAAATTCAAATGCTTACATAGACATACATTAATCAATGTATATCCATAAATTGGGTTTTTCAAAGTGCAGACAAATATACAGGGATATAATACATTGTTTTATTTACAATACAGGGTGTTTCACTAGGAACCGCCATTAGCTGTATACGGAAAAGTATACATGGAAAAAATTTTAAAATTTGGATGCATGTTGAAATTCTCTTTCGACTACTACTTTTGAAGATATTTGCAATTTTTTACTATTGGGGTGTACCAGATCTGTTATCAAATTGGCTATGATTAGTATTATTTGAGAAACATTAAATTGTGTGAATTTGGCATAACCCAATAAATTTTCAAATTATTGTTGTAGGTTGTGATTTCAATCTGTCGTCACGTTAACAGTTAACATTAACATATCTGGTAGCCCCAATAATAGAAAATTGCAAATATCCCCAACAGTAGTAACCATAATGGTAACAATACTTGGAAGAGAATTTGCACACAACCGAGTAAAAAAATACAGGATGTTCCACTTGACTTAAAAAAGTGATTGCTCTTTGAAGATGTCAAAATGTAACAGTAAATATGAAACACTTAGTATCACATTTTTTAATCTATGGACACATCTTTGTTTGCTATAGTCCATTATCTTTATACGAACCAGAAATTAACCCGATCTGGAGTTCCCATAAAAAGTTACAGATATTTCCGTGAACTTTTGCATCTGTGAAAATTTTACTAAAAAAATTTATATCTCGACATCTACAACTCCTAGCTGAAAATATTTTAGTTGAGTTGGCCTTATTGGTTTTAGTCATTCTCCCAATTTTCAAATTTTTTCCTTGTATACTTTTCCGTATAATGGTGGTTCTCGGTGAGATACCCTGTATAGTAATAGTGCAGACTTTAACACCCTAAATAGTTTAGAAAACACAAGCCGTAATTTAGGTTTCAATAGACTACTTACTTTGAGTTTAGAATTTAGCTTGGTGTACAAAATATGTTGCGGTTTCACAATTCAGTAGCGTAATAGTTTTTATTAATACTAAATAGCTAACTGCACCTCGCTACGATTTTGACCGAAGCTCAAATAAAGAAAATTATGACGGAGAGTGCGTAGTGTTCAGATAAAGTCCTGACACGCAGAGGAAAGTTAACACCAAATTAACAAAATATAAGGTATGCACCACTAACTTTACTTACGGAAAAAAGGTGACCAGTATTTCTTATCCACTGAAAACACAGAAAGCACAATAAAATTTTAAATTCTTATCACAAAGCAAGAGGGTTACTTCGATAACTGCAACAAAATTAAAGTTCGTTGAATGCAAAATTTTAAATCTACGGTATTTTCGTCTAAGTATCTTCAGTGAGTATAATTTAAAATCGGCGTTATATTTCGACAAGGTCATAATCTAATCTAGTGGCATCTTGTCTTTGAAATAGACAATTCATACTTTCTTAAAATGATTGTATCTTTTTATCATCTAATGAGCTAGACATACTATAGTATCAATATCTGATGTGCTTGATTATCAAATGTACAAGTTTCAGCCTAATTATTAAACCGATTATTGTTAAAAAATAATCATAAAAACAATATAAAGAAACGACGTAATAACCTTAATGGAAAGAAAATAGAGTAGATTAAATGTAATAAACCAAAGCTATATTCAAAGATAATGACAAAAACGAAAAAGATTTGTTCTTTTGTCGCCACTTCCTCCACATCCAATTTATTAAGAATACATTTGTTACGATATAACTTCTCATCTAATGATGTCAAATGATTCCAACTTTTATTTGTTTCATTTTCCTATTCCATCTGTCGGCTATATACTAGTTTTCAATCCGTTAGAAATAAATGGACTTTCGTGAACAATAGCTTTAAAACAATGAATTTATTTAAACTCGCTACGAAGTTTATTTACCTTTACTGTTTAAGCTTAAGTTTATTTCAATAATTCATAAACTAATATTAATTTTTATTTTGGATTTGTCATTAATCAAATTTAATTGTATTATTCTTTGGTAAACATTTTATGATCGATTACGCATTTAGGTTTATTAAGACCTAGACTAAAAATCGTTCAAGCTTGTTTTCGATGATTGTTTAATAGAAAGGGCTTAATATACATTTAGCAGCTTTTATGTACGTACAAGATAACTGTTAACAACTAATAGCGATATAAAGCCACAAAGGTCCTGACAAAATCCAAACCAACACCTAAAACGTGACTAAAATTCCAATATAGAAATTTAGTTTCGTATTTTCTCATTATTAGCTTAACGTGTATGTTTTCATAGTTGGTTAAATCTTTCTAATGCTTGTTTAACGTTAACAAACTCTCAGTTTATTCAACATCGTTTAAAGGTCTTTTTTGCGTTTGCTTTTGCACACGTTCGTAATCATTAATCACGTATAGGTTTTATAAACGTAGGTGGTTTTTTAAATATTTCGTCAGGTGAATGTTGTTTATTTGGCGATTATAAATGTCGATTTTTCTTTTATTTGGCAATAGAATTAAGTAGACAAGGCAGTAGATGTCTGCAATTGATACACTCTGTATCACGGTAATAGATCGGTTGTCAGAGCCAGCAATATTAGAACCCTCCGGCAGCCCTTAATACCATACTCTATCATATTACATCTTGATAAAGCGTACTAAGAATATCAAGTTTAACGGCTAACGCTTCGTATTCTAAATCGGGATATTTTTATGACCCCGTTTCGACTGATGAGAATTTTGTTTTTTTCCATATTGATTGCTTCTCTGATTGGATTTTGATTTATGTGTCAGTTGGAAAAAGAAAGACCTGAAAATGTTTAGCGTTTCAGTGGAGCGTTAATGTAATGTTACGATTTTATCATGCTTATGCATTCGGATTCCTTAACGATCCTATCCAATTATTATTTTTCGCGTGACGGAGCAAATTGCTATACATTAGATGTCATCTCCCGAGAGGTTGCGTTGATGAACAATTAGGGTTTCAGTGGGAGGTGGGGGCTCGCAGAAATGCAAATACGTAATGTACGGATGTTTGTTTATGCAAAAGTTTTGAGTTGCGTAAGCTATAGTTCGTGGTTCCGCATAAAACCCAATCTCGTACAATACACAAAAACAAACACGCATTCGCCATTGCTGACGCCAAGTACCACCAAAGAAGGGACGTAGACTTTGCACACATACCGTTCGCATACCTCGGTATTACATAAATTCCGCAAATTGCAGACCGTATCCGCTTTACGCCACATTTTAACATTATTGTGATTTTTCAACTGGTACAAAATGTAAAAAGTGTACGTACAGACATAGCATAAATCGCGAAGAATTTAAATTACCGACTGTAACTTCAAATATATAAAGAGATTAAAAACAAGGCTCCGTTCTAACCAACCAACCAACACAGGCAGTTAGTTTTAGTGGCTTCGAGATGCTTATTATAAAGTTTGTAGGGCTTAGAGTCCGTTTTACTGCCACAATAAATGCTCTAAGTTGCTACTGCAAAGGCTACGATCGCTGAATTAATGGCAGACCACAAACAAATTAAAGCTGTCAGTATTTATATTACGTAGTCCTTGATTATTTCAGGACTGAAAAACGAGTTTGTTTATGACAACGGAACCTCAAGTCGATCATAGTATTTTATGTTTCTGAACATTAAAAAAAATCGGTTACAATGTTTACGCCCGCGTTAAATAATTACCGGTTTTTATTTGATGTTTTAACAACGGCGTGGATTAAATTTATGTGATTTGATCTTGTAAATTTTGACCTATTTAACGACTTTGTTGTAATATGCAAACGGAATTTAAATGTACCACAACGGAAGAGGTGTTGAACAAAACAGATAACAACCCAATTCTTTTTTTAAAAATTAAGATTAAAAAGATCATTAAAATAAATAAAGTTTTAAGGGGCTAAATCAAAAGGCAATAGGTATATTGTAAATAAAAAAAAAGGATTATGAACATTTTGCGTATCCCTATGCATATTTTTATAGCCGTCTTCATTTTAAATGGTGAACCGGTAACAAGTTTACTTAGGAATAGTTAGTGATAAAATACAAACAAATCTATCATTTTTTGACAGAACGTCGTGGTTCGATATATAGTAGTAGTAGATCAATTAAAGTTAAAGAGAACCGACAACCCACACATTATCTACAGAAAATTGGTGTATGGTGTGCTATTACTCAACGTAGGATTATCGGCTCATATTTTTAAAGATAAAAAGTAACTCTGCTAATCTTAATTTTTTGACACAATTTTTTGATGGTGATACAAGCTGGTCCGCTGAACGGCACATTGTTCCGATACCAATAAGCGTGTGAAAAGTATCAAAAGTATGCAGTGACATAAAACATTTATTTTTTTATTAAGCGTTCTTAAAGAGTTGTTTATGGGATGAATTTGACGTCTCTTTGATCAGTTCTATAGACAACTCTTTAAGAAAGCCTTATAAAAAAATTGGAAATCTATTCATTAAAATAAACGTCTGACATAAACATTTTGATAGGAAAGGATAAGCATAACCGATACGATAAATACAAATAACTAAAAAGTATAGTATAGCGATATCTAGCGCTGTTCATGGTAATAGCACTAAAGCAACTTAGTCAATAGATGTAGACGTTTGTCACAATTTTCTCCTTTTATAAATTTACCTTAGTACGTCAACCCTGTCCTGACGCCGGTTCTCTAAATTCCTCCCATTAGATACAGCCAAATGCATGGTTCAGTTTTATTCTAAAGTAATCTTTAAGGTAATTTTGAAACATTGGTTCTTCTTTTTCTTTGGCTCTAACAGTCAAGTGGTGTACGTCGTTAAAGCTGCCTTAATTAGGAGTGATCCAATAAGATGGTTAATCCATAAATTTCTAACTCATCTTCATGTAAAATTTATACATAAAATCATGAATTGAATAAAGATTGATGATGAATTTGCATACGGTTTATAATTACCGCGGATGAGAATTTTTAACTTTTATCACCTTCCGTTAACTATCTCGTATATTCTCGTGCGCTTCCTTTAATTACAGGTTTTTCCTAATGTTGGGTCCTTGTCCTACAATTATATGTCGATCCATATGATTGAACCCGGAGTTACCAGCGCAGTTTGAAGCTTAATTTGCTAAACCGCAAATTAAAATCAGGGCTCTTAGGGGCACAAATTGATGTCACGAATGAGCATTTGTATTGTAAGCAGCCAAGTCTGGAGTCCCCTGCTCTACATTTCCAAGAGATTCTACAATTGCAAACAAACACCAGGAATCATTGAACACTTGTTTCGTTATTTTTGTGAGGACCGACACAAAACTGGGGTATTATTTAGATTGAGAAATGATGGACAAACGTTTTAAATTTATTTAAACAAAGCCTTAAGTAAAATAGAACCTGTGGCTATGTATGCACATTAATTGCTTCATGATATTTAAATGAACATACAGATTATTAAATAATATGGTCTTTTAGGACCCCTTCTTTGTGGAGGTAGGAAAGACAAACAACTTAATTGGCTGGATTGCCGACGTTTTGCCTTTCATTGTGATGGCTTTTTCAGGGCTGTAAATTATTGAGAACACAACACACAATTAGAATAATACATAAATAATTAATAGATGATCACGATTAAGGAAACTGACCAAAAATTGGATAACTAGATGACTAGATAATTAAAAAGGATGAATTAGATTTAAATTTAAACAATTACACTCACCTTTCACAGATGTGAGTTGGACGTCGATTTCATAGGTGTAACCATCAATAATTGATAATTTCGTCATTGCTGCTTAACCTGGCCATAAAATTAGTGGAAAGCGATTCAGTATCAGTATTGAAACGATTGGAGCGAAAGGGCGCCAGCAAAATCATGGTGCGTCATAGGGAACCGGTAATTAAAAGGCAGAGTAGAAACGTTCGGGGCAAACGCTGAGGGCTACACTGTTACGTGGTAACTTTTGTTTATTCTTTCATTAATCCTATGTATTGCATTTAAAAAAAATGTAATGTACTATTTTGTTGTTGAAACTAAATGTTGACTTTGATTCACTCGGTATATGCGTTTCTATATTTATTTTTTGTATGGAATACGAAAGTATTAAATTTTTTTAGGTCTACTTAAGAGCTGCATTCTATTGTTAGATTCCATGGTAAAATGTACTGCATTTATCCAAAAGTAATTTTGGTAAGCATATTTTGTTTATATTTCTTTAAGTAATAGTGAATATTTTGATTTAAGATCTTTATTCTTATTTTACCCGCATCATCTTTCAGTTTTTTGCTGAAGTTCATTACCCTTATAATGTGGTTATTGACTCCACATTTTTGTCATGAAAATTTGTGAGGATAAATTAAAATGGATAAATAACCAAGGAACCGTAATTATATTTTCATGGAATCAAAAATGGTGGAATCCAAAAAAGACTGATATTCAATATTTGCGAAATCGACAAAGCCCTGGCCGCCATCTTCGTATTCTACTTAGGTATTTAATTCTCTTTATGTTTTAAAGTAAAGCTTTACCATCAGTGAATTAAGTTGTTTAAAAACTAAAAAAGTAAACGTGAATGCACGCAGCTATTTTTTATTTTCTTATTATTTAAAATTAAATAATGTTTTAAAGTATCTAAATGTAAACATTTGGATCTAAATTTAATGAGTTAATGTAGAAATATTTTGTTGAATTCATATTGATTTAATCTGCGATAACGTATTTACTGATTTAAAATTTTCTTTACGATTCTCATGTATGAAACCTTTATTCATTTTTATTATGTTATAAATTTTGTTTTTTAAATTGTGTCTGTTTCCGAAATGTTCTCTCTATTGTTTGGCATTGTTTACATTCTAACCAAATAATTAAAATCTAATGGCATCCCTTAATAACATCAATTCGGGCATGAATTCCGACTAAATCAAAGAAGAATCTGACCGTTTGTTCTGCACCTCATCTCAGTAATCTCATTATTACAAAAAAAAAATGTAGACCTCTATCTTATAAATAAACGGTGTGAATGTTACAAAACGTCCCCATCAGACCAACGACAAAATCAATTACCAAAAAATATTTTTGGATAAACATGAAGCAAAAGTAGCAGCATTTGTAAAACAAAAATTTGCAAAAATATTATTTGGTATAAAAATACTGCAGCAGGAATGGGTCAGTGAATGTTTTCGAAACAATAAAATAAGGCAGATAATAAGTGTTATGATATCTAGTGTCAATCCGTGTTATTGGAACACGTCCAAAAATTTATTTGCATTAAAGTAGTTGACAGATGTGTAAGAAGTTACATAAGGGAACAATAACAATCTAGAATCGCGTGCCGTAAGTAAATATCGAGAACTATTCGGCAGCTGTTTCATCCCTTTGGGACTATTCAGGGTTGAGGGAACTCGAGTGTAAGTTTACTATAGCTCAACAAAGAGTCCCAAAATGATTGGCTTGTTGATTGTGCTGCCGGATTTCAAATTACAAGAACGTGGGAAATCTTACACTCGCTGTTTAATACCGGCAAGCGACGAGTAAGAACTATACGTTAAAACCATTCTCTTGATTGCTACCTCTAATTTAGAACAATGGCAGACAGTAAGTTCTAGTCGCTCTTAAACATTAAAAATTAAAAAGTACGCTTTATTCAGCATTGCAAAGGCATGACGGATATGTAGACATTAAACAGCTACAAAATGAAGTAAGAAGAAAGAACCAATATAAAAATTTGTAAGAGAAATATTAGAGCACCTGATGTCTGAACGTTTACAAAGAATCGGTCAACGACTGTTTACAATAGTGACACACTCAAAATTAGTGCGACCTGTAATGTAAAATATTACAATTTTATTCTCAAATAACAAATTCAACTTACCTTCATCATCAAGTATTTTCTCATTAGGTGCGTTTGCTAGAAACTATTGAATATGCTCTCTTTTAAGAGCTTGTGATTTATTAGACTTTTAATTTTTTGATTTGTTCTTCAAAAAAGCTCTTACCTTACCATATTGCGAAATATCTGTATTTTTGTAAAGCTTTGATGTCGATCTTAACATGAGATATTTTGTTAACATTGAAGAGGTCGCCAATCTTTTCTGGCGTTAAAGAAGTAACCCAAAGTACAACCAATTACTAAAATTGATTAATTCTTTGTAATAAGCATCTCTAGATTTATTCGGTACCAAAATCGATGTGGCTTCTTTAACACCTCTCCTAATTTTTTTCATTTTCATCAATATTACAAGTGCCGAAGCAGTTTTATTGAAAATTTTCAAAAATAGCAATTTGCTGTCGTATCTTAACAGCAAATAAGTCGCTCGATAAATATTACCCACTCGTGAATTATTTGCTTTATATAGGCGGTTCCACATCTGAGCGGCGTATTTGTAAACGTAAATGTTGTAAATAGAAAATTGTAGAGGATAATAATACGAATAAAATGAGCACTAACTCGATTCGATCGGATAATAATTTTCCATAAAAATTTGGAAAAGATGGAATATTTTATTGAAAAAAGAGAATATACGTTTTGTTCCATTCTATTTTACCGTCAAAGCTTTTATCAGGTTCGATTAAATATATTGCATTAAAAAATTTAAATCGCAATTATGCATAAACTAATTACCCGACAATTGCATGACTTTGCACACATTAAAAGTGGCGTTTACCTATACAATAAAATACACTTTTAGACCTTTGCCGTTTTAAATCTTGTAAAGTCGTTTTACTATTTTTAAACTTGAAATTTTGTAATAGTGTGTAAGAAAGTTGAATCTAGAAGGTGGCGCTCGACTTTTTCTTAATTTATTATTTTTTTAATAGTTATTAGATCTCAAAAGATGGTTAAATTTGAACAGCATTTGCATCAGATAGAAAGAAAATACGAACGTAAAGGTGTAGCTACATGTTTTATAAAACAGGTTGCAAAATTTCATTAAGATAGGGTAATAATTAAATCTAAAATATCCAAAACGGCAAGAGCATTTGCACAAAATTTTGTAAGTATTTTATAATGTCCACGCGATCGTCTATCCCACGTCATTTGTTTGCAGTTTAATCTAGCAACGACAGAATTTTGTCGGTAGCTGTCGGTTAATACAAATTTACTTTATTATTTAAAAAAGTTTGTATTTTTAAGGAGCTTATTTTATTTTAGCTTCGGATGATATTACCATTAATCATATCCATGTTATGAAAGAGATAAGAAAATCGCTAAGTAAAAATGTATTTATTACGGACGAACCCGAATTGTTAAGTTTTAACACGTGCCGTACAACTAGCTTACCGCTTTCGTCTAACCCCTCTTACGTTATGTGTGTTGTATAACTTCAAATTCTCGATGAAGCGTTAGGTATATGCCCCTCTTAAGTACGTATAATTACATCTTATTTCCCAGAATATTACGCTACATCTCAAAAGATTACGGATCTACGAATTTTCACTTTTTCCGATTTTTTTCGGAAAATTATTATCCGATCAAGTCGAGTCTAGATACATTTTATTTGTATTCTTATCTTCTACAACTTTTTTTGTACCATTAACGTTGGTTCATTACTTTTCACTCAACTGAAAAAAGAATAAAAAAAGCACGTTGGCGGTCTTTTGGTATTTTGCACCCGCTCAAAGAAAATCATGCATGTGTTTATACTCAGTATGATGTAACGGTTGTTGTTTACAAATAACAAAAAGAAAGCGACGGCTCTAGAGGAAACAATCTAAAAAAAGAAAACAGCCAAAAGGAAATTCGTCTCGATGTAGCGCACTAAATTCGTGGAGGATACAGTATTTATAGTAATTAGAGCAGCAGCGTCCGGCTGTAAAGAAATAAAGTACTGCCTAACAAGGCGCCACTTGCTGGGTAAAAGAAAGAAATAAAACCGGCCAACAGGAGATCAACAGGTTTTACTCAAAGTCTAATACGTTAAATCGAACACAAATCAGAAAGACCGACAGACAAACAAATCTTAAGGTACTAAGAGAATGTGACAGAAATAGAGAGACTCTCGCATATAGTTACGTGCGTTAGCAACAACAATAAATAAGGCTCGCAATTAATGTGTCGAATTTCAAGTGCGCTTTTTAGTTACACCCAAATTAAAGTTAGGGTTTCAATTGAGAATTGGTTACTAAGAGGGCTCTGCGTACACACGTCACTTACACACAGCGACTTAAAACTAACTAAAGCTTGGATTAAAAAGGTAAGTACCTTCCACCAACCCAAAAGACCTTTTGTTTTAGCTTCAACTGCTCAGTAAAGCGCCCAAGCTCGTATTGAGCTGGTTAAAAAAAATAAACGTCGGTTGTGGAGCATACCCCGAATAAAAATTTGCTTAAATACTAGAGATCAAACCGTTCTATGTCACATGTACGTGAGCTTATACGCATTATTATTGAATAGGTTACTTAAACATTAAAACTTAGCTGTAATCCGTAGTATGCAGATTCGAGAATGAAAGCTTCCTGCTAGCGACGGTATTCGACAGCTCCAGAAGGTAGGTATATTAACCCCAGGATTTCTCTTAGGGGAGATATGTAGCAAAGAACGAAAGGCGAATATGTTCCCTCGAAATAGAAATTATGCAGCATAAACGTCCCCTGCAGACCGTAGTGTCCACCGGTTGTTTGCAGCATAACTGAATGCGAAACCGTGGTAATCGTTGATTTTACCGGGAAAGGTTCTTAATTAGCCATTCCAGCACCCCCAGGAGTTATCTAGGTGTAATACACGATGAGAACATAAGGTCAACGCAACGTGCTAAAAGTATACGTCGTTATTAGAACTAACACAACCACGAAAGAAAAAAAAGCAAAGTGTACTCACGGTGAATTCGGCCGGATTTAAACTTAAACACCAATTCGACTTGGAAATCTTGAATCACACATTAGTAATTTATGTGTAAAATTTTAACTTCAAGAAGCACGCCAAAAACACCCGTGTAGAAAGAAAGAAAATTAGCAACATGCGCGCCAAATACGACTTTCGTCGTAACATGTTACTCGCGACACACGTTATAAGAAGATTCTCGATATACGTCCTACCTTTGAAAATAAAACCGTAACAATGAACGTGAATAGTGAATTTACCTGCTTGGAAATTTTGAATAATAACTGCAAGATGGTAAATGAATTTCCAGCGCAAGAGAGCGTAGAGTGAAATCTACCTTCTCTCTTACTTAAATACTTTTGCGAAATGTGTCTTGTTTTGCAATTAATTAACAAACATTTAAAATTTTCGAGAACTTTTTTACGAATTTTCTCCATTGTCCACTAGTTTCTTCTGGTAAAAAAAAAAAAAAAAAAAAAAAAAAAAAAAAAAAAAAAAAAAGATTATTAGCCACTGTACTTGTCACTGCAGCTTTTACAAAACTATTTAGTACTTCGGTAACTAAAGTGTACAATTGTATAATAATTTATATTGTCACATAAAAACAAAAACTCATTGTTAAAGTTTTGTTTATTCATCAAAACCATGAACGGCAAAAAAATGATGGGCTTATTTTGGTTGCAATTTTCATTACTATATATAAATTTGTTTTATTATATCTCCAATGCATAAGCAGCAATTATAAAAGCTGTTGTTATTTAAACAAATTGGAGAACAAGAATAAGGATTGTACGCACCCGAATTAATTCCGATTTCCTTCAAATATAATGGATTTTAATGAAGGTTCAATACTTCAATTAAACGTGATTTAGTAATACCCAAACTTACATTGTTTGACATGTTCTAAAATAACCTAATTGAATTTAAAGCAAAACAATAAGCATTTCCGTTGTTTTAGAAAATTTAATTACAAAAAAGCTACGAGGAAGAGATAATATAGTTTCGTTTGAATGTTAAAGCGTAATAATAAATATAGAGAAAAAGAAAGGATTTTATGTCGTCATGCTATTATGAAAGGGGTATTTTCCATTTAACAAAACAAGAAATAATGTAGGTACTTAATCAGTGTTTTCCATCTAGAATAAACTGAATAAGTACAAAAAATTTAATTAAAGTCCCCGTATAATTTGAAGAAAGTGCCTTGAACCACGCAATGAGTTCTAAAGTTCTAAAGGAACATTAAATTAGAAAAGCTCAAATCGTTTTGCCAACAAAATGGAACGAGTTGAAAGTTTTCAATGAATGTCTAACGAGGTATTATTCTTCACCATTTAACCTAATCATCATATCACTTTGTAACGCTGAAAGACTTGGTCTGTACGCTTCCAACTTTACAAAGAAAATCGAAATTGTGTAAAATTTACTTTCTAACTAACTGTATCTTGTTTACTTAAGTCCACAATAAAACTTTCGGTTTATTTTTCTTATATAAACTTTTAAATATTGTGTTTATCTACCACAATATAATATTTACACTAACAAATTGAAAGTAGCAGTTTCATTATCTTGAACAATATTTACTTTAAACTAATTTAAAAAATTTGATTGACATTTTAATTTGTTCAATATTCGTCAATTTGCGTTACACTTTTTAAAAGCTAATTATTTTTGTAAGAATTCTTTGTTTCATAAAAAGCTATTACGGAAAAGTAACGTCATATTCCATCTACCGCACGTTTGAGTAACGATTTTACGAATGCTCCAGAGATAAAACAGAAAGTTTGAGTATATTGTAATCAATAACAGTTTTTTTATTATAAAGAATAAATAGTGAAAGCATGTATAATTAGAGTTTGTTTTGTAGGTCTAATATTTACCAAATAATTACAAATACATTACTTTTACTGTAAAATCTGCAAATATTGTGATAATTTATTTTGAAATTAAAAGTATTTATTATTTCAATACAATAAACAACAGGATAGCAGCAGTAAAACATTATCAACATGATGAATGAATATAATTTGCATGATGCAAAAATTAATTTATGGCGGCACTTGCTTTGAATAACATAAATATAAAAACAAAGTATTGTACTCAACAATTTTTTTCAAAAAACTACACATATACTTGCAAATATTAAATAATCTATGATAAATTATGTTCCAGTCTGTACATTGTTATTGATGTGCAAACAACTTTGATTATCATTTGTGTAAACTTTTGTGCATTGAAGTTTAAGCTGGTACCAAAATTAAAAATAAATCATCAACACTCTATACTGCAGAGAATTGTGGTGTCTTTTTTGGTGTAACGGCATTTGGTAAGTACCTAGAGTGTATCGGGCGATACGAAACATTGCTCTGAAAATACATTGCTGAGTAATTAGCAAATCATGAAAATTAAAAAAAGGGATGATATTGTCTAAGTAGAAGGTGTTGGAAGACTGGTTTGATTTAATAATGTGCATTATCATGAAATGATTTTATTTACACTTTGAATACATAGTTACAGCAGCCAAAGGTACATCTTTTATGCTAGTTGCAGCGAGCAGGTCAGTATATAAGTTTCGCTCTTCTATCCTTCGTTAGGGGTGCACAAACTAGAGGGCGTAAGTATTTTGCATTGCACAGATAGCGTTAACGGCATTAAAATTGAATTATTATATACAGGGTTAAACATACCCCCCGTTTAAAATGCACTAAATAATGGAGCTTGTCAGTTACCGTCAATAGACAATGGACACAGTATGACATCATCACGTCCTGGATGAACAGCAAATATGCGCCTAAGTCGCCAGTGTAGAAGAGGTGGCGTCTTTTTTGATTACCACTAATTGACCTACACATATCTAGCCAATGTTGGTGGTCCACTTCAAGCGTTGTTGTAAATCGGAAATGTACTCGCGATGCCACCTGTTTCAAAAATGTGAACACTTTGTAGTAATTTTTTAAAATGGTTTGATATGGGTATCGCAGACACATCTGAATCCGAAGCAGCAACCATTGACCTCCCAAACATGAAGTGAGCCGGAGTAAGAGGAGAGAGAATCTTCGGTTCGGATGACAGGTGAGTTAAAGGTCTTGAATTCAATATGGACTGTATTTGAATCATTACTGTGAGCAGTTCCTCGTAAGTGAGCAAAGCATTGCCGGCTACTCGCACCAAGTGATATTTAACGCTTTTAACGCCAGCTTCGCAGAAGCCATTCATAAGTGGCGCATATGGTAGATTAAAATGCCAATCTATACCAGATTGCGCTGCAGTTTGTGATATTGATTTACCATTTGTTTTTAAAAATGCGGAGAGTTTCTTTAACTTAGAATTTGCACCTACCAAATTCGTTCCATTGTCTGATAATATTTTTGAGGGTTTATCATTACGCGACACAAAACCGCCTGAGTGCAGATATAAAAGTGTTAGATGACAAGTCGGTCATTAATTCAATGTGAACCGCCTTTGTAATTAAGCACACGAACAGGCAAACATAACATTTGCTGGTTTTTGTACCGCATCCCTTTCTGTCTTTTACAGTAAACGAGCAGGCATAGCCGGTACTCACTACATTGAACAAAAAATTCCGATTAATTATTTCCATTGGCAAGGGTCCTAACATGCGCTGAACTACCTTAGAAGCAGCACCGAAACAACACACGCACGAGTGAACTATTTTTCTGACCAACTCTTTTTCGCCTACTGGCCAATATCTAATCACGTATTAACGAGATTAGCATTAGAGGATTCCTATGTAATAATCGAACTTGTTCTCGTCACAGTACTAATCTTGTAAAAACATGAGATCCATCAAAAGAATAGGATCCATTTTCTCAAAATCATAATAAGAATTTTGCACGTATGATGCCATGTTCATCAATAAATGGCGCTAAACTCAGTATTGCACTTTTTTAACTAACCTGGTTTTCCGACCTCAAATTTTTCCTATTGCGCCAGAATGACTCTGACTGAGCATTTCCAATTCATCAAGCATGAGTCCTTTTAATTTTATCTGTGGTGATGAAGGAATTAAGGCTAGACTCCGTCTTGTACGAAGCATTGTGTATAAATTAGAGACCATAATAATTGTACAAAACAGTAAAACATTTTTTGAGAGTTAAAAGAGATATTCAGTTAATAGTACAAAAGTACGCCTACCGGTACGACCACAATATTCTAGTCGATGTTCCGTTTTGGTCAGTTGTATATGTTTAGGGTCTTGGACATTTAAAAGTCCATGAATTACTTCTTCTCTAAATTTTGTAATAGACATATGTTCATTTGCTACTTGCTGATGCGCGACAAAGGCATTGACTAAACAAGAACCTGTTAGAAATTCTATAGCGAGCTTCCTATACCATTTTAGACTTTTCCGTAATGATGTGTTGAAATTTTCATTTAGTCAGAAAGGTCAATGTATGACTTGTACTTGTTGTATACCAGTACATTTCGTGGTTTTATTATTTTAAAGTTTCTTCTTTGTATTGGTACCATTTCAGCATTATATTTGGTGCTCAGCATCAACACATCCCTCTTGTCCTTCCATTTTTCTATTACAATCCCTGTATTGCTCTCTGCTGCAGATGCTTCACCTGTTTTCAGTTTGCGGTTGATCACATCTTTGGGATTCAACTTTCTGATCTTTCTGATGGTACCAATTAAATGTGTGTCTTTTGCAACAAAGTGTGAGCCAATGAAACAGAAGTATACCAATTCTCAGTACAAATTGTACGACCTTTGTTTAATAAGCCTTCAGATAGATCTAAAACAACTTTTGATGGAACGCTGATATTTTCAGACTTTGCTTTTCCGCAATACACGTCAAAATTGTATGTGTAACCTTTTTCTAAGCAAAGTTTAAATAATTTGATGCCAAATTTATGACGCTTAATTGAAATATATTGTTTAAATTTAAGTCGTCCGCGAAAAGGGACTAAAGTCTCATCAATACAGAGATATCCTCTTGGAGTTATTATGTTTTAAAAGGATTCTTTTATTTTTTCAAAAATAGAGTTATTTTTTGAAGTTTATCATTAGTATCAACTGAATTGTCATTAAAATGCAGCATCTTCAGTAATAACTGACACCGATTCCTAGATATTATTTGTTTAATATAATTGTCATAAAAAACATTCTTGGACCAGTATGACTGTACAGTCGGATACTGACATAAACCCATCCACATAATAATACCAATCAGTTTTTTAATTTCTACATGGGTTGTTGGCTGCCAGGATTTGAGTCTAGGTTTTGGGAACGTATTTTTGGCAATGCAATTTAGGAATTGAATTTTACCTATTGACAGATACATACCATTATATTCAACAGCTTGTCGGTCAGATAAAGTAAATAAAAGTCATATGAGGTTTTATTATAATACACTTCGTAAATTTCTCTAGAAAATCCAACATCTTTTTCGACAAAGGCAAATATGTTTAGGTTAGCGCCAGTTACTACGTAATATCATCGCCAGTTCTAACAGCTTTCTGTTTATTTTCTTCATTTAAATGAACCTCATCGGAACTAGGAATCCGTAACAAAATTTTGTGTCACGCTTTCAATCATATCACTAACACTTGCCAATTTTAACTGAGAACCAGAAGGAATTATATTTTGTTTATTTACACTACTAGTTGGCGTAGACGGTAAATTTGCAAAGTCTTGCACTGTTGTAGCACTCCGCGAACTTTTAGAACGGAGTCTTTTCTCGGTACTTCTAAAGAAGTTTCAGAATCACTAGATTTACAATTAGTACTCTCTTGATAGCCGTCTGATAAGTAAGTATCACCAAACAATGATTCATGTTCATCCTCATTTGATAAAACTTCTTGTAATAACTTTTGAAGCCGCGCTTGCTCCGCCTCGTAAGAATAAGTCATTTTGATTAACACTAGAGCAATGCAATTGCAAATGACGCCTTGATAGGTACAAATGCCTTGTATTTACACCAAATAAGACTCAACATGAAAAAGCAACATAAAAAAACCACTAAAACCTAAACATGCCAACCTTTACCTACCTTAGTATTCATATGTAATAATATTAATTAAGTGTGTAAACATTATAGAAAGTAAATAAGAACATAAAATATAACAGCACAGCCATTGCATGACGACATATAATGTATGTCTAGGGGATGAATTCATCGCAAGTCAGTTTTTGAAGTAACAATTGTTGAAAAATGAGTTTTGGTAGTATGGTGAAAGAGCTTAAATGTCTTAAACGATCGAAGATTTAGGCGGTTTTGTACAAAATAGTCTTCTTTGTTATCTTGGTGCGAAAGAATTTGGGAATAGCATAACTCAAATTTTCGGTGTCAGCTTGCCATGATAAACCTAAAACCTAAATTCTCCAAATTTGATCAGTTTGGGTGAATTTTAGATGAATAAACACATCTTAATATACGCGAATTATTTGAGATCCACTTCCAAATTCGAAAGAATCCTGAAGCAAGAACCTTAGGTAATTTTTTGCAAATTGATTAAGAATTTTTTATAGTGTTGCAACCCGTTAAAAGATCGTCGACATAGAAGTCATTGCATATAACTTTTGAAACGAGAGGGTCTGAGTTTTTTTGTTCAAATCCTAATACAAAGCACGGATAACAAGAAAACTAGCTGCAGCCATTCCATATGTGACGGTGTTTAAGTCGTACAATTGGAGTTCTTGATAAGGAGTTTCTCTCCATAATATTCTCTGAATAGATCTTTGAGTGGGTACACTCATGAAATTTAAAACTTGGACACCACAATTTCTGTAAACAAAAGTTTGCACATTGTGAAGCGGGCTTAAGGGTATCATTTACAATTCTAACAGCAGGTAGTCTCAGCAGGGGTTATCTTATAGAAGGACTGTAGAATGAATCATTACACTAAGCACGTTTTAGAAAATAGGTAATTTACGTTGCTTACTTAATTTTTTTCTTTAAAGAATATATTTGAAGGTATCGCTAATTAAACACCATAGCTCGATTAATTATCGAATCAAAATTTTGTTTAGGAAATGTTTACAAAATAAAATTAGAAATAATTTTGATTTAAAAAACGTCTACAAGCAATAACTTTTAAATTAAATCAAAAAACTAAACATGGTTATTTGGGTTGACTGATTATTACTTATTTTAAATAAATCTAACCTACTAATTATTGTAAGTTATTAAAAAAAATCATTAAACTCTCTATTCATAATATTTAGTCCTTACAAAATGTATATTTTATGACGTTTCATTTTTTCTGTAGTTAATATAAAAAGTGAAAATAAAAACTAAGGCAATTCTTATTGTCAACGTATATATTTAGTTTTTGACAAGAATTTATTACATAATTATAATTAAGATACCAAGTTATAGTTTAAAATTAAATGAAAACTTTTTTTAAATAAAGGTATTACTATATAAATAAATATAAGAAATCAATAATGGGTGTGACCTCCATTATTATTGATACATTCTTGGAGGCGTCTGCTCATTGACGCTATCAAGGTATCAATATAATTAATATTAATCGTTTCCCATGCGGTATCAATGGCTGCAATTAGTGCATTACGGTTTACTGGTATAAAATTTGGCCCTTGTTGTCTTCGGATAACAGCAAGTATTCGAGCCCAAACATTTTCGATAATGTTAAAATCTGGGCTTTTTGCTGGCCAGGGTAACAGCTCCAAGTTATTTTCTCGTATCCAATTGCGCACAACCCGCGAAGTATGAATAGGGGCGTTGTCCTTTAACAACAAAAATACATTATGAAAATGTTAATTCAACAGATCCCGAACTATTTTTGGAGAAAGTATAGTGAAATAAGAATACTTACTTGTTGGAAAATATAATCTTCGTCTGGATAAAACACTTCGACTAAAGGTTTCATAATAGTTTCCAAAATATCTAAATACGCAGCAGAATCAAGACGTCCATCGATAGCCCAACAAACTCCTGGACCCGCGCGCTAACCCAACCTCACACATTTACAGAAAAATAACCACTTCGTTTTTTAGGACATATGTGATTATTTTCGTAACGAGTTCCTTCCATTCTAAAAACTTTTAGTGGTCCATCGTTGCGGCTATTGAACGTTTTTTCGTCGCTAAAAATCACTCGATTCCAAAATTCCAAAGGTTCGTTCACATATCGCCTTGCAAATTCCAGACGACGTCTCATATTTTCGTCACTGAGAACTTCTTTCGCAGCAGCATTATACTTCTTTATTCCCATCTCCTTTAATCTTTTTTGTGCAGTTATACGGCATCCGGGAAAATGTGTATCTGCTATAGCTTTGGAGTATGTAGCAAATGGTTGTTCTGTTACGTAATGAATAATGGAGGTCACACCCATTATTGATTTCTTATATTTATTTATATAGTAATAAAATGAAACGTCATAAAATATACATTTTGTAAGGACTAAATATTATGAATAGAGAGTTTAATAATTTTTTTTAATAACTTACAATAATTAGTAGGTTAGATTTATTTAAAAATAAGTAATAATCAGTCAACCCTAATAACCATGTTTAGTTTTTTGATTTAATTTAAAAGTTATTGCTTGTAGACGTTTTTAAATCAAAATTATTTCTAATTTTATTTTGTAAACATTTCCTAAACAAAATTTTGATTTGATAATTAATCGAGCTATGGTGTTTAATTAGCGATACCTTCAAATATATTCTTTAAAGAAAAAAATTAAGTAAGCAACGTAAATTACCTATTTTCTAAAACGTGCTTAGTGTAATGATTCATTCTACAGTCCTTCTATAAGATAACCCCTGCTGAGACTACCTGCTGTTAGAATTGTAAATGATACCCTTAAGCCCGCTTCACAATGTGCAAACTTTTGTTTACAGAAATTGTGGTGTCCAAGTTTTAAATATCATGAGTGTACCTGTCGCTACATCTTTTTGATGTCGGCAGGGATAACGTAAGCAAATTAGCAAAAATTCAATAGTATTGAGAATAAGTCTTGTTGCATTGTGGGACCAACTATTTGTAGATTATTGACTGAATAGCCGCTTGCAGTTGGGGAAGAACCATTAAACACAACTTGCAATTTAGTACTGGTACTATCTTCCTTAAGAACGCAATAATGCAAAAGGTAGTAGCTGGGATCGGCACAATGAGAAGTTGAAGCAGACATGAGGCCCAATTTGATGTACTCGCGCATGATCTGTGTATATTTGGTTTGATAGGATTCACTAGCACAGAGGGAGAATGTTTTAAAGGAAGGTGAACTATAAATTGATCAGAAGAATCTCAAATAGTGTTTGCGACAAATTGTTTTTCGCAATCCTCCTCTTCCATAGAAACAGGTTTTTTGGGTAGTAACTCTCCTCAGTTTCCCAAAACTTTTAGACAGTTGGTCTTGAATGACCGCGGAAAAATAGAAAAGGGCTTCTCTTGGTGAAGACGAGACGGAAGAAATTAGATTCAACAAAATCTGGTATTTTGCGATTTTTATTGACAAGGCCCTGGAGAAAGTAGGCCTAAGTCGTAAAAGCATCCTGCTCCGAAAAAAATGGTAATGGGACCAGGCGTCATAAATCGGCTATTGTTATTCTGTATGTTTAACATTTACAGTAACTTCACACTCTAAATTGACGTTTTTTGAAGAATTCATCAAACCCATAGTATGTATTTTATTTAACTCTAAACAATTGAATAAATCTGCAGTTATATAGTTGCATTGGCTTCCAGAATCGAGCAAAGCTCTAGTAAGATGAATTTGACCATTTCAATCAGCAATTTTTACCAAGGTTTTCGACAGAAGCACGTTGGTAGAGCCAAATGAGGATAAAATTAGATTTTGTGAAACGGTTGAACTGCTGGTCGGAGTTTGAGCAATAGCGGATGACGGAGGCATTGAACTCTCTAAATGAAGTAAAGAGTGATGCTGGCGTCTACGATAACGACAGTTGAATCGCGATTTGCAAATATTGGATGTATGACCTTTATAAAAGCAATTCGAACAAAGATTGTTTTCTTTCGCATGATCAATTCGATTGTTAACTGACATGGTTTTTAATTTTTCACAACTAAAAATTAGATGTGATTCTTTGCAATATTGGCAAGAGTAACTGTTAGACACGAAGGATCGAAATGCCGAATTATGCTTTGCAATTTGCTTGTTATGCACTTGGGGAGCGTCGAGTGAGTGTATAGATTTTTCCGTATTATTTGCAACTGATTCACATATACTAGCCTTTAATTCAAGAAAATCTAAAAATTCAGTTATTGTAGGAGGTACATAAATCCCAACGGTCATTTTAAATTAGTGTATGTTCTCAACTGTCAAAAAAGTCCATTTAATTATCATGTTGTCGCCAAAAAATATCCTGAATTTTTTTTGTTTTTCGTAGTAACGAGTCATTAGTTCTTAAGTAGCACCGGTTTGGACTTAAAAAACGCAACATTTTTCCCATTAAACCAAAATTGTACCTCCTACCGTTTAATTTGGATTGCCAATTAATATCAATTTTGTGTAAAACTTTGAAAGCGGGTTGAAGCTTAGGAAGAAACTTTAATTCGATTGCGTAACAGTATTGCTAACCGACCAAAATTTTCCGCATGACCGTTTTTTGTTGAAATGGAATTAAGAGTTATTAATAGCAAAATAAAAAATAGTATGTTTTTTTTTGAAAACTGTGCAATTATTAAGAATATGTGCTTTAATTAATAAATCTAGTTTATTTATTAAATTTATAACACAAGTCAAATTTAACAGAGTAATACCGTAATACATTATTGCAAAAAGTTGGAAACATAGTAGTATGTTTATATTTCAAGTGTAAACTAACGCCTATAAAAATAATTTTTTTTAATATATCCCTTCACTTAATACCACTTAATTTACTAAACTACATCACTGTTTAACTCTGCATATGAAACGTTGTAAACTTTAACGTGCACATTACGAGTTACAAACATCAGCCTTTTTCGTTTCAATCAAAGAAAAAGTTATTTTTGCATTATATGCATAACTAAAAGTACAACAATATATTTTTTTAAGCCGGTGGAGTTTGCAAAAATGACATTTCCATCTGAACACCTTGACGAGATCTGGAATTTCTGCGAAGGGAACCATTCAGCGACGGTTTTCGGCGACTAAGATGTCTCTCAACCCACTTCAACAACGTTAACACTGAATCAGTGGACGCTAAACGTCGCTCTGCCGATGTTTTAGTAATAGCGGAAGATGTTACTCTAAACGTTGCCGCCATACCTTTCAAGGCCTAATAAAAAAAAGGAAGTTAGTAAAAGTTATTAATGTTTACTGGTCAAATCCCACCATCATAGCATCTTCGTCTGTTACGTCGTCTCCCGCATATATTATTCTGATTCGTTCGCTCCAATCTACTCCGAAAGCCGTTCTAAGTATGTAAATAGACGCTCGACCTTTATTCCATTGCACCGGTGGTTTTGCTTCAATTGCACAGTGCGCTTTTCCCGCTTGGAATCCCGCATCCGTTATAAACTTTTCTGCCTCCGCTTCGAGTTGTGAACGTAAATGTGCTGGAGCTTCGCGAAAATGAAAGGTCAATAAAGCACCTTTGTTCTCCACCCAAGCACCTTCTCGGCAAACATGTTCTTGCAATTGCTGCAAAAGCTCCGATACTTTTCCTTTAAACTGCGTAGGCATCGGATGCACAAATTTAGTTCCATCAGGATGCAAAATTTCTAGTCCGTGGTTACCTGCATACGTAATTCCTTCAATACCAACCTAAAATAACTTTTGTTTCAGTAAATTTATACAAAGTATATTTCGCTCACCATTTCCTTTACATTGTTGACATTTCTCCCGGATATAATGGATATGTTACAATCTGACATATTAGATAACCTCTGCAATACGTGTTTTGTTTCGGTTGGTATTACAGCTAAATCCGGATGAGGTGCAATCGGTGCTAAAGTTCCGTCATAATCTAGAAGTAACGCTAATTTATGCGTATTTCCGATGTACCTGTAGCATTGTAATTAATATACTACCATAATAGAAGAATAATGATACCTACTTTGAAAGATATTCATCAAAATCATCCAAAGTTACCTCTGGCATAGTTAACGCCTCGATGTCATCTAAACCTTCTTGAGTAGATAACGAACCCATAGCGTGCAAAAATGATTTAGTCCAATAATTGACATCATTCAATTTTTCTCGTCTTCTTAAATAGTTCATACGCAAAATTCTCTCATCTTCTGGCATAGTTAAGGCTCTGTGAATACATTCAGAAGCACTTTCAATTTCGTACGGGTTACATATTATTGCTTCGTGCATAGTTTCGCCAGCTCCAGCAAATGGAGATACTATAAGAACGCCGGGTGGTACATTAACTTGACAAGCCACAAATTCTTTAGCAACCAAATTCATTCCATCTCGTAACGGGGTAACTAGTCCAACTGCTGCTTCTTTGTAAAAAGCGGCCAATTGGTTTTGATTAATGCAACCGTAAATATATCTAATCGGGGACCAATTAGGGGTTGTAAATTTTCCATTAATTCTACCTACTAGTTGATCCATTTCTTCTTTTAGGTCTTGGTATTCTTTCACATCAGTTCGTGATGGAACAGCAATTTGTAATAATGATACCTTTTCGCGGTGTTCTGGGTAATTCTCTAAAAGACTTTCAAACGATAACAGTCTATGTACTAATCCTTTTGTATAATCAAGTCTGTCGACGCCTAAAATAATTTTTTGATTCGTAGATATCAATTTAGGCACTTTTTCTGCTAACTCAACAAATCTTTCGTACGGTATCCCGATTGGTAAAGCTCGAACGCGAACAGTCCTTCCGCCATGTTCTACCAAAAGATTTTTTCTATCTATTCGACACCCCAAGCATCTTTGGCAACAATCGACAAAATTTAAACAGTAATCGGTTATATGAAATCCGACCATATCACAGCCCAACATACCTTGCAAAATTTCATCCGCCCAAGGAAATAATCTAAAAATGTCCCACGGTGGAAAAGGTATATGTAAAAAAAATCCAATTTTACAATCAATTTCTTCTTCTAAAGACGCCTGTAATATACGCGTCAAATTTAAGAGGTTGAACTACATTATTTACCTCGCGAATCCAATTGGCTGCAACCATTAAGTGATAATCGTGTATCCAAATTAATGGAACATCATTTCCCAAATCTTCACCAGAACTTTTCAAATTTTTTAGAGCTTTAAATGTACAATTTGCAAATTCTTCATTTACTTCTACGTACGCTTTCCATTTATCGCGTTTAAAAATAGCTCGATCCGGCATTGAATGGAAAAGTGGCCAAAACGTTGCATTGCAGCAGCCATTGTAGTAATCGTCAAATTTCACTGGATCTACATGTACAGCTACCACCTACAAAATAACATTCATTTCAAAAATTATAAAAAAACATTTGAATTTACCTTTTTGGATTTTAAGCCAGCTGTGGGGGTTATATCGGTAGGGTCTGATTCTGGTATAGGTTCGTTTGGATCTTCTAAATGAATTCCGGGCCATCCAATCCATAAACCATTGCCGTTAACTACAACTGGAGCAACTGCAGTTACTAAACCTCCAGCACTGTTTATGGAGACCAAAAGTAATCTTTTAGTTTTTCGAGTTATATACGACATACCTAGCTTTTCGTATAAGTTGTCCGTCTTCGGTACGCTGCAGAACAAACGGAAGTCGGTTAGAAACCACAATCATGCATCCCGAAGAAGCGACAGCATCTACAGTCATCGAAAATTGTTGTAAAGCGGGCATTTTAAAAAAATTCAATCAAAACTACTTTTGAACTCGTTACAAACTCAAAATGGTACTGAGAAGATGCGCGTCTAAACGTGTTTTAAATTAATGATGCTGAAAAGGTTATCAGTTTATCTCTTTCCATGTGGTTTGTCGTCATACTAATTTTTCAGTGCAAAATGTTCATTACGTTGACCGTCGAAAACTCTTTACCTTTAATTTAAAACTAACTAAATCTCATTCAGTGTTCTTTGTAGTTGTAATCATAAGCTCCCCTCTCAATTTCATTTGAATATAGGTGATGGCATAAGAACGAAATTACAAAAAGAACAAACAAATATTAAATGTATCGTTTATTTCAATATGATTTTTCTTAAACATCCTTAAAATGAACATTTTTTTTGGGATTTACAAAAATGTATGCCAAGGTGCATTGTTTATAAATTTACTGGCATGCTTTGTTGCATAATTACGTCATAGTTATGTCCTTCGTATTACCATTCATCACAATCGTGCGTATCTTATAACAAATCCTATGCATTTTACAAAGAAATGTTGTCACATACAGTATATGGTTTAAATAGCATGCATCGAATGATAATCTAAACATACAAAGCAAAGTAAGAGATGTATTGTTGTAATTTATTTGTTTTAATGTAGTTAATGTTAGTATTTTACAAATAAAACAAATATTTTTGATTTGATTGCAAAAGAATCAATAAAAGATCACGTGGATCCCAGAACAAACAAAATTTCTTTTAGTACCTTAATTACAATAAAGAGATAATTAATTAGAAACGTGTTTCATTTAAACAGGAAACAAACAGGTCATTACCATATAATGCAACAATTAATAACTACTAATTTTATAATTGTAGAGCGAACTCATAAACAATCGCGCGAATTTTAAAAGTTAAATAAAATATTTAAAAACAATTGTACTCAGCCAATTAAACAGATTAAAGTAAAGTTCTCAACCTTGTACCAAATACACAATAAGGTAAAACTAAAAACGTAAACAATGATTTTTAATACTGTTTCAAAACATTATCATAATTAGAGACTAATTTGTATTTGTTTTGCTAAAAATTCCCAAATATATGATCATAATCTAACGTTTGGTGAAACAACGCCTCGTGTTACCTTGAATTCTTATCAATATTTCTACATCATAAAATAGTAATAATAGATATAAGAAAATTTGTAACACGCTCTGTATTCATGATAGCGCGATGCAACATTTTTGCTGCACCAAACCGTCTGCAAATTTTACTAAGTACGATAATATTATTTATTTGCACAAATGTTTTTATGACATAGTGCTAAAGTTATCTCAACTACGTCACAATTTACAAATAACATGTGCGGTCTCGATACCTTTGACATTAGAATAAGAATAGGTTGGAGCTTGAATCTTCAAAGAATTTTAAAATTTTATAATTAGATTTTTTGATATGTTTCGGACAAAGATTTTGGGATCTTTCAACATCAATAGTTGATAGTTTTTAAAGCTAATTTTAAAGAAATTGTCACATGTCTGTAACAAAGAGCCAGAATGTTACTGTCAATATTCTTATATGCGTTTGATAAACCAGTCAAAATAATATGTTGATGTTTATTTAACCATTTAGTTTGGAGGTTAAGTATATTTCTGAATTGATTTAGAAATATATTCTGTAAGATAAGGGGTGACAAATGATAAAATCCTATCAACTATTTGGCGTAAGTGGTTAATAACCAGTTATGAAACCTATTAGTTTAAAGACTATTGTGTCTTTAGATTGGCAATTTTTATACAGAACACTAGAAGACTAAGTGTTATGTCACTGTCTTGTTATTCGTTTATTTATTTTGGTTTCCAAAAACTTTTCTAATAAGGAATTAATGAATTGGATAACATCTTAAGTTGTTGGAACATGAAATCCTCATGAATTGTTTGATTGGTTACGTATTATGATGCATTTGCAATTGTCATCTTTGGATGATTGTGGTATTAGGTTTAAAAAGCTCGGCCCCATATTTCAATTCTATATGTCCAAATTAGTTGTATAAGAGTCTTGTAAATTAAACGTTTAGTTTTATTTGACATTCAAAAGTTTCAACTTATGGGCCAGCTCAGTTCTTAAGTCCTTAAGTATATCTGTTGCTTTTTTTTTAACTATATGTAATGATAACAAAAATGAGCAAATCTTAGAACTAAAGAGAGAAAGATAGTAAAAAGGTGGAAGATGTATCACATAAAGAAACTGGAAGAAAAGAATTAGAAAATAATTCATAACCGGACTATCAATAAAATTATAAGTAACCCCCCAGACCCTAATTATTAAGCAACAAAATCAAAGTAGAGAATGGTATGATGAAGACTGTAGAATAGCACTAGAACAAAGAAGTGGAGTAAGAATTACATGGTTACGAGATAATAACTTGGAAAACAAAACAAAACTGAAGACAACAACAAAAACAACAAAACAAAATTTACAGAAAAAGAAAAGAGATTACACGGTCAAGAAGTTAGATAAAGTGGAATATTACTACATAAACAAAGTAATCAATATCAAGTGGAAAAATAGAACAAACTAACATACCCTGAGACAACAAAATACTATAAGACAAAGGAGGGCACATTGTGGTGGAAGATAAGGAAAGAAAACTAAAAAAACTGGGCACACTACTTCGAAGAATTGCTAAATAGTGAAGACCAATAAATAATGGAAAAACTGAAAAACAAAGAGAAAACATAAGAAGGAAATAGAAAAAGAATCGCAAATGTAAACGACATTAATAAATGAACCATCGAAAGGAGAAATAGCAGAGGTAATTCGCAAACTAGAAAACAATGAGAGCCCAGGTAAAGATAGACTCCCAGCAGAGTTCCTAAAAGAAGGAGGAATAAAATTCCAAGAAACAATAATACCCCCGATACAAAAACATGGCCAAACTTGTGCAACACAACCATAGTTTGCCCTGTATATAAAAAAGAAGAGAAAACGGAGTGCGATAACTACCGAGGGTTTGCCTTACAGGATATAATATATAAAGTACTCGCCACTATATCAAGAAGTAAATTGTATTTAGTACAGGAACATGAACTGGGAGTATACCAAGGAGGTTTTGGAAATGGAAGGTCAACCGTAGATCAAATATTTGTATTAAAACAATTTTGAACTCACAAACAAATTTCAAACTTAATAAGCTATTGCTAAATGACCCTCTTTCACCAACGATCAAATACTAATGATTTTACCGTTCATGGACGATAAGAAAAAGTTACATAATAGGTATTGTCGGGATAATCGTTTAGTGAACGAGAATTCTTACAGAATAGACCCAGAAGTCTGTTAATAAGAATTAAAATATATAAAGCCCTAAAAGTGCTGAGTGTCCCAAAAAAATTGTCTCATAAAAATTACTCTGCAAAGAACAACCTGTGAAGTAGCTACAGAAAGAAGCCTGTCCAACGAGTTTAAGGTGAATAAAGGATTGATCCTCAATCGACAATATTCTTTAACCTAACCCTAGACATAGTAATTACATAAAGCGGGTATCAGTCTAATTCTATTCTATAATAACAGACGACAATGTGTAGCAAATGCCGATGAAAGGAGTTGACGTACTATTTAAGAATATAGAAACCAAAGCGAGACATTATGGCATCCTGATAAACGAAGATGAAACAAAATTTTGGAAATAAATGTTGTACCTGAAAACCATAAAAGTCGGCTAAAGATACAGTCACTAAATAATAAAAAATTTGAATTCGAGGAGGTAACAGAGATGGAATATTTGGAAATAGTTTTGACTCATACTTGTGAGAAACAGACAGAGATGAATAGGCGAATAGCAAAAAGTACCAAATCGGTAGGAGTTTCCACTAGATTACTAAAAACAAAACATCTATTAAGAATTTTCAAACTAACAATTTCCGAAACAATAATAAGACCTACAAATGTATGGGTGTGAAATTTAGACGCGCAATAAGCAAACTGCGTTAAGATTAGACATCTGTGATAGGTAAATTTTGCAGAAAATATGTGGAAGACTTCTCTTCCATTTAAAATTTTAGGGTCGTTACTCACCCCCGCTAGGGGGTTAAAGACGCAGATCAAAAAATATAATTAAAATATGTCCCCCTTAAAAGCAAAATCAACGGGTCCAAACTTTGTTGCGATCAATTACAAAAAAAAGTGAAAAGCTAGGTGCAAACTTATCGTTGGACCACTTTGTATATGTGGTTTCCATGTCTAGATATTTTGCTGTATGACTTTGCGGTATTTTACATTATTTGATTTCGAAGTGTGAACGTTATCTTATTTTTTTCTCTAAGGTTTCGATTTAAGAAAACCAAATTTTGGAACAAGTTTTAAGAACATTAACCGGTAATTAAAGTTTAATTAAAGCAATTTAAAATGTGACAAATTTTACGTAAATTCCATCGTCAACTGTTGAATCTTCAATGATTTAACATTAACAAAATTATTTGAGTTTTTCTTAAAAATTTAAAAGTTTTTTGAAAAATAACAAGAATAAAGAATGTTTCAAAATTAAATTATTAATAAAATAAATAATTATTTTAATTTTCAAACATCTATCAAATTTTAAGGGTGTATCCGGGTTCATCAATCTTACTCCCCTTTAAATGACTTTAATTGAACTTTATTTGCCACTGATTTATTTACACTTAAAACTTCTACCAAAATTTGGTTTTCTTAAGTTGAAGCATTAGTGAAGTATTATTTTATTTTCAAAATTTAAGACTCTACTTTGAAGAACTAAATTTAGTATAAAAGTAAATTTAGCTAAATCGCCATATTTTAGTGTTCTCAACGTGCTCCTTCTCTGTGTCTATTCTTAGCCGAAACACTGTGTATTACTGCTCACTAATCGCTTTAAAAAAAATTGAAATTCATGGATTATCAAAAGCACTAACGAAAATTTTACAGTCAGTCTTTAGTGCCTTGTCAGTGCTTAATAGTGCTTTATAAAAGATATTATCTCCCTCAATGATTTGCAGAAAAAATCAAATTTTGAAAAGCTTGCCTATTTTACGCTTGATTAAGAGCACTAACAAATTTCATAGTCGATTGTTTCTGCTTTGTTAGTGCTTCTTAATACTTCATAATAGAAATTATCTTCCATAAGCGTTTTCAAAAATTTCAATTTTTAAAGAGCGTAGTAAATTCATGTTTCATTAGAAGCTCTAATAAAACCCTTAAGGTCTATCGTTAGTAGTTTGTTAGAGCTTCTTAGTCCTTTATAAAACAAGACTTTTCCCCTAAGCATTTTCAAGAAAATAAAATTCTAAAGAGAGTGTCAACATTACGCTTATAAGAAGCTTTATAAAACAACTCATCCCTCCACACGTTTTCAAGGAATTCAAATTGCATGCTCATGCATTATCAGAAACCATAACGAAAATGTTATAGTCGAGAAAAGTAAAGTTAGCACACTCTTTAAATGTTGATTTTTAAACGATTAGGAGAGATAATTTCTTTTATGAGATACTGAAAAGCACCGATAGAGCACTATCAATTAACTATAAACTTTTTGTTAGTGCTTTCGATGCAGCATGAAATTGACACGCTATTTAGAATTCTTTAAGAAATTCAATGGCGACAAATGCAGATTCAACCTAAGTTTACAAAAATTTTTACAGCATGACTTTAAAGTTTAAATATGGGTTTCCACGAAGAACCACGCCCTCAAGCAATTCGCAATAAATAATATGACAAAAGAATGGTTGGAATAAATAAATATATTCTTATCTGTGTGCCAATCTCAGTTTTTATAATTCCGTTTATTAAATATAAAAGTTTGCATTGCCTTCCATCAATACTGAGAAAAGGTTATACAGAATCATTATATACAATCAGGGAATTATTTTTTAATATTGTTTAAAGGCATTAAACATAAAAATATTCTTTAAAATTCCCAAAACCTCTCGTATAATTTAAATTGGTTCAGATTTCGAAAGTAAGCATACATATTTCTATATTCAGCAATTAGCATAGTTCATAATATGTATAGTGTGCATTCTAAGAGCTTGCATTTTTACGTAAAAATTATAATAAACATCATTCTATATAACCAGTTTGATCATTCGGCACCTATCACAGAACCTGTTATTGTTGAAATATTGCTTACCGGGGTATATGTCTACAGTGAAACTGCACCGTACTGAACGTACTCTTACAAATACTTTGTTTATAAATTTCCCACAAGCATAAGTTGATAGTCAAAACTAATCACTCGTTAAATATTTGGTAAACTACGAAAAAAGTGCCATGAGTAAAAGTAGCTATTAACATGTATGTATTAATATGTACCAACATACCAACACCTAAATCTATTTTGTTTACTATGTGAAATATATTAAGTTTAACCAAGTTTAGAAAACCATAGTCACAATGTTCATCTTCATTGAAAATAATAATAATAATAATAATAATAATAATAATAATAATAATAATAATAATAATAATAATAATAATAATAATAATAATAATAATAATATCATTTATTCCAGGAGACCTCGTTACAGGTATAGGAAAGGTCAAATATAATAACTAAAAATAAAATTCATATTCTAAGTATTCATCAACAGTGTAAACTGCATTGCTTTGTAGTATAATCTTGATGGACTTTAAATATATTTGTAAAGGTAAATTCCTTACATAAAGAGGTAGTTTATTATACAAAACACTACCTTTATAATATGGGTTCGACTCATACATAACCAATTTATGACTGCTATACTCAAGATCATTACCATGTCTAGTGCGATAATTATGGAAGTGGTTTTGAAACTTACAGCTGGTTATATTAGTTTTAACAAATTTTAAAATTTCATATATGTAAAATGAAGGCAACATTAACAATTTATGTTTAATAAAGATTGACTTACAGGAGTCTTTAATGCGCATGTTGATAATGCATCGAATTACACGTTTTTGTAATACAAAAATTTAATTGCTATTATTTGAACCACTCCATAAAATAATAGCATAACGCATAATTAATTCAATATTAGCATAATAAAACTTTATAGACGTATCTATATTAGAGATATACGAAAGATACGTTTTAATGCATAACAATATGACGCTACTTTTTTTAAAATGTAAGATACGTGAGGTTTCCATGTTAGTGACATGTCAATATAACAGCCAAAAAACTTTACAAGATGTCACTCGGTTATGGTGTTATTATGTAACCTAATTAGTTTACTACTGTTATAGTAATTACTTTTGTATAAAACTGCATCGAGCAAGTTTTAGTTGTGTTCAGAACAAGTTCATTTAAACTAAGATAATTAATTAGAGTTTGTAACGTACTTTTTAGACTTAACTTTATCTCTTTTTTCACATTATAATAGTGTTAAGTCATCAGCAAATATGACATGATGGTGATTTAGTAATTGCTTATATCATTTATATATATCAAAAATAGTAGAGGACCTAACACACTACCCTGTGGTGCACCTAGTTGTACATCTAACACGTCTGAATTGTGTTCCATATAGTTAACGTATTGACTTCTATTAAACAAGTAATTTTTTTATGTCTGATGTAAGCCATGGGTTTTTCTCATCATAGTTTAATTTAACAAAGTTAAAACGTGTTTCGAAGTGAAACTTTACGGTGTTACTAAAATTACAAAACTGTTCATTAACATCATCTGTGGTAAATATATTGCTCCATGTTTTGTTTGCGAATTTATTTTTAAATATCAATAAGTTCTGTTTCGAGTAGGATCGTACATAAGGTGATTGCTTATTTTTAGGTATAATTAGAGGAAATGATATTACTTCAGAAATATAATGGGAAATGCCACAATGTATAATTTCTCTATCTATGATAATGTTGATGAAATTAGTAAAAATGTAATTGATTGCAGTTTCAGATTGTAGTGTTGTTCTAGTAGCAACATTAAATACGGACGACATACAAAAAGAACTTGTCAGATCATGCAGTTTACTTTTTTTACCATCTTCAGCAAACCAGTTTATATTAAAGTCGCCATTTAAAATAATTTTCGATTGCTTTCTTTTACTATTTAGTGCCAAAAGACATTCCTCAAGTTTGTCAAAAAATGCGTTAGCGTCTGAATTTGATGCTCTGTAGACAAATATAACATATAAATCATCATAACTAGCAGAAAGTTTAATTGCTGAGCACTCAAAATCTTTATCTGATGAAAGAACAACAAGTTTCTGTAAATTCTCCACCATCGCCACTTTGTTCATCTTCATCAAATAGCGCTCCACCATGTCTTTCTTCGCCTCCTTGCCCTTCTCAACCGCCCCTTCGACCAACTTCGTCAACATGTCTGTCATCGACTAAATGTCCCCACGACCTAAATGCCCTCCACCGACACCTCGTCTACTACCAAAATCCTATCCACAAAGCCTCCTCTCAAACCATGTCTTTCAAAACCGGGCCCTCCAAGACCGTGTCCTCCTAGACCATGCCCTCCTAAACTATGTCCATGAAGAATTTGTCTTCACAAACCTTGTACGCCAAAGTCTTGCAAACCCCTTCTTTGTAAGCCCCGCTTAACCCATCATCATTTTTAGAAACGCCTATTAATGAGCTTTCATATTGTCAATCTCCGCCTTGCCAACCTTCGATTTGTCGACCTACACCTTCTCAATCACCGCCATGCAAAAGTCCACCTTGTCGATCTCCACTTTTCAACCACCAACTTGTCAACTTCCACCATGTCAACCAATTTCCGCTAAGTGAAACCTCTCCTCCACCACGTTATCCACCGCCTTGTCAACTGTCACCTTGCCAATCTATACCGTGCTCACCTACAACTTGTCCATCTTTACCTTGTCCACCTACACCTTGTCCTTTCCCCACTTTCTGGATTTTTAATTCATTAAATTGTTCAGCTAGCACAGAAACCTTAAAAGAACTGTATTCATTTGGTCGTCTAGATTTCAAACTTTCACATTTAACATCATTAAAATTATCAGTCTTTGATGGTGGAAGCACATTTGTACAGAACTTGTTCCTGCAGAGACAGTCAATGACGAATGACTGTTGTCCGTACATGTTTATTGCAGTTATAGTGTTTATGTAGGTAATTATTAAAATCAATTTATTTATAAAATAATTTAACCGAACTACTTTTATGCTTCTGAAAGTATTTGTTGTTATATTTAAGTTGATAAAACGCAAATACTTTTTTTATTTTTGGCAACATTCTTTTAATTTTTTTTTTAGATTTTTGGAAATAATTTTTAAACTAGGTACTATCAACAGATAAACATAGTGCATACATCCAACCGTTTAAAAATATTTAAAAAAAAAAGATCACTGATTAAAATCTTAAAAATAAAATAAAATTGTGATTGAATTTTTTTAAAAACTTTTGCTTGGCTATCAATGACGCAAATTTTTATGTGCCGTTGAACGTAGAATTTCATAATCTTTATAATGGCAAGGTTCTTTTACGGATTTTTACAGATATTTGCGTAAGAGTTACTACAACGTAATCATTAGAGAGCTTATCAAATTCTATGTTCAACGACACATAAAAAATTACATAGTGCCATTTGAAAAAATCAAATTTAGAGAGTTCAATTTAAATAATTGATCATACAAAACTTAACCAGGTTGGAAAAGTGAACAACTAGCTTTAGTTAGCACATGTAATTAAAGCTGCAAAATCAAAGTTGGATAAATTCCAGGATAAATGAGTTATTCATTTTTTTCGAAACGTCATTTTTTCCGGAAAAAGTAAAATAACCGGAAAACCGTTTATTTTAGACACCATTTATTATACCTAAAGTGACGTCAGAATTGCCCAAGAAATCCAAATTTACAATAAAAATTGAGTAGTTCCATTAAAAAAAACATACCTTTGGTACGTCGAGCTTTTATGGAAGATTCTGTATAAACGAAAATAATTTTTAAATTTGCAGCTCATTAATATGCACAACTTTCATCAAGAAAGTTTTTTCTAAACCCAATATTTTACGAGATATCGCCCGTGCACGCACTAATGGCCCACCCTGAATATTTTTAAAATCATTTTTTGTGTAAGTTGGTTTACGATAGATAATACAGCATCTTTTTTTACTTTTCTTAAGGTAATCTTCTTAACAAATTAAAAAAATAATAACAGAAAATATTCACATGATTTATAATGATTTAGCTTTAGGGTCTGAAACATTATTTTATTCTCTTTTGCTTTTCTTAAAATATTTTCCCAAGTCCTATGGAATTATTTTTACTTTGTAACTATAAAAGTTATCGTAGAATCACCAATCTTTAGAGCGATTCTTTAATAAATACATTCCTTGCCTTCTTAAGAGAAGAATAATTTAAGAAAAAAGTAATTGACAAATTGCAAAAGAAACCAGTAATAATGAAAGATATGCTGAAACATATTTAAAAAAAGCAATACAAGAAGTAGGTTCGTTTAAAGTATTAAAATATATAGCTGTCTATTGCATAACAAACAGACTATTTACTTAAATAGACGAATCGATTGTTTCGAAAAGGTGACATATTTAAATAATTCTGTTTTACATTAATTTATATACATCGATAGATGCTTAATTGGTTATTTTGAACCTGAAAGGGCATACAACAAGAGATGTGCGCTTCATTATTAAAACACTTTTTTGTAGTACAAAATAACCGATTCAAATTTTTGTTAAAAATGATGATGTTCATAACATCAAAGTTAAATTATATAAGATAAAGAATTAATAAAATCAAAAAAATATAATAAAACATTGATTATTTTAGTATAACATTCTTAAATTTATAAATAGGTGAATAGTATAAAAAAATTTAATTACTAGCCGTTAACAAGCCGTTAAAATTTGTTAGCCAATCAGTGGACTTGAAAGTTAAATTTTAACCAATCAGAAGGACAGTTACCTAACAACGGATTTAACTAACGTTTATGCAACCGGGCGAAAAACTTGTTTTTAGTAACCTTTTTATTTGTCAATATTTGTGATGCTAATATAATTGATTAAAATTTGTAAATTCAAAAGTGGCACTTGAATCATGATTTGGAAAAATTTAATTTTTTCAGTACACTTGTATCGGAATAGAATAAAATGAGTTTATTCTAAATCTAATTATTGAAATATGTTAGGTAGTACTTCTATAGATGAATGAATTATACAGTCAATGTTAACGGAAGCTACGGAGCTGTTTAATAATTATATGTAGCACAACCAAACGCAATGCGATAAGATCATTCAAAATTGTTTCTATTCACACAATACCAATGTAGTAACCGTGAAATTTCAAGCATTGGGTTAAGAACTATCTACATAAACCAATAATTAATATTGCAATTTCCTGCTTGTCAAACCTTGCTTAACATCACTTGATGTAAATTAATCATACGTTTTTTAAAGTAGCTTTCATATTGGCATAAGGATTGTAAGACAATTATTCTATAATTGTGAAAAGTAGGAAACGCTCTTAATAAATTGTTACTTAATACCTTGAAGGTGCTTTTGCAATTGTTGTGCTACAAGGATTTCTTTGCCTTGATCTATTTTGAACACATACGTTTTTCCTATTTTTGATTTATGTGGTTAAAAGTTATAAGGACATAATATAAAAATATATTTAACGCAATTTTTTGTTGATGGTAAAAATTGTGTACGTAAATTAATTATTTCGTTTGTACAATAACAATCAGCAGACGAGATCGCACAAAAAATACTAACTCGTTTCTTATCTATTGTTTTAAAGAAAATTTTCTCGCTCTAAGTTTTTATTTGCCCTTCGAATTCACTGACTACTACGACGGAACAATTATAATTAAAAATTATGACATTCCGGAAAACATTTTCTGAGTAAACAATGATAATTCAAAAGTTTGATGTTAATAATTAAATGTACCGTTAAGTTTTTTTGTAACTAAAGCTTAAATCTTCATACAAAAAATGATATTGTTGTGTTTTTATCGCTCAGCTCCTTAAGGATTAGATCTAAAAACATGACCTGACATGATGGAAATCGGCAATCTACTTCAGAAATGATTAGTTTTGCATTGTTATAAAACCATCTGTGAACCTACGTTCAAAGGTAAATTATCTCTGCAATTAGATATACAGAATTACTGTTGAAATAAGCAGTATCTACGGGTTCTTGGCTAAGAAACAGGTTCCAAAGGAGAAAGAACTACTAAGATAGCCAACGACATTGGAATGTAGAAGACACTGCATTCAATATCAAAATACACTAGTATAATCAAAAACAAACAAACATGAAGAAATTCGTTGAATGTAGTTACTGCTGATGGCTTATAGACCGGGAATCAGCAAGAAAATCGTTGTAAGATTTGCCTTATGACAAGACTTTGGGGAAAGTTAGCCTAGTAATATTTCTTGCACGAAAACGCAAGTGTGGCAATCGTCTGGTGTCACCTTCCCTTGGGGTGAAGTTTTGAACGTGTACTAAATATACATGAGAATAGTGATACTTATAGGTATCAATCAAGAGATAGTCAAAATTCGGAAACGCAATATGCCATACCGGTACGGCGACGCCAAATATCCACCATACGTTAAGAAACACACTTTGACAAGCAATATTACCGGCAAACTGTCCCCAGAGTCTTGACTTTGGGGCAAATCATACAACGATTTTTTCCGGTCTATTACGGAAACCAAAAGACGGCTGGAGAGAAAACTCACAACTAGACCAGAGGGTCTCCCAAGTCGTCAACCAACGAAACCCCTGTAATACAACAAACAATAACGCGCTTCTAAAACTTGCGTTTGTTTAAAGTTTGTACTTGAAATGTGGTGACCCTGTAAAAGGAGGTGAAATCTACAACGCCATTAAGGAAATGAAAGGACGGTCCATTGACATTATGGAAGTCAACAAGGTGTGATGGACCAAGTCTGGTAACTTTCACATAAAATAACATCAAATTTTTTACTCCGGCAATATCAATGGTAAACACATTGATAGAATAGGAATAATTCTGAATCAACGACTTTATTCTGATATCGGAATGAGTGATGTTAATTCAACTCAATTCTATCCCAATTAACACAAATATAATCGAGATCTACGTTTCCACCTCAAATAAAATCGAAGAAAACTTTCTATAAGTTTCTAACACACACTGCCACAAAGCTTAATAAAAATGAAATAACATTGGTAATAGGCGATTTTCATGCCAAGATAAGCAAAGAAATAAGTGGAGATTTCATTGGATCCTATAAAATTGAGAAGGCAATGGCAGGGTAAGTATACTCGCAATAGAAGAACAACTATCTAGTGGTAAGTAATACCTTCTTTGAGTTGAGAATACACACTGGAAGTCGCCACAAGATAGCCCAGATCACATTGTCAGAAACCATATAGACTATATTATTATCAATAAAAGATACAGAAGTTCAATCAAACCTGTAAAAACATACCTTGGAACCAGTGGAGTAGCTAAGATTTGATGCGCCCCCCAGCGGATTTTAATTTTTTGTTTTATTTTTTGGTACGCTGCCGGTCTTATACACCAAGCGCCCACCGCTTAGTGGAAGTTAAAAGAAGGGAGGGATGAGATTTACGCCACTGCTTGAAGCTGACATTAGGTCCGATCACAATCCTTTAGTTGCCAAGTTGAAATTGAAATTTAAAAAAGTAGAACAATAATTACTAAACCATTTGAAGACATAATAAAGACCATAGAAGAAATAATTAGCAAATGCAGAAGCGAGATAGATATAGAACAATAAAGAAGAACGCAGGAGGAGCAGGAGAAAAATACAAAGACAAAAATGTGACAAGATAAAAGCAGATAAATAGTGAAATAAAGAAAGCTATTAAAATACCTAAAAACAAATGGTTTCAAAAAGAGTGCACAGAAATAGAAATTTTGCAAAATGAACATGATGCTTTTTACCTGTATAAAAAGGTTAAAGAAGCGGCAAGATTATGTTTTACTAAAAGAACCGAGACTGTGTGGATATGAATGTGAATATACAGGGTGTCACAAGCAAGCGTGGGTCTTCAATAACTCATTTGCGGTTGGAGATATCGAAAAATGTTTCAAATAAAAGTTCCACCAATTCAACTTCTCTATACCATAAAATTATTTTCGAATATACAGGGTGTCCCGTTTTCCTGTACGCAACCTAACTTAATTTTTTAAATGGAATGCCCCATTTATTATTGCTTTATTAGATTTCTCGCTTAATTTAAAGGCCACTTCGTTAACCATACATTATGGCTGAAATGCACCGTTCCTCAGAAAATTAGCGCTAAAGGAAGAAAAATGCCGTTTCGGTACCCTGCGCCATTTTCATATCTCGAAACAAAAGAACTTAGAGGAATGCGGTTTTCACAGATCGCTTCTAAGAGAAATGACCTACCATTTGCACTATTTACACAAACATGTTTCTGTTAAATTCATTCAAAGCTACCGCTTCAAAAATAAATTGTTTCAAACCGGCAAAACTTGTTTTTTCAAATAGAACACTATTATTTTTTCAGCCCATCATATGCAGAATTTTATTTCCTTTCGTCTGATATAAGGTTGTTGCTATCAGTTCCTAACAGTTTTTGAGAAAATTGCAGTTATATTCTAAATTTTAATTAAATCGGATCATCGCGTGCGCCCTGGTCGGTGATTAGCTGCTTTTCCGCTTTTGTTTTCTACCTTAGGAATGAAAACTATTTCAATTGAAAAACCAGAGTGTTGTATTTTAGTTCAGACGTTTTAAATCACAAAAATAATTTTCAAGATGTCCACACAGAGCAGTGACTTTGCCTCAGGCCAGTTCTTGATGTTTAACTTTTACAAAAGCTGCTCGAAATGTCTGCCATTTTCTTGAATACACATCCTCATTCGACGTTTGAAGTTATTGTCAACGTTGACCAGAATGTCCGGGGTAATTTCTCTGAAAGCGTTAGTTATCCTCTCCCGCATATCTTCGGCAGTGGTAGGTGAAGAGGTGTACACTTTGTTTTTAACGAATCCCCACAAAAGAAGTCACATTTTGTGAGATCAGGCGACCTAGCGGGCCAGTTAATTGCCCCTCCTCTTCCTATCCAGCGGTTTGGGAAATTCGCATTTAAGTAGTTCCGAATTTCTTGGGTGCAATGAGATGGGGCACCGTCTTGTTGTAGCCACATACGTCGAAGAAATTCTAAAGGAACATCCTCCAACATTTCTTGGAAACCATTTTGCAGGAACTGCAAATAGGCCCTTCCTGTTAAGTGTCCATCAAAAAGTACGGTCCGAAAACACGATCACCAAAAACACCTCCCCACACATTCAGTGACCATCGGTATTGAGAAAACGTCCGGAAGTTAGGAGGATTTGCCGTATCGTAATAATGGAAGTTATGCCTGTTTACAAAACCATTTTTGTGAAAGGTAGACTCGTCAGTAAACAGGACATATTTGAAGAAGTCTTCGTCTTCGGCTATTCTTTCGATGGCCCACTGACAAAATTCCGTTCTTGCTGCAAAATCCCTTGGAAGTAGTTCCTGATGTAGCTGAACGTGGTACGGATGGTACTTATGCTGTTTCAGGACTCTTTGTACAGACATTCTACCAATTTCGGTTTCTCGGGCGATGTCTCTTTGACTGACATTCGGATTTTCCACCACAGACGCCAAAACACGGAACTCATTTTCATCTGTACAGACCGTCTTGGCGTAGTTTCTTTTCCAGACTCCACTGATCCTCTAGTAAGAAACCGCTCCAGAACCCTGCTGAACGATTCCACTCTAGGATGTCGTCTATTTGGATAACGCTGGGCATACACCCTCGATGCCAAGAGGGATTTCTCTCACATTCCCCAAGAATAAGAACCATATCTATCATTTCTTCTTTATTCAACGCCATAGCGGAACAGTTCGGAAAATGAACACAAAGTTACAATGAAACAAACACAACGATACAATGAAACTTTACTGAACACCTTATGAAGTTCACAAATATGACATTGTAGAAAACAAAAGCTAATCACCGACCAAGGCGTACATGATGATCCGATTCAATTAAAATTTAGAATATAACTGCAATTTTCTCAAAAACTGTTAGGAACTGATAGCAACAACCTTATATCAGACGAAAGGAAATAAAATTCTGCATATGATGGGCTGAAAAAATAATAGTGTTCTATTTGAAAAAACAAGTTTTGCCGGTTTGAAACAATTTATTTTTGAAGCGGTAGCTTTGAATGAATTTAACAGAAACATGTTTGTGTAAATAGTGCAAATGGTAGGTCATTTCTCTTAGAAGCGATCTGTGAAAACCGCATTCCTCTAAGTTCTTTTGTTTCGGAGATATGAAAAATGGCGCAGGGTACCGAAACGGCATTTTTCTTCCTTTAGCGCTAATTTTCTGAGGAACGGTGCATTTCAGCCATAATGTATGGTTAACGAAGTGGCCTTTAAATTAAGCGAGAAATCTAATAAAGCAATAATAAATGGGGCATTCCATTTAAAAAATTAAGTTAGGTTGCGTACAGGAAAAACGGGACACCCTGTATATTCGAAAATAATTTTATGGTATAGAGAAGTTGAATTGGTGGAACTTTTATTTGAAACATTTTTCGATATCTCCAACCGCAAATGAGTTATTGAAGACCCACGCTTGCTTGTGACACCCTGTATATAAAGTAAAAGGCATTTAGAAAAAAAAAAAAAAAAAAAAAAAGAAAAAATGGAAATCCCTTTAAATAAAAAAAAAAGAAAATTGAAATAAAGAAAAAAAAAAATGTTAAAAATAAAATTTAATTAATTTTTTTAAAAAATAAATAAAAAAAAAAAATTTTAAAATAAAAAAAAAAATTTAAAAAAAGATATAAAAAAAAAAAAAAAAAAAAAAAAAAAAAAAAAAAAATAAAAAAAAAAAAAAAAAAATAAATTTAAAATTTTAATTTAAAATAAAAAAAAAAAAATAAAATAAAATAAAAAAAAAAAAAAAAAAAAAAAAAAAAAAAAAAAAAATAAAAAAAAAAAATTATTAATTTAAAAATAATTTTTAAATTAAAAAAAAAAAAAAAAAAAAAAACTTTAATAAAAAAATTAAAAAAATAATTAAAAATTTTTATTTTTTTTTAGGTTTTTTATTATTATTTTTTACAAAATCTAATTATGTTATTGATCATTACTAAGTAGCTACAATTATTATTGAAAAGCCTAATCGATTTTTCATTTTCGTAAAAAATTGTAGTGTTGTAAATGAATGACGAGCATATTATTTATACTATTTCGTGCAGGCATATTAAGAAAACGGCATTCATATTCTCCTCAAGTTCATCATGGAGTTACTCTTTTAATTCGGCTATTGACATGTGGGGTATGAGAAATTTGAACGACTAAGGCCATCTTCATACAGAGCTACTGAAAAGAAACTAGTTGGAACTTTTTTCATTAAGAACAAATTGTTTTTGATTGTTCATCTTCAAATTAAAATTGGTGACCTAACATGTATGTCTGCTTGTGACTAGTAACTAACTGATTTCTATGAATTACAAATTCGTACTATATCATTAGCTCCATGGGTGACGTCTTATTACATAGGAAGTGACTGGTTACTAACTTGTATTACTAATAGGTTCCTTTTTAGTATTTGTGTGTTGACGACCTAAGATTGTTTATTAATAATAATATAGTTTTTTTAGTTTGATAAAAATTGCAACTAAAATAAAATCAAGAGATAACTTCTTTTTTTAAATTATGGTTTTTCATATCCCATGTTTTGAACCATAAAAGAAAAATTTTACCTGCTAGGTTAAACACGAGGAAAATTAATTTAAGATTCAATTATAAACACAAATTAAGTGTATGTATGTACAACTAAAGTTTACAAAGAGTATAAAACGACAGAACAACAGAACAGAAAAGTAATAACAAAACACATAGTTTTGTAAAAATAATTATTTACTAAAATAAATATGAATTGTAGAATTGTTGTGACTTTCGACATAAAGGAAATGCCTTGTTGCAAGTTTTCTTTCGAGAAATGAAACTGTTGAGTTGATGGACCTAGAACAGATTTGTCGGGCATATTTTCTACAGGTAAAGAATCTTTAGTAGAAAGCATGCTAGCAATTTTTAATTTCCCATCTAAGGAACTGCTCACGTAACATAAGTTGATACTCCTCTTTCTATTATATTATATATTATCAATTATTAATTTTGGGAAACAATCATTATCCTTACGTAACCTTCAGCCACCATACTCGACTTCCAACCTCCCAATTTTTTTAAATTATAGATATATCCTCCACTATTAGCAAATATAGTAGCTGCTGTGCGGCGAAAACAGTGGCCAGTGTTGTATTTACGTCATTTAGTTTTAAATAAGTTGCGAATTTTTTAGGAAACTGCCCAATACAGTTATAACTATAAGGTTGTTTTGTCAAATTGCCGTATTGTAAGAAGAATCGATCACCCCCAACATAAATACAAATACAAATAATCTCGACTGGTACGTTTTTGTATTTGAAATCATGATAATAGCTCTTGAACGTTTATATCTCCTGTTTTCATTTTGAACAGCTCATCACTTCTGCATGAGCCTGAGATACCAATAACTAAAGCAGCCTAAAATATTGAAAACAATGAAATAAACCAAGAAATGAATACCTACGATTCATACTTTACACGGCAGAAACTCAAAAGGTGTTTTTAAAAAAAATCAATGTTTTTTTTTAAATGTGCTTGATTTTTTAGGTTGATATCCCAGGTTTTGTTTATTTAAATATGCTATTAATTTGCAATATTTCGAGATATCAACATTCTCCTTCAAATTAATACTACTTTTGAGCATCGAGTACTGAGACCACATTGAGGATGGTTTGTTAGTTTTAGCCATATCACCAAAATAGGCTAACAGAACACTTTCGGAAGTGTACTTTTGCACCTCCTTCTTGGAGCACCAGTCGCGGAAACCTTTATACGTTTTTTCGTATCGTAATTTGTTTTTCTCTGGTAGAAGATCTAACGTTAATTTTTACGCGGATTGCCGCAGTTCCGGGGGAGTACACTCAGTGCAACTATCCGACATTTTTTTCAGTTGTAAGTTCTAAGCAAACGCAAATTTTATATACATTTTTTTAACAATATAATTAAATGACAACCATGCATCACCTTCTAAATATTAGTATTTTGCTGAAATAAACGATAACATGATGATACATTTGATTAATTTTTAAATAGCTAATTGAGAATAAAATAGTATACAAAATTCTCTTGAAATATGAATGGAATATTTTCCGCCTCGGTATGTAATGTACTATTACCATTCTGGTAAATTCCACAACCCTGCCAAAAAATGTGTACATAAAAAAATTCGAAAATCATCAGCCTCATGAGCCAAATTACCAATGTAAAGGTCTTACGCCGAATGAGTAAAGAGTGCAACTAAGCGCAAGTTCAAAAATCTAGGCTACGTTATAAGGAATAACCCACGCTATGTCCTACTACAACTTATATTACAGGTAAGGTATATAGAAACAAATACTCAACAAAAAAGAGAGTTTCATTGTTATTCCCCTACAGAACTTTTCCGTGCAACAGCTGATAAACCGAAACGGATAGACACCACTAGAAGAAGATCAAATGCGCACTATGGCAATATACTGGAGATGATTGTGATTTCACCAATAGGGGTTACAAGATCATATTCAAAAAATCCGTTTAGAATAATATGGCTTATCTTCTGAAGAGCTACTTCAATATATCGTAACATGTGTTCTCCACCTGTGATTTAATGAAAGCGGGTAAATTAAACTTAAAAATAAAAACGTCTCAGATGCATTTGTTCAATAATCAACTCTTGGAGACGTCATATAAATACTGCTCTCAGAAAATATTTGTTTGGTGTTTTCTAAAATAAAATGTATTATGGAACAAGTGAGCAATTTTGCATATCTCAATTGTACTTAATTCCAATAAGTAAGCCTTTCAAGAAAATCTAATCGATACTTTTACAAAAGTATCAGCTGAATTTTGGACTTAAACCTTTAGGGATTAATTAAAGCGCCCAAAGCTTTTGCAAAAACTGAAAGTACAATCTGCACTAAGAACTAGAGTTAAAAAATTAGCGTCCATTAATAAAATGTGGTTAAAAATTCAGTTGTCATCTCGCCTTGTCTGTTTGTACAAGTAAGCTTCAACATCATAATTTTTCTTCTGAAAGAACTCAAGTCAAACAGACACCAGCATCGAAACAAATCAAGCAACTCTCTATTAATTTACTAAGAATTTGAAATGCAAGAGCTGCTCGCTTTAATAACGGTATGTGAAATTAAATAAATAATCCCGTGATCATTTCTTGCCTTCTTCGGGTTAATAGTTTCCATTGAGCAAAATCTGTATCGATCTAATATCCCCCCAATTAAAACCTGACAGGACAAGAAGTTCTAACTTATGGTTGTTCTTGCAATCATTTACAAACTCAGTTTCTAATCCTTAGACCAGACGGTTTAAAACGATCTATTCTAAGGGTCAAATTCAGAGAGCGTTTTAATTTAAAATTCACCCTCATGTTTATTAAAATCTCCTTTACTTTTTACTCACTAAATAGGAACATTTCAGTTATTCACTGCCCTTCTTTGCTGAATACCTTTTAGTGAGGAGGAAGCTATAAGTAACCCATGAATGTATGTAGGTTTTTAGAACGTTCTCTTCAAAATTGACCTCCAGCATCCACAGTTTATAGTACCAACATTACCGTATTGATTTTTTCTTTTAACTCAAAAACAATGATTGTGGTAATATCTCCCTATAATCAATTCCATAATCTAAGCATACTTTCTTTTGATTAATCACTGGAATGTTTGAACCACACCAAAATAATTAGCATTACATGTTTTTTTGTCCAACCATTTGATATTGAAAAATTTGTTTTTAGGGCACAATTTTTCCCCCTCCTTTTCCCTTAAAATTTTTAGTTTTTCAGGTCGTGGAAAAATTTGTTTAAAAAAATATAATTTAAAAAGTTTAAAAAAAAAAAAAAGACATAAAAAAAGATATAAAATTTAAAAAAAAAAAATTATAAAAAAAAAAAAAAAAAAAAAGAACAAAAAAAAAAAAAAAAAATTTTATAAATTTTTTTTTTTCTAAAAAAAAAAAAAAAATTATTTAAAAAATTTAAAAGTTTTGTTATTTGTGGGTTTAGGTAATTGTTTTAGTGTTTTTTTTTTTTTTTTGGGGGGGTTGTAAATGAAGGAAGAATAATAACGAGACCACTAAGCACAATTGAGACGAAGATGCGAGTGTGGTTACTGATGTCATAAGTGTTGAAAATAGAAAAGTTTTAGCAACAATACAAATAAAATTGGAGGAATTTTTATCGGTATTACAAATAGACCTTGACAAATAATTTCCAGTGTATTTTAGAATAAATTGTTCGAGACGTAATTTTCACATTTTAAATCTTAGTGCCGCTTTGAAAAATGTAAATTTTCACAGCTGCTGTCCATATTTATACCATAACTTTTTGGGCTATTAAGTCGTGGTCTGTTGTAACTTTCTCTCTTCTTCCTAACGTTTTGTCCCTGACTGATGTTTTCTGAATCAGCTATGTTGTTTATAGTGTTGTAGTAAGACTGCTGATGTGTGGATTATTGGCTATTCATGCCTGATGGAAGATCTTATGTGTCAGAAAATAGTTTAGTTTTAGTATTTTCCTGCCCTGAATGACATTTCTGTTGAAATTTGGCGGTTTTTGTAAACTTCTAGAACTTCCATGTTTAATTTAAAATGTATAACTACAACGTAATATTAAAAAACAGACTATCAACGTATACCTGAACGTTAATTTTATAGGCAGTGTACATTAAAGTGTCAAACACAATGCGATAGACGATTTTTAGTTCACATTGTTTTGGAGTTACGATAGGCTTGGTAGCAGTATAGACTGAGTACAAGGTCATTTTGACGCCAACTCATCATCTATGAGCAAAGTTTATTTTTTTTACATCGATTTAAGTTTGTGTTTAAATAATCACGCGTTCAGACAAGCTCGCGCCGAAATGATGGTATCAAGATGAAAAATCACTTAAATCACGCCGACAATCTTACATTGCGGTTTTCAATCCCTAATGTGATTAGAGAAACAACACCAATATTAGCATCGTTACAAAGTCACTGAAAGTCTATAGCGATACTGTTCCGCACTTCAAGTTGGTATTTGAATGATTAATTGAAATTTAATGGACGCCAAATTTATCATAGTACCAACTTCGTAAAAAAAATTACTAAATGTCAAAGTTTTTAATTTTTTTTCAGATTTAAAATGCAAAGTCGAAAAAATTGTATATTACACGAGTTACATAAGCGGCTATTATTTCACTCGTATAATTAAAGCACTCCACGCTCTGTTCGTCATGCTCTAAAACAACTCGTGCAATAATAGCCTTTCTGATGTAACTCGTATAATAATGTACTATTTCAACACGTATAATAATAAATTTTAAATATGATTTCATGATTGTCATATTTGGGTTATTCTAGGCATAACTGCTTTGTTGCCCATAGTTAAATCGTAGACGTTTCCACTGATCATTTGATACACTAACGTCACAACACAATGGAGTATTTGACTGATTAAAAAAATTTTTAGATTATAGTAAGCCAATGGTCATAAACATTTTTTTCCTAAATATTCTTGCAGTTAAAACAAAAATGTCTCCCGAGATTTGACTGTGTCAAAATGGTAACTGTAGCTGTTGTCAAAAGATGCTCATTGGTGTTTACCACGTGAGTGTACTTCTAGGATTAAACGGAAATAATTCAAATCATTAAATGATCTAATCTACTCCTGAAAATCCAGTAAGAACTTCTAATTCTTAAACTTCTCGTCTATAAGATCTACCTAAGATTGATAACACTTAAACTCTCATCGTTTCTGTCAACGTTTAGATAGGTAAATCATGATGATATCCTTGTTAGTTTTGATGTTACATAATTATTTACAAAAGTTCTAGTCATTCAATAATATTATCTCAACGTGGCAATGCTGTAGGATTGATACCCGTTTTTATTATAAATAAAATTGAACAGTTTTAGCGGTAGTTCCAACGCTCTAACCAAAATATGAACTTGATTACACGAACAACAATGATTTTTATTCAAATTAACATTTAACATATAAACTTTTTTGTTAGTGCAATGACGTCAAATTACGTTTAAAAAAATAACAATATCCGGAAGCAATCGATATTAAATTATTAAAACATTTACGACTATGCGCTAAATAAATAAAATTTTTGAAAACTAAATAACCTTCAGAATTGTTATATTGTTTTTGAAAAAAAGTTTATTATCCTTTGTCTTAGAACGATTGGCAAATGGTATTATTTGTTTGTTTTTGCTTTCTGCAATTGATAATTAATTAATTAATATTTAGAAACTTTCACACCAGTGTAACCGCAACCGTAGAACTTGAAAGTATTTGTTTTGTAATACAAAAATAATAACGAAAGAACCAAACAATGTAGCATAAACTTGGCGTGTATCAGATTTTGGAATCTACTTGCAATAGTATATTAAGTTCAAGTTTATCATATCCTTGATCGTCCTTTGCAAAACAAAACTTAAAATAGACCAATCAATAATAGAAAAATGTTTAGTTATTTCTTATCAAAATTACACAACAAAATGCACAATAAATATGCATTAATCGTATGCGTGATATTTATTGCAATTATTTTTTTAAATTAGCGGTTAAGTCAGGCTGTGGTAAAGTTTAGTCCCTCATATCTATTTTAAATTTGTTTTTATTTATTGTACGCAAACTAAGTCTACAGGTTTTTCTTGTGCTTAACAAAGTGTCGATTTTGAAACTTATTTTAACAAATAATTTAAATTATTAAATATTAGTATAATGATTTTCTGAGTTCCAGCATCAGGCGTTGTCAAAATCTATGTCATCAACCTTAAGATAAAATAAACAAGAATCGTTGAAATCAGTCCATGATACAAAAAATTAACCAAGAAAGTCTTCATGTTAGAAAATTTTCAAAAATGTTTATTGCCGTAGGATACAAATCAGCGTTCTTAAAGATGATCACTTAAATACAATTAAATTGCGCAATAAATTATCAATCAATCTGTTTTTTGTTTATTTATATCACAACTCCAAACACCTCATTATCCAAATATGTATACTCGAACGCATTTCGATAAAGTTCAAGTACAATAAAAATTAAGAGTAAACTAAATTCAAATTATAATTTGACGTGGTGTTTGACCTTGTTTTTGTAAATTTTATATCTATCGCGAAAAACTTTTTATTTGATGTTAGCAAAATTATTGTTTAGTCTGTCGTACTTAAGTTGTGTCTAAGCTACACATTTTCTAAGTTCTCATTGCAATATTATCATTGCTTTGGCAAGCAAATAAAATAAAAACAAAAACAATTTATTGTTTTTTTTTCAAAATTATGGAACGTTACTTAAAGTATTAATCTTGTAATGGAGAGATTGTATCATGATTTTAAATTATGAGGTCTATTAATTTATTTTTTAAAAATTTTTTAATAATAAAACTGTAAGAACCTACTTTTTTTTTTTTAATTTTTTTTTTTTTTTTTTTTTGTTTTTTTTTTTTTGTTCTTTAACCTCTTCGAAGAATGGACCGTGTCAAAATAATTACCGTAGTTGTCAACGTTTCGCATGCTACAGTAACGGTTTCATCAGGGCGAGACTTGAAACAAATAAACGAGAGTCCAAGGTAGACTACCATAAGACAGGTAATCAACTTGTCAACTATTATTACCATTATAGTCTAAAACAAGTTTGACTCCGGCCGTGGAAACCTCAGTTTTTACTTTTACATATGTTTTGATATCTGCTGACGTGCACTGAATTTGTTCAGAACTTTTATCATTATATATTCAATGCTTATATAAAGGATGAAAAATAAAATAATAACCAAGAATTAAATAGAAATAAACAATGAACTGTCAAAAAATACTGACTATAGCAAACATTTAACCTTAGCAAACAATTGTATTTCTTAATCTACATGTTGTTATTTTCCACCACTAACGCAACTGTAATACAATTTTTACAATTATTAGATAAATTTTGATTAGAATTAAAATAGCAAATACACATAATTACAAAACTTACAAACTTAACAAGCAAATGACAAAAATATTTAAAAATAAAATTAAAGACACCATTAAAAGTAAGGCATAAATACCTACTTTATTTTGTTTTCGGAAAATTTAAGAAACAGTTATTTTCATTAAGAAATTGCAGGTAACATATTTTACAACAGCTTCTAAATTTTTTGTACAATTAACAAATTTGAAGATATTATTTAGACAAAAAATGGCACGTAATCACTGTATCTCAGCAATTCGTTCTCTAATAAAAAAAATGTTAATCCAAAAGTTGTGGTTCATTAAATTAGAAATATTCTTATTTAAAGTAAAATGTGAAAGGTATTATTTTTGAAAATATTCTTCATAGATTGAAGGTGCCCGAGGTAAAGTTTATTTACAAGAAATTTCTAAATACCAAAATTGGAAGAGTCGTTCTTGGAATTTAAACACAAATACAGAAAATATAGGGTTAAAATCTACGGTTTTAAGATCGTAGCCTACCTCACTTTTCTGAAATTAAGGGAAACCAAGGAAAATTTTTGAAACTGCAATTTGTTTAAAGGGTAATCTACACTGAAACAATTTTACTAATTCTTTGATTATTATTGCCAGCTAAGCATTGTACGTGTTATGATAACACAAGGCGTCACTGAATGTCGTAAGCAATTTATTAGTTGTAGATGATTTACACACCTTTGGGTAATAATCAAAGAATCAACTTTTGTAACTGCCTACACATCTATTCACAAACTTGCTTTACTGTAGATTACTATTCAGCCGTGTTACGATAGGACGAGGCGCAACCAACTTAATATTTAAAGAGTAATTTTTTCTCTGACTTATTTATTTGAGCAAGTTAATATTTTTTATTAATTATTCCACAGTTTTAAAGTAGCTATGGAAGACAGAAATCTTTTTCGTAATAGTGTAGAACAAGTTTTGTATTTTGGTAATTTTTTGAAAGAAACGTTCACTCTTTAAGTTGTAAGTTCTAGTACCAAAACCCACTAAAAACTAATTTTTTTATCTATCTCTCATAAAAGAATTAGAGAAGATATTGTCTACTTTGTGGAGTCTTACATACCCGTCCAAACTAACCCGTGCCACTTCTATGAATTAATTTTATTGCGCTACTATTGAAATTGTTCTATTCTTTTTTATATAAGAAACATAAACCTCTGTTGTCGGTCAACATCAATCACAGTTCTCGATGTAAATTTTCATACATTTATAGATTGGTGAATGATTACTTTTGAGCATTTCATCATTTCTTAGAAAATTATAATAAATAAAACTAGTGGTCATAATTTTGCCTTTGATCATTTCCGTTTAAACAAAACTAGAAAAAATATAACTGTAAATTAGAATCAAATTTTATTTTAGTAAATAATTTAAAAATATCAAAAAGCTTTAATTATCCAAATTAATCAAACTCAGTATGATGATAGAAATGCACAAGTGTATTCCTTTTATAGTACCCTCTCCTAGCAAACCAAGTTAGGTGAACAAAAGGCTAAATCATTGAATTCTAGAAGTTCAATTTAGAACTACTACAAAAACATTGCAACAAAATACTCAAGTACACTGAATGCCAAGACAGAAAATATTAAATAACTATACTGGAAGAAGTTAAGTGGGTCAAAAACTAAAGCCAAAATAATCTCTGGTGATGACGGCATCGTCAACCGAGCTGTTGAACTACTCCCTCCTAAGAACATCGCTTGGACAGTCGTCATTATCAATGCTAGCTATCTTCCGTCTACTCTATTTTTCATACGCTTGCAAATACGCAAACAAATCCCAAAAAACCTCTTCTTCCTCCAAAACCACCGCCCGACCACTTTATCCGCACCCTTGCAAAGTAGGTAAAAACACTAAGCAGGAGGAAATCAACACAAAAACGCCCCTCCACCACCGACTAAGGCCTACGCCTTGTCGAGCAGATTGCTTAGGGCTCCTAGCGAAAACAGTCTGCAAGAGCGGCTTTTTGGACATCAAAATAGCCTTTGACCGAGTATATAGCACCAAAAATATGGTGCAACTTTTTAGATCTTTCCTGAGGTAATGTTCTTTCACCGTCAAACTGCACTCAATGAAATCCATAAATCAAAACATCGACAGAAGGGTCTCCCAAGGCTTAGTACTCTCCCCGCCTTTATATAACATCTACAGCGATGATATACCAAGAACCGTCAAAAAGTCGTCCTTCTACGCAGAGGACACGCAATACTCGCCCCCTACAAATCACTATCTACCATCCCGACGCAGTTACAAAACTTATTCGGCCGGCTTAAGCAATGGTATGCAAACTGAAGAATCACTGTCAAAGGCGTGAAAACCAAACGGCCTCCTTTACACAAGCCTCTGCAACACGATCCGACGAAAACCTGGACATTGCTGGAGAAGACATCTCATGGACCGACAACGCCCGCTACCTAGGCATTACCTTGGATAAGAAAGTACGCATGTAATCGCGAGAGCCTCCCCAGTCCTTACCAAACTCTATCCTCTTCTAGGAAGAAACAGTGTTCTGTCACTAGGCAACAAACACTTATTTAACAAATCCGTTATCCGCGCCAGTCACCCGTTTCCAAATCTTGCAAAACAAGATCCTCAGACTAATCACGGGCGCTTCGTGGTTCGTCCGCAACTTCACGATTCACAACTACGTCCATACGTAGGAAACTTACTACGCTATAAACTTCCTAATAAACACAACAACACACCCCGATCCAGAGATGCAGCACCTCTGGGACTACGAGAAGAATAATGTGCATAGGCGGAAAGGCCCAAAATACATCCGACTTCTCATTTAAATTATTGACTCCTAATATTGTATTTAATTAATAGGGATCCTCAATTACACTTGAGCTTTCTTTGGGGTGTAAAAGCTGGAATTTATGTGTTCATTAAGACCCAGTTCTGTAGGCAAAACGTCGGCTTAATTAGGAACTGATTCTTAATAAACACATAAATTCCCGCTCTTTTCACCCCTAAAAGAAGGCATAATCTTAATTGAGGATTTATATTAATTATCCTACTTCTTCAATAAACTCCCTCACGCGGTTACTGATTAGATATTTCTTTTTACTATAATATATAGACATTCAGGGTTAGTTTTTTAAAACTTATGAAGACTGTAACTTTTAAACGAAAGCACAAAAAAAACCAAAACAGGTCAATTTTTATATTAAGGGGGAAGTGTATTGACGTGTAAACAACATTTGTAAAATCAATTCTCTAACCTTCAGCGACTACCCCAAAATTTTGTAAATGGCACGGTTCTAAGTGTGATACGTCATCTTAGGGAATTTAATAAGGAATGTAGTGGTACACTTGTTTTTATCTTTGAGCAATTTTTGGACTGCAAAAAAATTTAATCGAAAAACAAAATTATAAAAGTAAGCTTACGACAAGTGTTAAAAATGATTTCCGTTGTTCTTAAAACAATAGTAAAACATTCTCTCAAACTCTTCTTTAACATCCTTAACTGACTTTGGTTGAGTTTTGTAGACGACTGACTTTAAATGATCCCACAATAAAAAATCCAAAGGTCTAAGGTCTTCTGCCAATCCAATGGTTTGGATAACGATTATCTAACAACTATCTAACGGGCAGAACGTAATGAGGAGGAACTCCATGTTGTTGGAAATAAAATAAATTTTTGTTTAAATAAAGATTTCCATCCGCACCTCTTTGATTTTCTAGCTCTTCGATAATTAAAAGTTTGATGAGTGTTTGCAGCATTTCCAGATAACGTTCTCCGGTCAAATTGCCGTCTATAAAAAGAGGCCCAATAATGGCATCGCCCAAATTTTCTGCCCAAACGTTCAGTTTTTCGGAATACTGAGTGTGTTGTTCCCGTCATACGTGCAGATTCTCGTCGCTCCAGTATCGGTAGTTTTGTTTATTAACATGCCCATTCAAATAGAATATGTACTCATCACTGAAACAAATGTTTCTTACAAATAACGGTTTTCACAAAATTCGATTCTTCTGTCTGGATCGTTTTCTCCCAATTCTTGAACAATGTGCGTGGAGAACTTTTGTTTCCTCAAATTTGGCAACCAGTTGATTAAGGTACGCGTAGTTTACATTTCTGTCAAGATGTCTATTATTAAAAGTTGCAGCAGTTCTGTATGTAGACCGGTTTTCCTCTTCATAATTAAATGTCATTTCGACCCGTTGGGCAGTGGTGTAAGTTACTCTCAATACAACAAAAATTTTGTGACAGATTACGAATTTGAATTAGTCTAGTCTCTTAAATGAATTCATATAAACCATTAAAAACAATGAAAGTTCAGTAGGATGTTATTATTTCACATCAAACAACATTGTTCAATTCATTCAAACAAACCAATATTCTACATTAAAGAAAGCAATCTACGGAAAACAAAGTTTTACAAAAAGCAACACACTTTTTCAATTGCGATAACGATAACAATGCTAAAGACAGTTGTGTTTGGTTTTTGTTAAACTTCGTTTGGAGGCATTGGGAATGGTAGCTAACAAAAAAAAGTTCACCATGAAACCGCTAATATTTTTTTACAGTCCAAAAACTGCTCGAAATTAAAAAAAAACAAGTGTGCCACTAAATTCCTTATTCCCTAAAATATGACGTATCACACTTAGGATTGTTCCATTTAAAAAAAATTTATGTTTGCTTTCATTTAAAAAATACTGTCTTCGTAAGTTGTAAAAAACTTACCACGTATTGTAATATTGTAATAAAAACATGTTGTAATTTTGTAAATATTTCATCAAATATTTACATTTTCATTGTTCAATTAGGATAACTATAGAAAAAAGTTTGGATTTCTGTAATAGTGGAAAATAAACAAATTCCAAAATGTCCAATTGTCTTAACGGGTTGAGCCCAAAGTTTAATCAAATCATAATTGTTGTAAAAAACTGCCAAGTTTCATCAAAATTGACAGTAGTTTTTAAGGTGCCGACCGAAATTAGCACAGTTAATTTTGGCTTAATTTCTCCTGATTTTATATAACAATCATTAAAAATTGCAGAGATTTGTTCAGTATCCTTTATTTAATAGCGGATTTTTTTTTAAAGCATTTCTTTATTTTTAAAGAAAATTGAAAAACCTATTTTTTAAAATGCATCAAACATATGAAGTAACTTCCACTTGGCACTATCTTGCATGATGTAATCTAAACCGAAAACAATTTATAATATGGTTCACGATTACTTAAACTTTTTTTTAAGTTGTATGTGGATCAAAAAATGCATGTTTCCATTCCTAAATCAAAAGTTGTAGTAATTTCCGACCAAATCGAACTTGATGTTGAAGGTTATTCAACAATTTTGATACGCTCTGCAATTTTCACTTACCACTTTCATTTGTCATCCTGTATAAAATGTCAAACAATAACGTTTTTGTGACGAATAAGTTTTTTTATTTTCAAGCGGCCGAAAATGTTGACTTTGTGTATTTGTATAGAAACCGTTGAAGTAACTGTTTTTTTTCTAGTCGTAGTTGAAATACTTCGAATCCTAGGAGTTGTAATATCCATGGTCGGCTCAACCAAGTCAAAATATACGTTCATTGAAAGCATTTATAGAATTTAAAATCACGATTTATTTCTCAGTATTTACACTTACAATTTAATAATTGAACATCTAATAAAATTGACTCAAAAAAAGCGAAATAACGAAATTATTAACCGATATTACTAAATGGCTACCCTTACGGTGTTTAACACGAGCCGCCAATGTTCATGTGCATGACATTCCCATTTTCCAACTGTCATTGTCAAAACGAAACAACGCTTGTAGCAAAACAAAAGCGGGTCTTTTGTGTTTTCGCCCAGTTGCCTGGGCCTCCATAAAAGACCTACTTCTACTCTTAATGATGTAATCTACTATAAATATAATTCTTGAATAAAATGAATAGTTTTGATAATAAAATTTCATCTTCAGATGCTACAAGAAATAGAATAAAAAATTAAATGAGTTTAACGTAACATAAATTTAATTGTGACATGAATATACCAAATCTAAAACACTTATTTTGGTGCTATTTGATAAATATTAGATAATATTAATTTTAATTATGAAATTTTAACCAAACCAGCTTTGTTTTGGTTAAACACTAATGAATAAATATAATTTCATATACAAAAGGAACTGTATTTTTTATAGGATGTGATTTGAATGATGTGAAAAAAGGTGCTAATTTATAAATTGCGTTTAATCTAAATAGTTTGTTATTGTTAATTTAAGTAAAAAGTTAATAATTAACTTGGCGGGGTAAGTATATTTTAAAAATGGTTAATTGCTTAATTTCTAAGCTACTTAATAAACAGGAATGTGTTTAAAACAACACATATTAAATAACTTGTGGATTATTTCGAATTAGGTATTAGGTATGTATAAATTTTTTTTAATAAAAATTAATAGTTTTACTTAATGAAAAAACTTGGACAATTTTAATTTGTTATTTATTAAAATGTGCATAGTGTGCATGTGTAATGTATACAAAATTTAAATACCATATGTGAGATATGTTGAACTATAAACAATACAAAAAATGTTATCTGCAGAACATTTCAAAAATGTGATGAAATAGATTCGAGGTTCTACAAATAACTAGGCTAAAATTGTTTAAAAATATATTGTCAGATGTGAATTATATTATAAATTAATAGTATACACTTTGATATTGAGATGAAACAAACTTTAAATCAGAAAGGTAAGATTTTTATAATAAGAAAATTAATGGATGGTTTAGTTTCCATATTTTCGGTAAACTATAAACTTTAGTTTATTTATAGTTCCAATCTTTAAATTTTAATTTTTTTATAAAATAATTTTATGGTTAACTAGCCGAAATCTACCTGTTTATGATACAGTTTTGCGGCCAGAAGGTGCCACTTTATGGACTAGTCCGTTTTTGTTATTTTATGGACGGCCCTCAATGTCAAACTTAAATGTTAGAATAAATGTGTGGATTTTAATAGTAAAAACTGTCAATTTATCAACACAAACAAAGACGATGTATACATGAGTATGACAAATCCTTTCTGCAATTGATATTTTTTTGAGTAACATCAGTTGAACACGGTTGAACATAAAATCGTGTTTGCAACTCGTCCATAACTTCGTTTTATGGACTCGCCACAGTTATGACCTCGCTCTTTCGTCGCTCGTCCATAATTCTGTGACTTCTGTGATTATGGACTTGTTACATAAATAGCTAATTTAATCTAAGAGATTCATTAAATAATGTTATTATTGTATTTTATAACCACGACAGTAAAAACATAACGTTACAAATACCTTAGCATTATTATTATTATTATAGGCAGAATTATCGGAAAATCAAAATTTGCAAACATTTACAAATAACGTAAGGAAAGTGCACACATTAAAAAAAAGTAAAAGTCAAGCTTTATCATATTTGTGTGCATCAATAATAAAACTGCGCGTCGAATAAAAATAATATTCCTGTAATTACGCGTAGATCAAAGTGTTTTTCTGATTGCAATCAATATGTGCTATCTGTAAAATTTCCCGTCTTATTGATTTCAACGTGCACACGCTATTTATAAATGAGACACACAACAACTTACGCCTAAAATCCGTTTCGGATGGAGACTTGTGAAATTTTCTCCAGCCCATTCTGATGCGATTTTTCTTAACTTACTATTACAACTATTAATTTAGTATTTGCGCTTATACATCACGAACAGGTACACTACATACGCGTATGTACATGCGTACTCTTTACACTATGCCATGAGTTGGCGTTGTGACAGAAAATTTCCAACATAAAAGATAAAGGTATTTGTCTGCCAGATAAAAAGGAAAGTAAGATTTTATTAAATTTATATTCCCGCGTTATTCGGTTACTGGGTCATATTCACAGTTGCTTAAGCATCAAAAACGGTTTTGCACAATTTCTGCATTCAATTATATAATAAGATATTCTTAAGATATTATCTTTGTGGTCATCGAAATTAAACATTCTAATCGTTTCTGTTACCTTGTTATTTCTTTTTAAACTTTCACGCTATTAGTTTCGCCAAAGAATAGATAAACGCGCGTCGATTTATGCACAACACAAGTGATAATTACTAATCGAGCAAAAATTTTTAAAAATCTATTCAGTAATATATTCTTTGAAAATATTGTAACAAACTAAAATGCCTTTCTTTATACGCCCTTTTGGCAATCTATATTATAGTCAAAATTTAACCAAATTTCTGCTATTAAAAAATCGCTATAAAATGTATCCCAACGAAAATTTGACCCCCCTATATTGTGAAAACAAAAAAATATTTCGAAATTTGCTGAGACTACGTCAATTTTTGTTCTTGAGGGGAGCTTTTTTCACAGTCAAGCCAGCTCGATATGTTTATTCCTCTAATGCCTAGCAACCTCAACTTTAATAGTTATTTATGTATCAAGGACATAATCAATATGTTTATATTCCAGGGCAACAGTTTACAAATCCGAGGGCCTCTGGCCCGAGGTTTTGTAATTTGTCCGAGATTTATAAACAATGATTATGCCCGCGGTTCATATAACGTTTTATTTTCCACTTGAAATATGAAAATTCATTGATAAAATACTTGCAAACATTTCAGGTGAATGAAACGCGGCTGCTTTGTCTGTGTACTTTGTTTTGTATCTATGACAATTTGTTTGTTTATTTAAAAATAAAATTATAAAACCTCGCGTGAGATGAACAGCAAAATTTCGGAAAAAGTGTACGAAAGAGCGGTAAAAGCTGATGGGTAGTTGCTTCCTAAAAAGTCACGGCCACTATACGAGAGAGAGCTCCAGAAATTTGAAGACTGGAAAAAGAAAAATTCTGCCACAACTGTCAGTGAAACAGTTTTAATGGGGTATTTCCAGGAATTGGTACGTATTTTTAGTTGATTTTTATTAATCGTATTAATGGTATATATTTTTAGTCAGAATTATTTACCCCGAATTCCTTATGGTCTAAATACTCCATGTTGAAGGCCACATTATTAGTATACAACAAACTAGACATAGAACAACCGGCTGGAGGCATTCCTGAAGCAAACTTCAAAAGGATACATTCCGAGAGAGTCTAAAATTTTAACACGCGAAGACGTCTTAAAAATTTTCAAGGATGCTTCAAACGACATGTACCTTTTTGGAAAAAGTATGTAAACACGGCACGAATTTTACATTTAACTGAACGATGTTGATGATTATGTTATAGGTTGTTGTGGTGATAGGCGTGTTTGGTGGATTGCAAAGCGACGAGTTGGTAAGGTTAACTATAGACGATATAGGCGACCGAGAAGCCGTTATAGTGATAAAAATTCAATACACAAAGACTGCCGATTCAAAAAGTTTTAATATTGTCGAGGATAACGAAATGAGTGCCTTGCAAATATATAGGAAATATGCAGCATTGCGTCCAAAAGGACAAAAGGAGCGGCGCTTTTTCTTGTGCTACCGAAATGGGAGATGTATGGCCCAACCAGTTTACAAAAACACCTTCGGGAGTATACCTTCAAAAGTGGCAAAGTATCTGGGTTATGCAGATGCGAGAGAGTACATAGGACATTGCCTGCGCCGTACATCGGCAACTCTGCTGGTGGATGCTGGTGCTGACATGTTGACATTAAAGAGACATGGTAAATGGAATAGTGATGCAGTGGCATCTGGGTACATAGAAGACAGTATCGCCTCCAAGAACAAAATTGCCAGGATGATTGCCGGAGCCAAGGTAACGGAAGGCGAAACCTCCAACAATGTTGTGAATATGTCTTCGTTCACTAGACCTGAGAACTCTTCGCTTGAAGGCAATATCCAATTTAATGGATCATTTTCCAATTGTATTTTTAATTTTAAGGATCAAAAATGAGCTTACTTATGAGCATTAAAAAAGATGTCTAAATTGCTGTGTTTTTATTTTTGTCAGCATTAATAGGTATTAGCGGGCGTAATCATTATGCCCGCTTGTTATGGCCCTAGGGCGTAATGAACAGGTTTATACAGCACGTATCACGGACGAAAACAATCAATAATATAAAAGTGGAAAATAAAATTTGAAATAAGCATACCCCACTCGTGGTACATTATTTTAAAGCCTTTTTCATTACAAATACAATGACACTTCGATTTTAGAAATCGGTTGAGATTTGACGGAATTATTGGTACAAAGAAAATTTTAAAAACCAATTTACAAGTAATTTCTATTCAAATTCTCGCCATTAATAAATTTTTTATTTATGGACTACACAGACCACATTACGTATTTTTATTGAAATGTCTTATTAGTTTCCCAAAAAGTCAGAAACTTGCTTGTGACTCGAAAACTATTTTTAATATCACTCTAGTGACTTCTACAATAATTATCTACACTAAATTCTCTATAAATTATGTCTAAACATTTTTGCTGTACGATTAATACTTTAGAAGGTGAAGAGTATTAAATGTCTTAAAAGTAAGAAACAAAATCGTTATACCAATTCTAATTCTTAAAATTTATAAAAGAAATTGCACGACTTATTAATCAAATTGTGTTTTATCTTCATCATCTTTATCATAAAAATCGATGAGGGCTTCATTAGTACAAACTCCTAGACAGCCGTTACAGATAAGACTACACCTAAGCCCGCTTTTCGGCAACTGCATTTTCCAGAACATCCACTTTTACATCGGCAAAATATTAAATTGAACAACGCGTCAGGAGCCGGAGGATCCAAGGTCGTGATTGGTTCTAAGTTTCCATCGACTCCTCGCTTCCAACCCCATATTTCATTTCTGTTAAGTTTAGTCTGGGTACTGGGCGCTCAGTATACTTCTAGAAACATTTTTTCTCCGGCTTCTGCTATAACATACGGAGTTGACGTTCTCATAGAATACAGTTGCTATTTCCTTTAGTAATGGCTTTTAATCAAAAAGCTTGATAATTGATGTTTTGCCCTTCCTGTAAATAGCTGAGATTGTATCACACCCGCTGAAACTATGCACAAACAGAATAAAAAAAAAAATTAATGTTTTTGTAGTTCTTGGGAGCGAAATATATTGGTGTCCACTTTCACTCTTCCCGTTTGACAAAAAATATTTCTTTTTCTGGAGGAGTAAGAGGCATTAGAATAACTACAAGATCAACATCTTCTCCAGTAACAGTGACTACAAGATTTTCTAGAGCTTTGTCAATTGCAGTGCGAATGATTGTGCAGTCAGCATCACTTGCAGCTGTTTGTGTTTTTATATTTGCAGCATGAATTTTTCCTGTCAAAAGTTTAATCAGCTGGGTCTTGTTTTTTTTATTTGATAGAAAATGCTCTTGCTGAACAGTGACCTTTATAGGGAGAGAGATTTATGTTTATATCAACAGACGATTTCACCGCCCTCCTTCTTGGTTCAGATGTTTTACTACTGTTTCATATGTTATCGTATCCATTAAACACGACTGTAGAATGTGGCCCGTAATTAAATTTTACATAATTTATGTACTGATCACAAATATTGAGTAAGAGGAGCCCAATTGCCACAGAAATAAATTGTTTCATAATAGTCACTATGTGGTATTATTAGATCCATAATTCAGCGGTAGGTCCATTTTCTTTTAAATCATTTAGTTTATTCATCATTTTTTATTGAAATGAAGTTAACTGCTCATTGTTCATTACTTTTTCTTCACTTAAAGGCTCAGTTCGCATGTCTGTTAAAAGGGTATTTATCGTTCGCGGGGTGCAGTAACGTGACGCGGGAGGGGCAGACAAAGCAGCGCACGAGCAAGCGTGGGTTGCTATGTGGCGCGATTTTTCATCTTTTTTAAAGTATAAGAATTTTGTTTCTTACTTTTATCACCTTTAATACTCTTCATCTTCTAAAGTATTGACCGCACAGTAAAATTTTTAGACATAATTTATAGAGAATTTAGTGTAGATAATTATTGTGGAAGTCACTAAAGTGATATTATAAATAGTTTTTGAGTCACAAGCAAAAAACTTGAAAAATAGATTTCCCTCCCCGCCCCCATCGTTGGCTCGTGTTCCTTCCTCGGGAGCTTTTAGTATACTCATCTGGACACCTTAAGGAATAACTATACCAACTTTCAAAACTATATGTATTATTTGGTCTGATTGACGTTTTTGAAGGTAATTTTTTTAGGTTATAAGCATTAGATGCTTTTCTCTTTTGTGTCCGTTTTGTTGACATTTAGAAAATTAGGTAACAATGGTGCCACTCCGCTCTCTAGGGAATTTTACAAAATGTCACTTTTGTAAAGTCTAGGCCGGGAATTTGATGTTCCCGGCCGATTTTGAATTCTACAAAACTGTCAATAATGACCGGAGGCATGAAAACAATAATTCAGTCTGTTTTCAAATTCCTTTCGAGCATTGTTGAAGACATCCGCAGTTATTAATTGACATTTTTCTACAATTTTTGACTTGTAATGTTTCAGGCTGCGTGGCGTACACTCGTGATTTTAAATGGTCCCCTAGGGGGATAGATCCGGAGATCTTGGTAGGGGATCTAATGTGCCAGAAAATGACAGCATAATGCGGGAGCGCACCATTTTGTTGGAAGGTTATTTCATTTTCTAGTAAATTGCTGTCACTTTCTAAAAACTCTAGGATCAATTGTACCTTCCAATAATTCTAGATAGGTGTTTCCATCGAGATTACCTTGGATGAAAAATGGTCTAACAAGATGGTTGCCCAAAATTCTTGCCCAAACATTTAATTTTTGAGGAGTCTAGTATAAAATTCCGTAATTAAATGAGGATTAGTATCACTCCAATAACGACAATTGTGTCTATTTACTTTGTCATTCAACATAAATGTGCATTCGTCGGAAAAACATGTATTGTCGAGAAGATTTGGATTCTGTAGAAGTTGTTTACTAAAGTATTCGCAAAATTCGTTACGGTAATCAAAGTCATCTTCATGTAACTCTTGAACCAGCATCATCTAAAATGGATGAAACTTGTATTTTTTCAAAATTCGATTAACACTGGAACGGGATACGGAAGCTTGAAACACAGCTGTAATCGACTGCTTATTGTTCATCTGTACATTACCCAAAACTGCCTCTTTCACCTCATTTCGAACTCAACCAATTACTTCACGTTTCTTCATGTTGCAAGGAACTTGTTAATCAGTTGTCTAACGTACTGGGGACTTACATTTTTTTCAGGATGATTGGCATTAAAAATTTGTGCTATAGCTTTAGAGCAATAATTATTATGATAATAAATTGCAACAATTTCTGCCCTTTGCGCGATCAAATAAGCCATTTGAAAAACATGTTAACATTTTCAACAACAAGCTGAAACTAACGATTTTTTTTGTGACAGTGACTTTTTGTTATTTAGAAAAGGTGTGATTTTCTATAGACTTATAAACAAAAAACAATTAGTATATGAGTTATTATTTGCTTCAGCTTTTTTTCCTTCTTTTCGACTGTTTTTGTAAACTGATAGACACATCAACAAAAATAGGTAAATGTGGTTGTGTGTAGTCGATAAAAAACTTATTATTGGCGAGTATTTGCGTTGAAATTACTACGTGTAAGTTGGTTTGTCAACTTTTCGTTTGTACCAATAATTACATCAAATCTCAACCAATTTCTAAAAACGAAGTGTCATTGTATTTGCAATTAAAAGAGCTTTAAAATGATGTACCACATTAAGAGGATGAACATATCAAGTTGGCTTGACCGTGGCAGGAAAATCAACTTGTATGTAGCCCACGGAAAAAACCACACACGAATCAAGAAAAGGCTTAGCTAACTTAGGGACCCGAACTCTTCAGCGGGCCAGGGAACCACTGTCGTATTAAATTCTCATACCTTAAAACTACCGTCATTAAGTTGGCAGTACGCCGGTGCTCTTTCAAAGTGTACCTTTTGTATCCTGCAAGCATGCAGTAGCTTAAAAATGCAAATATTAATGTATTCCTTATACACGAAATGTCGTTAAGACACATATTACGCAAATATTAATGTACATAAAGGAGTAGAAGCCTCGGATGTATCAGAAGTAGAGTTATCTCTTATGCGAGACGTCAAACCCAATGATGAAGACCGTGGCAGGAAAATCAACTTGTATGTAGCCCACGGAAAAAACCACACACGAATCAAGAAAAGGCTTAGCTAACTTAGGGACCCGAACTCTTCAGCGGGCCAGGGAACCACTGTCGTATTAAATTCTCATACCTTAAAACTACCGTCATTAAGTTGGCAGTACGCCGGTGCTCTTTCAAAGTGTACCTTTTTGTATCCTGCAAGCATGCAGTAGCTTAAAAATGCAAATATTAATGTATTCCTTATACACGAAATGTCGTTAAGACACATATTACGCAAATATTAATGTACATAAAGGAGTAAAAGCCTCGGATGTATCAGAAGTAGAGTTATCTCTTATGCGAGACGTCAAACCCAATGATGAAAACCGTGGCAGGAAAATCAACTTGTATGTGGCCCACGGAAAAAACCACACACGAATCAAGAAAAGGCGGTAACACTTCGGTTCTTGATCGGTGACTTTAGTAAAGGCAGTCCGTTTCTTTTACAGAGACTACTCGTTGATTTAATTGAAGATGCAAAAAATAAGAAAAATAAAAGGCGGTTTATTAATAGAAACCACAAGCGAAGTTCAAGCTAATGAGCTCCTGCGTATAGAACGCTTATCTGAATGTAAGATACAAGTTACCCTTCATAATACACTAAATTATAGTAAAGGTGTAGTAAGTAAGTATTAGTCTGTTGTACAAAAAATATTTGCTATGAATTAAAACGTTATGGCGTTAATAAAGTGCGCAGATTTAAGAATATAGTCAATCAGATACAACCAATCACGTACTTTTTTTATGACAGTTGCAAAATGCTTTTACGCGCCCCTGAGGACAAAATTGACTTTCATCACGCGCAAGAATTGGACTGTTTTGCCAATAGTACTGCTGTGCTAACCTTTGTTCTTGTTCATTTGTTTTCATAATACTTCTTATAAATTGTTTCTCTTGCTCCCAAAGCTTGCTTGATATAGTCATCCAGTTCAATAGCTCTTCAAGTTCAGTTTAAGTTTCAGCCTATCTGTATTCCATCTCACGCAACTGTGAATGGTATGTCTTATGTCCTCTATTTCATTACAATATCCGCATCTGTGGTCGTTTATTTTATTAATTTTTTTGGTATAAGTGTCCTATTAAAATTTAATAGTTTAGTCTATTTCTCTAAAGTGACAATTAACCCAGTCTTTTACATTTGGTATAATTTCTCTTGTCCATTGTCCTTTGCCATGACCAATTTCCCATCTTAAGAGTATTTTCCTTAAGTTCTTTTTTATCCATTTTATTATTCTTTCCAATAGTCATTGGACTCGAATTTGGCTGTTTCCAATATCATCCCGTGAAAACTTTTTTTTTGCGTTTTTAATACCATATCCTTGTAAATCGGTACTAACAACGCTTCTCTCCAGACTGATGTTCCGTATAACAAAATTAAATTAAAAACATAGTTTAGTGTTAATAAACAGAGAGCTTAGACAGACGTCCGTCCTTATCCCCGATGACAAGCAAATTCCAGCTCCAGCTCTTAGACTATAATCTTTTTTGAAACGATCGACGGTCCGCCAATGTTTGGTAAAATTCTCGTGAGTAAGGCAATCTTCTTCTCGGATTTTTATTATCATCAAAAATTATGCGAAGATATCTGATCGTTGTTGTCTTATATCTTTGTTCTCGATACATAATGATATTCCTGTTTTTTTCTAGGTGCTTTTTCTATTACATATTCGGTCTTCTTAGTTTATTGTTTTTTATTCACTTCTAGATGTCTTGTACTACAACTGTTCCGATACTATTGATCTCTTGTGCAGTGTTACCCTCAAGAATAACAAGTAGATCGTCCGCATATGTGATCGTACTTGCTCCTTTAGGTAGGGCCAATTTAGAGACTCCTTCGTACAGTATATTCCGCATAGTGGGATCGATCACTGACTCTTGCGGGGCTTCTACTCTTACTTGTAGTTTTGTTCATTTATCAACCAAGATCTTCCAGTTACTTAAACAATTATCTACTTCTGCTGGATCTCCCGTTATTGGTATTTGATGTATTTCTTTTATAATCTGCGTTTCGAATGTCTAGAGCCACTAAAACGATTCATTTACTAGTGCTTTATTTGGCTACTTCTTTAATTTTATTTGCCGCTTTTATTGTAGAATAACCTTTTCTAAATCGAAATTGCTTATCCGATAGATCTGGTTTAGTACGAATTTCTTCTATAAGCCAGTTACTAATCATTTTCTCGTAGATTTTTCTAATTTATCACGTTTTGATACTAATACAACCTTAGATTCTTTCTATTTTAGTGGGACTACCCGCTTGATGAGTAATTGATTAAAGTTTGGAGCTATGTTAATGTTTAGTTCTTTCATTATTATATTGAGAGTTTTTTTCGGTGTGAAAGGATGTCGATTTATCCCAGTTATACTTTTTTCTTTTAAACCCCCTTCAATTTAATTTTTCCTAGCAATACAGTCTGATATATTCACGGGAGTATTCTTATAAATTTTCTTCATGACACTTTGGTACCCTTGCCCCCATATGCCGTTCTCTAACTCCTTACAAACGTCTTTAAAGTGTCTTTTCATTGATTTTTTTTATTATATCTCTCAGTTCCCTTTTGGTATGTTTGTATTGCACCATCGCTTTTTCAATCTCTTCGAGCTTAACTTGCTGTTTTTCTTTTGTCTTTGTAAAATCTTTTTATTGTTACACTTTTGCAGGCTTCCTTACTTTCTTCATTCCGCTAGTAAGGTTGGGTTCTGCTTCTATATGTTTTTGTTTCGAGGCTATCTTTGTTACATCTTTTGACTAACTTCGTGACTGAAGTTAATATCATGTGTGTATTTGCATTTATTTGAAGATTAAATTCAATTAACATTCTAAAAGTTTCCCATTCTTAAATTACTAATCGCTTTATTAATTTTGTTTCTTACACTGACACTAAAGATGATATAATGTTTCGTTTTCTAACACTTTCCAGTTTTTTACCTTTTTAAGGTTTATTCGACACAATTGTGGAATCGATCCAAGATTTGGTTTTTCTTATAACAAAAGTAAAGCTCAATTTCATTATTCGACACGATAAGATTTTTTCCATAAACCAATTCTTCTAATATTTCCCCCTCTAGTATCAGTTCTGAGAGCGACCCAGGATTTAGCCTTCGCATTCACATCGTCCAGTAAAATAAATCACTCTAAATTATAGTTCATAATTTTTTCAAGTGTACTTGCGTATTTATGTATATTGATATTGAGAGACAGAAAACAGACTATCAAATCAAATTCTTTTATTTCGACATACAAGAAACTTTTCATTTTACTTATTTTATTGATTTCTAGATTCTTATTTATAAATTTGATGGCCGCATCTGTTTTACTATCTGTTATCCAATCTCCACCTCTACACATTTTTGTTATAACGATTATATTTACCATGTTATGTTTTGAATATATTAAGACCAAATTCAAGACCGCCCTGCTACGTATGGCGTTCACTTGTAAAATTTAGTTGCTTTATTTTGTTTGCCCATCTTTGCGAGAAATTTCTTTTCCATCTTCCTCTTCAGTTACTACGGCTTGTTCTTCAGCTATAAACTTCACTAACTGTGATTTCCTTTGCTTTTGTAATTTTTGCTCTGTTTCTTTCTATCCTTTCTTCTCTTCTAGCTTTACTAAGCAAGGCCCTAAATGCGGCACAATTTCTATCTCCTATCGTAAATGCCGATTCATTGCAGACCACACATCTATGTACCTCTGCTCCACAATTGTTCTTTTTGTGTTTATTTCATGCAGGTTTACGTTCTTTCTAAACCGTTACACTTTACTGTGGTTGTATCCCCAGGATCAATTACATCTCACTATGTTAATTCTTTTTCTAGTCTTTCTTAAACTTAGAATGTTCTTCAACTTTTTGTCGTTCATTTTGATTTTCTCCATCTCATTTATAACCATATCCTTTCCTTTTCTGCATTCTCGTAATCTTTTAGTCAATTCTTCCTCTTTGTTTTTCTTCTCTTGTATTTCGGCATTGCGGTAGATAGACTTCGTAACTTGTTTGTCGCTAACCAATTTAGATAAGTTCGTTATTCTTTTATTCACTTTCCCTAAGAGGTTTCTGAAGAAATTTGCTGTTATAATGTTTTAACTTCCACAAATCGCCGGTGGGACTTAGGTCTCGCCGTTTCCTCTTAACCGAGGTTCTTTTCTCTTTGTTCTATGTATAGTCCAAACAAGAAATGTTTTTTGGTGTTTGTTCTTTTCTATTTTGATCTGACTTAGAACTGATAATTTTCTTAGTCGACTTTTCATCTTTTTTAATGGGAAAAACTTTTCCACCCATTCATAGAAGATATTCTCCTAGATGTACTAGGTATTCCGTATTCAGTTCCAGACGTTGGTACCCTAGTTCCCTACGTTTTCCATATTGCGGCCGCTGGATCTCAACCCGGGTTTGCCTGCATTGAAACTCTGTCCCGTAGTTGGCACTGAAGATCCAAGCCGCTGCACAGTAAAATATACATCACTCTTTTCGTCTTCCATTATGTATATTGAGAATAACCATGCATTTTATGCCTACTGCCAGGCTTAATAGAAAATGACAGATTTTTTAATGTATGCGAACACAAGTTTTATAAAGTGCGCAATTTAAAAAAAAATAAAACTGTAATAAAGAAAAGAATACCATAATATAGAAGATTAACCAACGTTGGAAAAAGACGGTATTTTTAAAAGAAAATTAACCAACGTGGAAAAAGAACAGTATTTTAAAATATTTGGATTTGAATACAAGTTGCAGGAAAATTCGGTGTTTAAGTTAGACATAGGATTAGTAATTAAGAAGGAGGATTTATGAGTGTTGAAGGAAGGAAGTGATTTTGTTTATATAAAAACGTAAACAACTAAAAATTGAAAGAAAGAAGGTGTTACCTATGTAAATTTATTCTTAAAAAAAAATAAAGGTAATTTTAATATTTAATACATATTAGTATAATTTTTTACCCAACAATCTAAAAAGTAAATCACTGTTATTCTTTCAATGTTATTTTTAGCTCAAATACTCCAAGCGTAATTTTGTTTATTAAAATTTTTCTTATATTTTGATATAGGTATGTCCTGTGTTTTAGGCTATAAGTATATTACTCGAGGTAGTATACGTTACTCTCATAATTTGTGCAAATCCTCCTCATAATTTAGTTTTAACTTTAATTACCTTTAATTTAATTAATTTGATTTATTCTAAAATAATTAATTAAATTCATTATTGTTTTATTTTCTTTTTTTAATTACTTAGAATTAGTATTAACTGGTTAGTTTTGAAAATCGCGTGAAGCTCGGCGTTGTACGGCTTTCATCGAAAACTCGTCATTTTCCAACATGTGTATATGATTTTAGTATTATGTATTACAATTATTATTAAATTATGTTTATGTTGAACATAAAGATTTATTATTATTATTATTTAATTGTCTAGATTATTTAGTTACGTGTTTATTATTTATTCTCATCATTTATCAAGATACAACAATAGAATCGTAAATGACGTGGTAACAAAAATTGGTATATACAAATGCTTTTGCAAAAACATCAGCTACTGTGTTTATGTTTACAAAAACGCATTTGAATTCTGGAAAACCATATACCGGGTTCTTCTTTTTCAATTGCACATTCTATGTCCTGTGTGTAATTATAAAACAAAAATTTTTAGCATTCATATTGTAGGTAACCTGTTAAAAAAAATAATTAAAATTTTAAAAAATCAAGTATGCCAAGGTCAATATGGAGATTTTATTAATTAACTAGTGAGATGCCCATTTTCTAAAAATGGGCTCTAGAACGCTTAAATTTAAAAAAAAATTGAAAAAGAGCATCTCATTTGAGTCGCATTGTCGTACCCTTTCGAACGATATATTGCATGCCTATCTTTGCTTAAAATTTGTGACGGCCCCACCTGGTGGGGCCGGTACCCCCGGTGGGACCGACTTCAAACATAGCCTACGCTCTAAGTGGGAATGTTCTAAGAATTTTGAGGTATTGTTTGTCAAAATCGGTCCAGCCGTTCCGGAGGAGTAGCGTAACAAACAGGCAGACAAACAGACATTTAACAATTTTATATATATTGATTACTAGTGAAATACATAATGAACAGGTATAATAATGAAGAAAAAATGACAATGCTTATGTGGTACCAACAAAATCGTAGATTGAGAAACGTTCGTGACATGTTTTCAGTCCACTACCCTACCTACCTACCTTGTGCGAAAACCATTCCCAATATTTTTAACAAATTTAAAAGAGATGGTTGTGTTATAACTGGTCATAGAAAAAGAAGCAAAACCAATCAATTCTAACCAAAAAATGAAAATAAATATTCTCTGTTATGTTGAGGAACGGCCTACAGGATCATTTTTAGATGTGGCTAAGCATGTTGAAATTTTGTATAGCTCGGTATACAGAACCCTAAAAGAATTTAAGTATAAACAAAACCCTATAAAATTTCAAATCATCAACAACTTACCGAGGAAGATAAAATAAAGCGTACCGATTTTTGTGAAACAATGTTCAATTCGTTGAATGAAAATGAAGAAATGTTAAGTAAAATAATATTCATCGATGAAGCTACCTTTACTATCAATGGGGAGGTCAACTCTCAAAATTTCCGGTTTGTACTAATCCTTTATTTTTCCATATAACAATCACAAATGTCCCTTTTATTAATCCAGATACTGGTCCTGTATCAATACTCATATCCAAAACTTAACTCGAACACAGTACCCCAAAAGGTTAATGTTTAGCTAGGATGCTTAAATAACTCTCTTATTGGCTTATTTTTTATTGATGGAAATTTAACAGCTGTAAAGTTATTGGGTTTATTGCGAGAGTACATAATTCCAGCAATTGAAAGGTTTAATATTATTGAACCCTGGTGGCAAATGAATAGTGCTCCGGCACATTCAACGAATATAATAAGAAACTCTTTAAACGACACTTTTGATATAGACGCTGAATTGGAAGATTTGGTTCTATTTTGTAACCACCCCGATCAGCAGACTTGACTCCTAATGATTTTTTTTATGGGGTAACCTAAAAGGCAATGTTTATAATAATGTACCCATTCAATACTTAAACAAATTAAAAGATTGTATACTCACTGCATGTAATGAAATGAATCCACAATTTGTTCAAAATTCTTTACGTTAAAGTAATAAATACCTATTAAATATTGTTAAAATTAATTGATGGAATGTTAATTTGCTAACTTTGTTTTCATTAGTTATTTGCGTTAATAATTTATAAAAGAATTAGTTCTGGATAAAAAAACAAATAATTGTAATCCAACTTGTGCAGATTTGTGCAAGTATAACGTAATGGTATAACTGGTTGCTTATATCGCATCAATGATTTAATTTTTTTTTTATTTAAAAGTACACATAGGGTAAATGTGTAACTAAGAAAGAAGAACCCGGTATATGAGAAAGGGTATACGGTATTGGCAAGATTGTAAAGTTAATGAAAGAGTTAGTGGGCGGGTTGTTATCCTTCTAAAAAATAGTTTCAGATTTTGTGAGATAACACTAAATGCTATACTACAAGTAACCGTTGTTGAACTGATCATTCCGATTAAGGTGGTGGCAAATTGGAAAATCCAAGATATCCGACAAGTCGTGGATTTTAACGCCGGTAGCCACGCTATGGGGTTCTTCCAAAGCAGATGACAAAGGTGTCGTGTCTGTGTTGCGAAAACACAACTCCCACATTCGTGCGAGGGCCGAGGGAAAAAACCACCAAGAAAAATCTAGCAAGAATTAATGCTATTATACATAAATCTTTCGCAAGTTCATAGTTGTTTCGCACCGAATAACTAATTTAGAGCAGCGGGTATTATTAAGTAAATTTCGGGAAAATCTACATCAAATCTTTTGAGATACAGTTTTTAACTATATGGCGAATTGTCTCAATAGTTACTCCACAATCACATAATGACTTTCTAAGGTTCCCCATTTGAAAAATATATCGTTGCATCTACCATGTCCAGTTCTTAAGCGGTTAATTTGGCACCATACTATTCTAGGTTGGTCAAAACCAGGCACTGTTTGAACAAGCTTCTATGTTCACTGCGATTTTCCAAACGGTTTTTTCGATGAAAGTATATCAACATAATTTTCAATATTTCGCCAAATAGATTAATCCTCTTAAAGAGTCGTATATTTCAATCATAGTTTTCTTAACGCAGCTTTTCTCCATAGCTACGGTGATGCAACATGTGATAACATGGGAAGCTAATGTGTAGGACTAGGCTTGATCGTTCCAGTATAGGTGCGCATCGCAGCGTTCAATTGTTTGTTGATTTTTGTCACGTGACTGCTATTCAACCATACAGGGGTACAATATTCTGTTGTCAAATATACTAATGCTAAAACTAATATTCAAAGTGTGTTTACATCCCCTTACAGGACCCGCAAGTTTCAACAGTATTTGTGTAAGGTTCTCAAGATGTTGTTTATATGTTAATACATTACCCTAATGTTATTCCAAAAATAGAACAAAGCGAAATTATGTTTTAGTTAAAGGACACACGCAGTTTTCCACTTATCTGACTATTACATAGATGAAAACAACTACTTTCAGTCTTGGATTGCATTTGGACAGAGTCGCTAGTTTCCGCTTTATTTTCAGCATCCGATTCTTATCTATTCTAACCGTATTCGATACATGCAAAAATCTAGACGCAATAGTATTGGGATTCATTTTAATTTTTTGTTGGTAGAGATTGATTTGCAGATCCAAGTTTTCGCCATAATGCTCAACTACTTCTGATTGAATAAGTAAAATTCTTGTTGATCCCATTTGTTCAACAAGGGATATATTCTTTTCTCAAACCTCTGAACACAAATTTCTTGGCAGTTTTCTTGATGACCCCGATAAATCTGTTGTAATTGTCAGAAATAGATGTAATCCATCTTAAGTTGTTGTTGACTTACTTTCTGTATTCATTAGTGATGATTAATAACAGTTCATCGACACACTTTAATAATCTCTCAGCGATTGACTATTCGATGGTTTTGTGCTCAATGGCACAATCTCTCAAATACTCAGTTGAAAATGACCTGTACGTACAGTCGTAATCACTTTCTACTTGACATAGAGCCTAACAAGCTTATCGCCGTAATTTAAGTCCAGATGACGCAAGAATAAGAGAAATAACTCAAAAAATAAAAACTGCAGAAAAAAGTATAGCAGAAACTGCAAGTGGTCCACTTAAACCAACCGTACCCAGGTGGTACCAACAAATTGACAATTTCTGCAAAGAGAAGAGCGTTTAACCGCTTTAGAAGAGAGCTTACTGCCATCAACTTAATTACCATTAAAAAGGCAAGGGCGAAATGTAGTCCTCCTGCAATGTAAAAGGGGTAGCTAAAGCGTATACACGTTGACAATTATATCAGACGCAAATATAAGAAATGTATGAAGAAGGCTCTGATTGGCAACTCAATATACTTACCTGTATGAATAAACCAGACCTCCACAGCTTCTATTACCTCCTTGTTGGAAACCCGGCGAACTCCGTTTCGCCACCAGATGGCTTCGTTTTATGTAACATTATGTTTGGTGATTAAAAAGATGAAGAAAAATTTTTTTTTGTTTAATATTTGAAAAGGAAAAATTTTATTTCATTTCACAACAGTAATGAATTCATTTCGATTACAAAAATGAAGTAAGTTATTTAGTTGAACTTCTAAGTAAATGAAAGTGAATCCAAAGTAAATACTGAATCGAAGCGTTATACGTGTCCGCAAATTATCCGTTTCATTGAAGTGCACTTTGGTAAACCACATTTTTTGTTTTTTGGTCTGACGTTAACACAAACAAAGCGGATGGTTTCCCAACTCGTGAACACGCAACGTATAACTGCCCATGTGAAAACAATGATTTTCTAAATTTATCCCGCAAACACTAAGCGATTGGCCTTGCGACTTGTTAATTGTCATTGCGACGCACCGGCGCCATCTACTTAAAATATTGGTTTGTAGTACATGCTATGTATCAGAGATGGCGCTGTATGTGAAAAAAGATTTTCCCGCTTTTCTGTTCACATTTTTCCTGAATTGTCTTTGTTATAAATCTCACGGAGCCCGAGACCTTTCCAAAGAATGCAAAACCGTGGAAATCGGTTTGTGCGTTCTGGAGTTATAGCGTCAGGAAGGAAAACCCGACTTATTTTTATATGGTTCTGTACTCAATGGCACAATCTCTCAAATACTCAGTTGAAAATGACCTGTACGTACAGTCGTAATCACTTTCTACTTGTCATAGAGCCTAACAAACTTATCGCCGTAATTTAAGTCCAGATGACGCAAGAATAAGAGAAATAACTCAAAAAATAAAAACTGCAGAAAAAAGTATAGCAGAAACTGCAAGGAGTCCACTTAAACCAGCCGTACCCAGGTGGTACCAACAAATTGGCAATTTCTGCAAAAAGAAGAGCGTTTAACCGCTTTAGAAGAGAGCTTACTGCCATCAACTTAATTATTATTAAAAAGGCAAGGGCGAAATGTAAAAGAGTCCTCTTGCAATGTAAAAGGGGTAGCTAAAGCGTATACATGTTGACAATAATATCAGACGCAAATATAAGAAATGTATGAAGAAGGCTCTGATTGGTATATCAATATACTTACCTGTATGAATGACAGTTGGAAAGCGTCTGAGAAATTGCCAAAGCTTTTGCTGCTCATTTTGAGAGCGTCTACTCATCGACAAACTACATATAAGATTCCTTGAAATACTGAACAAGAAAGAGAAACGGAGCTAGACGCCCATTCTAAAGAAGTGTATAATTACTACTTACCATATCACTTCCAGTTTCAGACACTATCTCCAACAAAATGTAGAAACATCTCTCATATGAATGAATTGAAATTTTATAATAAACTGTGGTATATGGATACTTACCCGATGAAATGGAAAGAAGCCATTGTATTGTCCATCCTCAAAGAATTTAAAGATCGCACCCTTTCCTCGAGTAATGAGCCTATCAGCCTTACGTGCTGCACAAGTAAGCTGCTAGAAAGGATGATAAATAGTAGAGTGCAATGTTCCTAGAACCGAACAATATATTTGCTTTTTATAAAACAGGTTTGTCATAAAAGTAGATTAACTCTAAATCACCTTAAATTACTAGAAAACCATTTCTAGAATGCGTTTAAAAATAGCATCTGTTCTTCTCCAGCAGTGTTCTTTGATATAAAACGGGCGTATGATATGACGTAGAGATACGTGTCTTGGAAAAAGGTGTACTCCAAAGTCTGTCCTAAGCTGTATTCAGTTTGCTATTGCTGTAAACGACATATAGATCCGTGTGTCTAGAAATGTTTGCATGTAGATGAAAAGAAGACTAGCTCCGCAGTCTGTAGACTTCTCTATTTTCCATTGTGAACTAGTACTATTCATGAAAGGCCATGTGGTTAGATGCCTGCCTTGTGTCAAAGTCTTGGGTATAGTGTTTGATAACAAACTAAAGTGAGCTTTGCACATACGAGGATATATTCAAAAATTCTTAGCCTATAGAACCAAACAAAATTTTAATGTCAAAATATTTTATTACTTAACATATTCTCCTCTTAATTGGATATATTTATTACAGCAAACTTGCAACGTCTCTAGACCTTTAAAAAAAATGTTTCTTCTTGCTCTGCAAACCAGACCTCCACAGCTTCTATTATCCCATTGTTGGAAGAAAATGTACCACCTTTTAAACTTTTTTTCAGTTGAGGAAAGAGGTGATAGTCGGACGGAGCCAAATCGGGTGAATAAGGGCAATGAAAATGTCAATGAAGCTGCTCGCAACGCACCGTATTAGTGATGTCTGTGAAACACAAAGATCTGATACACAAGACCAAAATTTTAGGTGGTAAATCAAACTGTGTGCTGTTTCCAAGTTGTCCAGACAAGAGCGGTTATCACTCACCGACTTAAATGCCATATGTGTAACGTTACACGTATACCTTGTGATTGCACCAGTTCAATGTCCAGAAACGGCTATACGATTCAAAACCAGAACTGAAAGAGAAGTAATCTAACCTAGAAACCTTTGCATACGTTTTTTTTTATTTTCCTGATCAACTTTTACCGAATTTAAAGCATAAAGCAGTAGAATCCGATTAATTTTCTGAATTAATTTAGTAGATTGATGTGCAGAATCTAATCTATTTGAAAGGATTCAGCTTTTTACGAATTTTGAAAACGTTAAATCATAAAGTTTTTTGGTAAGTGAAATAGGTCCTCCTATCTTTAATTTAATAGTGAAATAATTTCTTCGTGAAGGAGGGCACCAAAAAAACCGTTTGTTTCTCCGATCGAATTCTGTGTTTCATTTTACATATAGTTAATTATATACTTAATGTTAATTATTATTTTAATTAGTTTTTATGCCTCCGGTCATTATTGACAGTTTTGTAGGATTCAAAATCGGCCGGGAACATCAAATTCCCGGCCTAGACCTTACAAAAGTGACATTTGGTAAAATTACACCGAAAATGTCACTTTGATATTAAATTAGAAAATTAAGTAGTTATGCAAAGACAAGTGGGTACCAACCAAAAAAAATAGATCCCCAGCAATAAATGGTTGAACTAAATTAAGAATAATTTAGTAAATTTTTTGAAGTTTGTCGCATAAAAAATGTTGTGGATTACACGTCCAGAAAATGTCTTGCTAGTGCTCGTGGTGCTTCGCTTCGGCTAGGTAATATCACTCACACTCGCAAAATATCATTTTCTGGACTAGTGATCCAAATAAATTGTAGTGTTTAGTGGCGGAACCATTTATAGTTTTGTGTAAGTATGTAATATAGTTAATTATCTCTTTTTACATTTAATTATTCAGATATGTATTTTTAAAAAACCATGTTTACGTGCATTTTTTATGTGTTTTTTTATAGGAAACAGTAGCCTAAAGAAGTGCCCTTCTTTTACAAAAACAAATTATTTCACCCTAAAGTTTTTACATCGTGACTCTCTTTCACCCAATGTCACGTTGGCATATGTGGATATATTAATTCAAGTGGGTTTCAGCTGCAACCCAAAATACAATTTTTTCGCTGTTGCTTAAGCATGAACCAGTATCTCTCTCCATTTTTTTAGTAACTAAATACCAAATTGTAATTTTTTAATAGTTTTGTTTATATAAGCAACATTATTTTTTTTAGCATACAATGCCGAATTTTTATAGTTACTTATAACAAATGTGTTGTATACTAATTTAAAAAAATTTGTTTAAAATTAAACGTTAAAAGAAAAACAAAATTTGAATATATTTGGTATAATGTTAATTTTCTTAAACAATCATTAGTAATTTGACACTATCAATAGCAGCAATTAAATTTAAAAAAAAACACTAGACGATGCAATCGTTTTATTTAACTAGTATCATTTGTTGTAAAAATCGTTTAAAATTACTTTATACTCTTACATACATTGTGAAATGTAGACACGTTTATGAAAGTATTTACAGTTTATTACTATCATATTTTCATTGAAAAATAAACTGTCTATTATAAAAAAAAATGAGTACCCTTAACCTTGCAACCATAATTAAGATAATTAATTACATAGACATTACATAAAATAGGATTGAGAAACTTAAATTTTAATGTGTTGATTAGAATGTAGAAACATGTACTTCTTTAAGTTTCTTTTCCTACCAATAAATATTTATCAATACAGGGTTCGGCACATCGCGCGTGCATTAAAAGTATATGGAGAATTAATTCAATTCATTTTCTGAAAATAGTGCTGCGCCTGTTCTCGACATCACTGCACTCAGACAAAATATTTTCGTTCATACATCATTTCCGGTTGTACCGGAATATTCCAATATTCTTCTTTTTCTAATAATAATTCTGCTACGTTCTGTTCATTTATTTCTTGTTCACATATTTTTTTAGCTTCTTTTCTGATGGCGTTGAATTTATTACATTTAAATATCGTATGTACGCTATTATTTTCTACATTGCATAGGTCACATTTGCAGTCTTCTTTCTTTCTAATTCTATGTAGGTATGCATTAAATGCTCCATGTCCGGTCATTGCCTGTGTTAGGAAGTGGTCTACACTTCCTCATTTTCTTCCTATCCATTTATTTACGTTTTTATATATATACCTTACATGTTCCCAGTATTGGTCCCATCTTTCTTGTCATTTCTGTAATAACCTCTTTCTTTCTTTTGCTTTATCTTCTTTATTCCTCTTAATGTGATTTTGTGTTCTTTCTTCCACCTTTAGGTCGATTGGTGCCACGCTTACAATTACTTCAATCGCCTCCGTCGGCGCCATTCTATATGCCGAGGTGATGCCTAAGCTTATTTTTCTATTGACTTTTATTAGTAAGTTTTTGTAGTGTTTTTGTTTTAGGATGTCACACCATACTGGAGCCGCGTACATCACTGATGACATGACTGTTGTTGCCAACAACCTCCTTTGACATTCTTTGGGTCCACCTATTTTTGGGGTAAGTATACTCAGGCTCTTTACTGTTTTGTTTGCCTTTTCTATTATTTTGTTTATGTGTGTTCTTTTTTGTTGTTCCTTTCTAGATAGACTCCCATGTACTTTAAGTGTTCCTTACTTTCTAGTTCGTTGTTGCCAAATTTTATGTTTATTGTTTTATTTTTTCTTTTGCTTGTAGTAGAATCATTCCTGTTTTTTCTGTTGCTATTTCTAGTTTCATTTTGTTTAGTTTTCTGATATTTTACGTAATGTGTATTCTGTTTTTTTTTAATTTGTGTATGCATTTATCTTTTACTATTACCGCTACGTCGTCTGCGAAAACTATCAATTCTACCTCTTTTTCTTTATTCATAATAAATATTTTGTCATATGTAATGTTCCATAATATTGGTCCTAATATTGAATCTTGGGGTACTCCTGCTGTTATTGTAATTTTTCATTATAGTCTGTTAATATACTTCTATGACTTAAATAGCTTTTATTATATTTAGTAAGTATTCGTTGATTCTAGCTTTTCTTATTGACTCTATTATTTCTTCCCACGGTGCTGAGTTGAATGCATTTTTTATGTCTATTGTTATAAAAAGTATTTGCTTCCTGTTTTTATGGCTTTGTTATTTTCTTTTTTTCTATATGTTTTGTATTCTTTCCAGCGCATCCACACTGGACCTTCGTTTTCTGTAGCCAAACTGGTTTTTATTTGATAGGCCTCTTTGTTTTAGTTCCTCTTCTATTCTTGTTTTAATAATTTTTCAAATATTTTTCCTGTTATGTCTAATAAACATATCGGTCTATATTGTACTTTGACTTGGTTTTCTTTTTTTGGTTTTTCCAGAGATTTCTGTATTTTCTTCAACCACTAATTTTATTATTTCAGGTGGAATATTATCTGGTCCCAGGGCTTTTTATTCTTAATATTTTTTGTTCCTTCTTGTATTTCTTTTGTTGTTATTTTTTTTATTATTTTAGCGTCTGTTGTGTATTTCACGTAATTTTCGGGTATTCAGGAAACAATTTGTTTATTTGTTTGATTTGTTCTTCTCTGGTTAAGTATATTTTTTGGTGGATGTTTAGTCTTTTTGTTGCTATTTTGTGTGCTTTCCCCACACATCTTTGTTTAGTTCGCTACATAATTCGTACTATTTCTTTCTTTTGCTTTTTTCTATTTTTTGTTTTAATATCTTTTTTGCTTTTTTATACTTTGTTGTTAGTTCTATTAGGGTCTCTTTGTTATCGGGTTGTTTTTCTTTGATCTTGTAATTTTTCTTCTACTTGTTACTGCCTTTTTCTCGTAGTACTCGTATTTCGTCCATCCACCAATAGACTGGTTTGTGTTTTTCGTCTGTGCCTTTTTTTCTGAGTTGTTTCTTGCATATTTGTTGTATTTGACTTATAATTTCCTCGGGTAATTCTATTTTTTTTTGTTTATTTTTATTATTTCAGGGTTTTCTTTTAAGTGTTTTATTATTTTGTTGTTTATTACCCACTTTTTGCTTGTTTTACTTTTTATCTCTTCTTCATTAATGTTAATTTCAAAAGATATGCTATTATGGTTGCTTAAGTTTTCTTCATCCTGTCTCACTTTCCAGTTCTTAATTTTTTTTACTATTTCTTGTGTGGTTATTGTTATATCTATTATAGAGCTACCCTGAGCACCTTCGAATGTTGGGACATTTTCTGTGTTTATTGACACTAGTTCGTTTGCACACATCCATTCTTCCAATATTTGTCCTCTTGTATCTGTTTTTTCGACCCGAAGATTTTGATTTCGCATTTAGATCCCCTCCTATCACTAGATTTAGGTTGTTTTTTCTGTTTTGTTTATGTAGAATTAAAGAACTTTCGAATTCTTGTTTTGTTTTATTTGGAGAAAAATATACCGGTATAAATAAAATATTTTTATATTGGACTCCCACAACATTTATATCACAGATTTTCTTTATTTTAATATTTCTTTTAAAACTAATAAAATTATCACCGTTAGTATCACAGACGTATTTATTTATGAGTTTTTTATTTGGCTTCTGTCCTAGGACTATGTCAATATCCAATTCTTCCATTTTTTTCTGTAGTAGGTCATGTGCCGCTCTTCTTCGGTTTGTATTTAGTTGTAATACTTTTATTTTTCTTCTTTTTGTTTTCTTGTGTTTTTGTCTTTCTGTTGTTAGTATTTTGTTTTGTTTGTTTTTGTTATTTTTATTGTTTTTTTTTGTGTTGATTATTTTAGAATTGTGTTTGCTTGTTTTTCTCAGCTGCCTTCTTTAGTGCTTTACATGTACTGTTTCCTGCCTGATGTCCTTTTTTTGCATATTGGGCAGTATAGCTCCTCTTCCTTGCATTCGTCCCATCTGTGACCGCTTTTTGCACATTTCATGCAGTCTCTACTTCTATCTTCTTCTTCGCATGTGTTGGCTTTGTGTCCATATGCCCAACATCGATAGCATTTTTTGACATTTAGTTTATATCTAGTTCTGCACATATTCATCCCGATTCTGATTGTCCTTTTCTCCGTGATTCTGTCTGCATCCTCTTGCCACATGTTTACCGAAATTGTTTGTCTTTCATCTTTAGTCTGTCTTATACTTCTTATCGTCATTTGTTCTGTATTTTTTATCTCTCCCGTTTTTATTATATTTTCTTCTATTTCATCCTTTGTCGCTAGTTCATCTATGTCCGTTACAAATATAGTTTTTGTTTGGCTTTGTCCCACCTTTCTCAACCTTTGTCCTTCTAATATTTTTTGTACTTTATTTTTTGATTTTGTATTTCCTTCTTTTATTCATATTAGAATATTTTCGTTTACTGTTTTCTTAATGTTTTTATTTCTTCTATATCTTCTTTTTCTATGATATTTTCTTTTAAATTTTTTAATGTTTCTGAATACGTGCTTTGTCTCTTTTCTACTACGAACGCTTCTTCTTTTGTTTTCTTGTTTGGGTTTTTCTTTCTACAATTTTTTTATCCCATTTTGGTTTTTCATCTGAGTCTTTAGTAAAATATGTGATGTTATCTCCAGTAATATGGTCCTCCGTTTCTATTACTGTTTTCATATAGCTTTCTTCCGTCCATTCTCTCCTACTGATCTCCGTCAATTCTTCATAATTATGTATTTGTTGGTTTGCTATATACTCTTGCAGGTTGAGTTTTCCATTTTTTGACCATAGCATACTTTTTTTTCTATAGCTGCTTTTGTTGTATTAGTGCTTTAAATCTTACTTCTATTTTTTGCTATTTTCTTCCAGTCGTTTTATAGTTTTCTTATAGTTTTTCTATATTTCTATATTCTATTTCTTCTTCCTTTTTTTATTCTTTATTGCATTTTCTGCTTCTTTTAATTTCTCTTCTATTATGTCCTTTTCTGATTTGTCATGTATGTTTTCTTTTACCGCTCTTTTATTCATACTATGAATTTCTAAAATTCCCACTTTAAGTTCCTTATGAACACTTTTGTTTTCATTTTTGAAGGTCATCATTTTCTCTATTTTGTCTTTTATTGTCAAACTTGGTTTTTCCGTATTTATTTTTTTATGTTGGTGTTGTTTCTATGCATTTTCTCTTTTGTTCTTCCTTTCCGTTGGCGAAACCACAAGACTCCAGTCCGTTCCGTCTTCTTCGTTTCCTCTCCTTTCTCCGTTTTCTTTTTCTGGTATTTGTATGTGTTTTGTGTGTATTTCATCTATTTTCTTTTCTCTTTTTGGCGGTGTTCTACTGATAAAATCTCTCCTGCCAAATACTATTAGTTCCTCCTCCCTTCTTGTTTGTTCTTTTTCACTTCTTTTTTGTTCTTCTTTTCTCCTATATTCTTCTTCAGTCGTCGAAAAAGACTCAGTAGCCTGGTTTCCTACCACTGTCAACCCGCGGTCTCTGGATATCGACCTTACAACCTTAACTTTTGCCGGCACTGGGTTATCCCCCCCGTACGGTAAACTCATTCCGTATGTATTTGTTGTCCATTGTGTCTTAAGTCCAAATCCATGCATTTTATACCTCCTGCCAGGTCTGTTGTCGTCATCATTTAAATCCGGTCCAGAAGAAAAAAGCTTGGAAAAAAGAAAACTCCCTAGCCCTCGGATACCCTAATAGCGTCGAGAGCGGAAAAAACAAGAGTGAAAAGTTTGACCAAGGGAGGTCGTAGGTAAGTATAGAGAAGAGGAGTTTGACCTTTCAGACTAGTTGAAGCAAGATCAGAACTCGGCTAAGAAGTACTCAGGGAGTGCTAGTTCCCGTGCTGACCAGGTGTCAGCTCTTGGAGTCCCGTACTCGTCGGCCTTCGGTACCCGGGGTCCACCACGAGGAGGTGAGTATCGGTGTCGAGCAAAGGAAAGGCTAGTGATGACACGTAGCGATTCATCATGTTTTGCGCTTCACTGTTCTTTTGAACCCAGCTGGATAAATTGTATTTGATACCGCTTAATGTACATATAAATGCGCAGGGCAGGGTTAATTATGTTTTCTATTATTATATTGCAGAATAAGTAGTAATTTCATAACGAATGCTGAAAACATTTACTACCATAATGTACATAGTGTTCAGAAATTATTAACAAGAGTTGGTACTGACCACATCAAACAATTTGCAAACTATACAATTTTGATTAAAAGAAAATAAAATAAAAACTTAATTTCTTACCTAATTTACAAAACAAAAATATTCACATAAATGAAGGCAAGTTTTAGTGTCGGTGTAATTCGGTATTTTCCAACTTTTTATAAAATGTGTAAAATTGAAACCCATACACATAAAAGACGTTCACCCGTTGTAATTTTTTTTTATTTGCTGTGTACTTTTTAAAGTGCGTATTTAATTCAAACACTGAAAATTGGCGCCAAAACAGTTCAATAGATGGTCGTCTGTATCGTGACGTCATTCCTTGTATTAATAACATAAAATAGTAAATTAGTGGTGTTTTACGTTAGTACTTAGTGTTGTTATGCAGGTGAAAGTGTTTTTATGTTGTATCGAGTGTAAATAATGTATAAAAAAAATCCTGTAAGTTAATAAAAATACATTATACAAGTACACTCATGAAATTTAAAACTTGGACACCACAATTTATGTAAACAAAAGTTTGCACATTGTGAAGCGGGCTTAAGGGTATCATTTACAATTCTAACAGCAGGTAGTCTCAGCAGGGGTTATCTTATAGAAGGACTGTAGAATGAATCATTACACTAAGCACGTTTTAGAAAATAGGTAATTTACGTTGCTTACTTAATTTTTTCTTTAAAGAATATATTTGAAGGTATCGCTAATTAAACACCATAGCTCGATTAATTATCGAATAAAATTTTGTTTAGGAAATGTTTACAAAATAAAATTAGAAATAATTTTGATTTAAAAAACGTCTACAAGCAATAACTTTTAAATTAAATCAAAAACTAAACATGGTTATTTGGGTTGACTGATTATTACTTATTTTTAAATAAATCTAACCTACTAATTATTGTAAGTTATTAAAAAAATCATTAAACTCTCTATTCATAATATTTAGTCCTTACAAAATGTATATTTTATGACGTTTTATTTTTTTCTGTAGTTAATATAAAAAGTGAAAATAAAAACTAAGGCAATTCTTATTGTCAACGTATATATTTAGTTTTTTGACAAGAATTTATTACATAATTATAATTAAGATACCAAGTTATAGTTTAAAATTAAATGAAAACTTTTTTTTTAAATAAAGGTATTACTATATAAATAAATATAAGAAATCAATAATGGGTGTGACCTCCATTATTATTGATACATTCTTGGAGGCGTCTGCTCATTGACGCTATCAAGGTATCAATATAATTAATATTAATCGTTTCCCATGCGGTATCAATGGCTGCAATTAGTGCATTACGGTTTACTGGTATAAAATTTGGCCCTTGTTGTCTTCGGATAACAGCAAGTATTCGAGCCCAAACATTTTCGATAATGTTAAAATCTGGGCTTTTGCTGGCCAGGGTAACAGCTCCAAGTTATTTGCTTGTATCCAGTTGCGCACAACCTGCGAAGTATAGGGTCATCATATCCCGATAGTTAATTATCGAATGTTCCAAGAAAATATGTGTAAATAGTAAATGGAATCTACTAACGTAACGTTAAGTCGTTAATTATAGTTACATAACTCTCCTTGCATAAGATATAGTTCATATTAATATGCTTATTGTAAAGCTCGTACACACTGAACAACAAACCGAGGAACAAACGGAACAACGAACCGAACGGCAATCGGAACATTAATTTGGACGGTGCTACGTACAAATTTTAGAACAGATTAGCAAGTCCCGATTGTTCCACGAACGGTTGCGGCGTTCCCGCAACTTGTCGGTTTTTCTCGACATCAAAGAAAATGCGCGCCAATGCGTTTGCAAGTTTGGACGAATCTAAACAAAACGGCGAACAATCTTATGCGGGAGAATTAAATTATTTATTTTTGTCCTCCCTTTTGTGGGTTTGTTGTGTTTTAGGTAATATAATGGAGTTGACAGAAGAAAATTGTTTTAAATTAATCAGTGTTTAAGAATGCAAGAAAAAAATGATGTCCCTATTAGCATCATTTGGGCGGGAAATTTCCAAAATAAAAAAAGCGAAGTAAATTATAATTTTTACTCTTCTTTGTGCGTAAAAATTTGGTTGGCACTATCTTTTGTTTTCCGCAATTTTCTTCTCAATAATAAATATATATGAACTGAAAACTACTGAAAATAATTATGGGAACAGCACCAACGTTCCGTTTGTTGTTCGGATTGTGGAAATCATAAAAGATCGTTTGTCGTTCTGTTTGACTTTCGGTTCGTTGTTATGTTTGTTGCTCGGTTTGTTGTTCAGGTGTGTACGAAGCTTTACAACTAAAGCAACAATTTTTTGGCGAATAAAGATTAGTTTGTTATGTAATATTAGAAACACAAATTTATATCATATCAAATTTATGACAACTTAAAAACCAAGAACGTGATATTTTCAAGAAAGTTTATAAGTCTTCTATTGTAATCTTAATATTTAAAAAAAATCCTGTCCATTAGCACTATAAGGAAATGGCTTTTGCTTTATGAATAAGTTTCAATAACAATAGAATATCCTTGCTTGGTTTAATTTACTTCTTGAGTCATATTGCTCTAAGGGTTGTTACATTGGTCATTAGAAGTATGTAATAAATAAACAATTACCTACTGTTTGAGAAGGGGTAGTGTGAACCAATAAATAAAGTAAGAAATTTAAATTCCATTTTAGTTTAAAATTTCAAGTGTTGTGAAAATGCCACCTCATCTCGGTGCTGATTTGAAAGCGCGGATTGTTTCGGAATTAGCGGCGGGCCGTAGCGTGCGTGAAATTTCACGTATGTTAGATATACCAAAAAGCACCGTAGGGCATTACCGAGTAAAATGGAATCTTGAACACACTTTGGAAAGTGGTAGACCTAAAGTATCTACACGTGCTCAAGATCTCGAGTTGTTTCATTACGTAACAGAACAACCATTTGCTACATACTCCAGGGCTATAGCAGATACACATTTTCCCGGATGCCGTATAACTGCACAAAAAGATTAAAGGAGATGGGAATAAAGAAGTATAATGCTGCTGCGAAAGAAGTTCTCAGTGACGAAAATATGAGACGTCGTCTGGAATTTGCAAGGCGATATGTGAACGAACCTTTGGAATTTTGGAATCGAGTGATTTTAGCGACGAAAAACGTTCAATAGCCGCAACGATGGACCACTAAAAGTTTTTAGAATGGAAGGAACTCGTTACGAAAATAATCACATATGTCCTAAAAACGAAGTGGTTATTTTTCTGTGAATGTGTGGGGTTGGGTTAGCGCGCGGGGTCCAGGAGTTTGTTGGGCTATCGATGGACGTCTTGATTCTGCTGCGTATTTAGATATTTTGGAAACTATTATGAAACCTTCAGTCGAAGTGTTTTATCCAGACGAAGATTATATTTTCCAACAAGTAAGTATTCTTATTTCACTATACTTTCTCCAAAAAATAGTTCGGGATTTGTTGAATTAACATTTTCATAATGTATTTTTGTTGTTAAAGGACAACGCCCTATTCATACTTCGCGGGTTGTGCGCAATTGGATACGAGAAAATAACTTGGAGCTGTTACCCTGGCCAGCAAAAGCCCAGATTTTAACATTATCGAAAATGTTTGGGCTCGAATACTTGCTGTTATCCGAAGACAACAAGGGCCAAATTTTATACCAGTAAACCGTAATGCACTAATTGCAGCCATTGATACCGCATGGGAAACGATTAATATTAATTATATTGATACCTTGATAGCGTCAATGAGCAGACGCCTCCAAGAATGTATCAATAATAATGGAGGTCACACCCATTATTGATTTCTTATATTTATTTATATAGTAATACCTTTATTTAAAAAAAAGTTTTCATTTAATTTTAAACTATAACTTGGTATCTTAATTATAATTATGTAATAAATTCTTGTCAAAAACTAAATATATACGTTGACAATAAGAATTGCCTTAGTTTTTATTTTCACTTTTTATATTAACTACAGAAAAAAATGAAACGTCATAAAATATACATTTTGTAAGGACTAAATATTATGAATAGAGAGTTTAATGTTTTTTTTTAATAACTTACAATAATTAGTAGGTTAGATTTATTTAAAAATAAGTAATAATCAGTCAACCCAAATAACCATGTTTAGTTTTTGATTTAATTTAAAAGTTATTGCTTGTAGACGTTTTTTAAATCAAAATTATTTCTAATTTTATTTTGTAAACATTTCCTAAACAAAATTTTGATTCGATAATTAATCGAGCTATGGTGTTTAATTAGCGATACCTTCAAATATATTCTTTAAAGAAAAAAATTAAGTAAGCAACGTAAATTACCTATTTTCTAAAAACGTGCTTAGTGTAATGATTCATTCTATAGTCCTTCTATAAGATAACCCCTGCTGAGACTACCTGCTGTTAGAATTGTAAATGATACCCTTAAGCCCGCTTCACAATGTGCAAACTTTTGTTTACAGAAATTGTGGTGTCCAAGTTTTAAATTTCATGAGTGTACCTTTACTCCTAATATTGTTGTTTTAAATGTATGAACATATCCTTCATTGCCAATGTAATTTAATGGCGCCCTGTAGTAATAATATAAAGCACAAATTTATTTTGTAGTGACAGGTGTCTATACCTAATGTGAATATGTATTACAATGGTATTACTTACGCTGTAGCTTTCTTAATAAAGTCCATCACCATAAACATATGTATAGACGGCAGGTTGTTCGAACAAGCCTTCCGATGTCATACTTTTATAAACACTTGCTTTTAATTTCAATAAACACAAATGAAAGCTGAGATGACCACTGAATCAAGCGTAAAACATAAACAAATCACGCTTTTGTACGAGTGTTGACGTCACAACCACTGGGAACGCGTTTAAAGAATGATTTTAAAAGACGGTGTTTTGGATATTTTTAAAATGAAAATACTTAATTCTGAGCATATTATATATTTTTTGTGGAACTGGGGTTTCCTTTTACGTTTATGACTAAACAATTAAGTATAAGTTTCTTAAATATAAATTTAATGAAAACACCCAATTAAGAAACTTAAAAAGTACAATTTGTTCGAAATGTTGCTTTCAGCAAATCACCCAATTTATGCTAACTTATGCTTTCCTATATATGACGAAGGTTAAACAAACATCTTTGATACCAAGATTGTAAACAATGAAACTATAATATTTAATGTATGAACAGATTGTTCAACTTAATAAGTTAGTGTGTTGTTCACTACCATTCGTAAGTCAAAGTTCATTTATATTAGTATTGTGGTTAAAAATCAGAAAAAATCACAAATAAAAGGTACCAACTTAAAATTGAAAACAAAGCTATCATTTTTGTAAATTGATTAACATTTTTATATTGATACACACTTTCTCTGTCGTAAAAAAGTATAGTCTGCAACACGTTTGGAATAGATAATCCAAACTTGTTACAGAATATACTATTCTGTGAGTTGAAGTTGCCAATGAAAAATCGTTTCTGGTGTATTTTGAAGAATTAAGTACCACTTAGAAGCCCTCATCTTTTTCGTGTTATTATTCGATGTTGAAAACGGAAATATCAATTAAAAGACGCGTTGAAATAAAAAAGTATGTTAAACTCATATTTTTACTAAAAAATAAATCAAGACGTTATAAATCTAAAAAGTCCAGAGTTCTAAGCTAAGAAGAGTGTGTTAAATTTTCGCAAATGGCAAGGAACAAGAACTATCTATGCATGAAGGTTAGTTATAAACAGTTTGTGTCTTTATATCGATTTTAATCGACTTATAATTCTAGGCTGCTTTAATTTTTGTATTGGCTGATGGATGCAAAAGTTGACCCACATGGAACGTTTTCTTTGGATGTTTCAAATTATGCTTATAGAACGTTCGCATAAAACGTAAAATTAAAATCGTTCTATAGTAATTGAATTTGACGTTTTTTGAACGTTTTAAATAACTTACAGACACTGCTATGATGGAACATAAGTGACGTTTTATTGAAGGTTTTTATTTGGCGTTTTTGGAACGATTTTTTTTGGGTTTCAAAAAGTGATTATGGAACGTCCGTTCGAAATACAAAATGTAGAACGCCGTAAAGAAATACTTTTTGTTGTACGATTTGAAATGTTCTACATATGCAACCGATTAAGTATTACTGTAGCTACTGCTTTTATATGACAAATAAACAAACAATTAAACTGCTAGAGAGGGTGGAAAAGATTCATTTTTAGGATCATGTCAGAAATAACATAGTATAAAATGAATCATTTATACAGTGTTTATTTCGATAATTGCATTTTTTAAACAAAAGATACAAATAATACATGCAGTTTGAATAAATTACGTCTTATTCATTGTTGTCATACAGTGTTCATCCTACTGAATTTATTTCAATAAAAAAATACCTAAACGCAATGCTTTTCAACTTAAAAAACAGGGTTAAACCTGTTTATAGATGGCCATTTTCTAGGTCATGCACAATGCAAATAAAAAGATGAACTTCTTACAAATTGGAAACAACAAATTCATTGGCTCCTGCGCAAATATGCAACCGCACATCATAAGTTATTTATTTTTTTGCCGTTTATAGGAGTGCCTCCTGTTTGTTCTTCGAATTTTTTTTGAAAAATGGCCTCGCTGCATATATTGAATAATAAAGGAGATAGCACGCGTCCCTGTTGGACGCCTTGTGAAATACTAATATCCTCTATTAATTCATTTTCTACTCGTACCCTGGTCTTCTGATTCCAATAAAGATTTTCTATAATTTGAATGTCCTTGTCAATATTATTAGTTTTTAGGATTTCAAGCAATTTATCGTGTCGAACTTCGTCAAATGCTTTTTCGAAGTCGATAAAGCATGCATGCATGTTTTGATTTATATTGAGACATTTTTGCATCATTTGTTTTTAAAGCGTGATTCACTAACGCGATGGTTCGGTGTTCTGAGCATTCTTTAGCATTGCTCCTTTTAGGTATAAATACAAATGTAGATAAGAGCCATTCTTTCGGCATTATTTCAGTACCGTACATTAGATTAAATAGTTTAACTAAGATGTGTGTTGTCTCCTCATACCAATTAACTTCAACAATTCTATTTGTATCTCATCTAGACCTATTGCTTTGTGCCCTTTTGTTTTATTTGTAGCATGCAATACTTCGCTCTTTAGTATTTCTGGTTCTGTTTTGTCAAGCAATTCTTTTATATTTTCTTGTCTTGGAATAATTCTTTTGTGTATTATGTCTATCTTTTCAGCTTATCTTTTATGTTTGTAATAATTTTGCCATTTGCATCTTTTTAACGTATTTGTCTGTTGTTTTTTTCACCAGTGGTTCTTTTATTTTTTTGTGTACGTTAAAACTATCATATTGCTTTGTACACTGTTCACTCCACTAATTTTCTTTTGCTGTTTTGATTTCTCTTTTAATCTTTTGATTTAACTCATTGTACTTTAAAATATTTTCAACGAACTTCGTTCGTTTATGAAATCGATTTATCGTCCGTGCGTTTGTGTGTGCGTCCGTCCGAGGCCTTTCTAATGGTCGGACATCATTGTGTGATACATCAATCGATTCAGCTTGGTGTCCAAAGCTTAAGTTTTGATGTGCATTAAAATCGGGCAACGGGGACGCCGAGCCCCCGCGATATTCCATCGAAAAAATTAAAATTTTAAATACGTCCAAAATCAATGTGTGGCATATATTTAGACTCCTCTGGCATAGCTGAGTTGAAATATCCTATCCCCCATAAAATCGGGCCACAGATACCCGATGCCCTCGGGAAATTAAGTTTATTTCAAAAATCCAAATATGTCCAAAATCAATGTGTGGCACATATTTGGATAATAGAAAGTTAGCAATGACGGTCTATTGGCGCTAATTATAACTTTGCCATTCTTTCCATTTTTGGATAATACGAAGTTCGTTGCGACAATGCCTTGCATTTTCAACTTGTTATTTTTGAATCCTCTTTTTTCATCCATTAGTATTAAAAGCTCGGCGGAGTCTGTAACCGCTAGAGAGTGCGTCCCCGGGTGGCGGATAGGGGAATGCTCGCCAGATATAAAGGGTAGGGAGGAAATAAAATAGTCCCCGCGGACAAAATAGGTAGTAGCGTCAGACCTAGAATGGGCGGCTACAGTAGCGTCTGTTCTCTATGTCAGGGACGGCTACAAACAGCGTCTGTTCTCTATGTTAGGAGCGGCTGAATCTACAAACTCACCAACCCGCCTGTCAAGCGTGGTGTTTCAATGCCAAAAAACCTTCTAAACATTAACAATGTTTTTGAAATTCAAAACTAAAATACCCCAGGTGAGTAGAACAACCCATTCAGAATCTCACACTGACCCAACATCAGTCAGCTCCATGGATTTTGGAGGGAGCAAAATTTCGATGAGGTTAAGAAATGTAAATTTAAATGTAGCTACCTACAATATAATTTGTGCAACCAGACTAAGAGAGGAAAAGTATCAGAACAACGCCGAAACCTTATATGGCGGAGTTGCTATTCTGATTAACAAGAACATTAAACAGTATGTAACAAAGATGAGCACTATCTCTAGAAGAGTTGTTTACATTCTTCTAAGATTTAGTAAGAAATTTGTCATTAAAAAATAATTCAAGCATATTCACCCACAAGTACATCTAGTGACGAAGAAATTGAACAATTTTATGAGGACATCACCAGAGCCAGAAGTTTGGAAAAACATCAATTGACTATCATCGCTGGAGACTTCAATGCTGAAATCGGAGAAAAAAAAACTGGAGATCTGAGCAATATTGGTAAATTTGTACTGGGATACAAAAATGAAAGAGGAAAGTTATTACTTGAATATCTGCAAAAAAACAGCTTTTTTGTGCAAACACATCCTTTCATAAAAAACCACAAAGAAAGTGGACATGAGAGAGCCCTGATAAACGGACTAAAAACGAAATAAACTTTATTCTCACGAACAACATCAAATACTACAAAGATGTTTCTGTCCTGAATACATTTGACACAGGCAGTGATCACGGACTGGTGACTTTTAAAATTAATCTCAAAATAGAAAGAACAAAAATGATCAACCACAAAACTAACAAACGGCTTCCCCATGGAAACAATCAAAATACATCAATCCCAATTCCAAAATACACTGAAAGATAAACTAAATATCTTGATTTAAAGAGTATGAAAATTAATGCACTTTTTGATACAATAACATCTATTATCAACACGGCGTGTACAAAAATCTTATACAGAACTTCTAAGAATAATGAAAAACTATCAAGAGGAAAATAAGAAAACATATCAGAAGATTCAATACACGAGTTATCATAGAAACCATAGAGAACAATAAAAATATAAAAATGTTGAAGTCAAAATTGAACCCCAACAAACAAAATATAACGAAGATCAAAGCCAAAAATAGTGAAATTCAATGTGATAAGCAATCTATAAAGCAAATAGCTAAAGACCTCCTAGAAATACTCATAGAAGAAGTAGACTTGGCCCTGAACAATATAAAAAACAAGAAAGCACCTGTAGAAGATCAAATAACAAGCGATATGATCAAAGTGGGAGGAAATAAACTTAAAAAGGCAATAAGAATACTTCTAAACAAATGCCTAGAACAAGAGAAAATACCTGATACGTGGACAAATGCTGAGGTAAAGCTACTATATAAAAAAGGAGATACAGAGAATCTTAAAACCTATAGACAAATAAGCTTATTATTTCATATATACAAATCGCTTACAAAAGTACTGACAAACCGCTTAAAGACAAAATTTGAGTTCTACCAACCAGTCGAACAACCTGGCTTCCGTAAACGTTTTGGGACTACAGATCATATACAAGCCATAAGGCTGCTGATTGAAAAGTCCACAGAATATAATATCAACATCCATCTGGCCTTCGTGGACTATCAAAAGGCCTTCAATTGTGTGGAGCCATGGGCTATACTGAGGGCACTGGAAAACGCAAGAGTCGATTCAAGATACACCAAACTTACAAAATATATTTATGAAAATGCCACCATGGACATAAGAATAGACGATGAACGAAAAACCAACAAAATAAAAATAGAAAAAGGAGTAAGACAAGGTGATAAGATCTCTCCAAAACTCTTCACGTTGGCATTGGAGAATATATTCAAAATATTAAATTGGGATAAAAAGGGAATAAACATACATGCACACATATATGAATCATCTCCGTTTTGCAGATGACATAATAATCATTAGTAACAACTTGGAAGAATTAAAAGACATGCTAAAAGAACTAAAAGATGCGTCATATGAGATAGGAATGGAGATGAATGTAGAAAAAACTAAGATCTTAAGCCCAACCTAAGAAAAAATCTTGATAAACGGCAAAAACATAGAAATCGTAAATTATTAGTGTGTTTCTTGGACATAAAACAAAGCTTAGAAAGGAAAATCAAACCGCTAAACTGTCACGCAGAAAAGGGTTAAGCTGGGCTGCATTTGGTAAGCTACAACACATTTTACGAAATAAAGAAGTGCCGATAAGCTTAAAGACTAAAGTGTATGGCGCATGTATCTTGCCAGTAACAACATATGGACTCAAAACTATGTCACTCACAGTTACAAACCAGCAAAAACTGAAACGTGTCTAAAGAGCTATGGAACGCCAAATGCTAGGAGTCAGTATTAAAGACAAAATAAGAAACGAACAACAGGAGGGGTGTGAGAAAATCGCAAAAGATGTGGACTGACGACATAATACATACAGCGGGGCGGAAATGGCAGCATGTTCTAGTTGACCTTAGCGTATTTTTGCCTGCCGTCAGTAATGCTTCTTGAACACTGTCCCATTTTCTATCTATAACATTCTTATCTATATTATTCATATCGATTTTTTGGAATTCCGATTTACTTCTTCTTTTGTTTTTTGGTGTATGTTTATATTTTTTGCATTTTTTTGCGTTTCCATCAGCCCAGGCACTGACGAAACGAGAATCATAGCCGTAGATGTGGGTATTATACCAAGATACGGTGGAATATTCGCTGAATTAAATTATTTACTATGAAAAATAGATTCCACAAAGTAAGGATTGAAACAATAAAAAGAAACCACAATAATTCATATCAAGGTAGATTTACTATTATAATATATTTACCTACTAAAAATATGATTTTCCAAACGTATCAGGTACCTACGCCACTGCAATACGGGAGATTCGATAATTCTGACAGGTTTATTACTCCGCCAATAGTATACTGAGTATAGTGTCTTTTTTTTTTAAATTAGTTGCTGGTTATTGATCGTGCCAAATTTCAAATGATTGTTTACGAAAATTAATATTTTATCAGGTATATTCAAATTTCGTTCTTCTTTAACATTTAATTTCAAACAAAATATTTTAATTAGTAAAAAACAAAGGTTACATTTGCTATAAGTAACTATTTTAAAAATTCACCATTGTCGGCTTAAATATTTAAATAATGTTGCTTAAAAATAGGTGATTCATTTAGAAGCATGTTTTTTTTAATTAAAAAAATGAATAAAAAACAATTTTATTTTATAATCTTTATTATCATACAAAAGAACCATTCTTTACAATTATTTCTTAAAGATAATTGCTTTCAAATGTTGGCCGTAACTACGGTTAACATGGTCCATTCTGAAGTTCCAATTTTCAATGACGCGTTTGAGTACTTTGAGTGGTATTTGGCCAATGACTCGAGTAATATTGGCCTCCAATGCTTCAATCGTAGCCGGCTTATCCATGTATACCTTAGAGTTTACATAGCTCTAAAGGAAAAAGTCAGGAAGTGTTATGTCATATGATCTAGCCGGCCAATTCACTGATCCAAAACGTGAAATGATCTGTTCACCGAATCGTACTCGCATTAAAGCCATGGTTTCACGGGCTGTATGAACCAAATTTTGTCGAGATCACGGGCTTCAGTTTTTATGAAATGTCAAACACTACTGAGGAAGAATGCCACTTTAGTTAACATGACGCATGCGCAATCTGCAATTAAATCTCCATCATAAAAAGTACCTCTCTAAATGAATCACCCGATATAAACAAAATTCTATAAAAAAATTTAGATATGGTATTTACTAAAAAAAGTAGAGAGAGATACTTGTTGATGCATAAGCCACAGCCGTGAAAAAATTGTATTTTGGGTTGGAGCTGAGAACCAAGTTAAATTGATAAATTCGTATACAGACCAACGTGACAATGGGTGATAAGGAGTTACTATGTAAAGAAAAGAAAACTTTATGGTTTAATGTCTAAAGTTTTGAAAATTCGTAAAAGCATAAATTAAATCCTGCACGTCAATCTGCTAAATTAATTCAAACAATTAATCGGGTTCTACTGATTCATGATTCAAATTCAATAAAAGTTGATCAATGCATTATCAGAAAAAATGAGTGATTACCGCTTCTTGTCTAGGTTGTTTGAAACCGGACGTGCCCTCACCCTCACTCAATCTAAGCATTTTGGTGTGTGTTAATTTTTTGGTGTAGAGGATGTTTTGAAAAATAGTTGATTGTCCTTCCTGACGAGATAGGTTTTTTATGCCAGTTATTTTATTGTTTTTAATATATTTTATAAGTAATACGTCTAGGAAGGGTAATTGTCTGCCAAGGAAGAACAGATGCGATTTGTAAACGCATTCTAGGTATGGTTCTCTAGTAATGTAAGGTGATCTAGATTCAATCTGTTTTTATGACAAACTTGCTTGATAAAAGTTAATATTTTGTTCGGTTGTATGAACCATTATCGTCATCATGCAATGGCTTCTTTTTTATTTCATCGAGCAAGTAACCGTACAGTTTATTATAAAGTTCTACTACTTTTTTTTTCATTTCATATGAGAGATGTTTTAACATTTTGTTTGAGATAGTGTCTGAAGCTGGAGAGGATAAGGTAAGTTGTAATCACAGACCTCTTTAGAATGGGTATCTATCTCCGGTTCTTTTTCTTATTTAGTATCAAGGAATTTTGGATGGTAGTTTGTCGATAAGCTGACGCTCTCAAAATTGACAGCTAAAGCTTCGGCAATTTGAGATTGATTTGAGATCAGAACCATGACCTTTCTCATACTGTCTTACGCTGCCAAAATTACGCTTCAAATCTCAAAGCAGTACTAGACATGGGTGGAACATTTAATATATTTTTAGAATATGTATTTTCATATAAAAAATCTTCATCCGTGCATAAAGTTATGTATGTACCTCAATGCGTAAATAACTACTATAGTCAACCGGAAAAACTTTGTGCTGTTTATGATATAGATTTTTACCCATTTTGTGCTCCTTTATGAACTAGTCCATTTTTGTTTCTCGTTTTCTGGAACATATATTATGGACTTGTTACATAATTAACTATTGTATCCACTTATATCTATAAAGTACCGACCGTTTACGTTCAACCGAATGTTTTTTAATACCGAAAACCGTACCGTCGGTGAGGCCGTGCTTATTTTAAATAAAAACATGGAGAATTAAATTGCGTTATTTTATTATTTACTACAGAATGGGCTAATATTTTACGCCATTATTTTTATGCATTTTATTCGTAGCGAGTGAAACTTGTATTAAATGTAGGATTGCAAGAGAGCTCATACACTTGCAACAGTGCCCCTTTTCTAGTGAATTTCTTAATAAATTCGAAAATAAATAAAATTATACCCAAAAAAACTAGAAATGCCACTGGTAACAAAAATTACTTAACCTAAGTTGTATGTCAAATCATAACCACTATTCTTTTACTTTTTATTGCTCGCTTTACAGCTTTTATCAAATTTTCGTTTACAATATTTGATGTTGCAGGCTCACTGATTTTACTGTTATCTTGTGTTTCTTCTATACTCAGTATACTATTGGCGCGGAGAATACCTATCAGACATCTCCCGTATTGCAGTGGCGTAGGTACCTGATACGTTTGGAAAATCATATTTTTAGTAGGTAAATATATTATAATAGTAAAATCTACCTTGATATGAATTATTATGTGGTTTCTTTTATTGTTTCAATCCTTACTTTGTGGAATCTATTTTTCATAGTAAATAATTTAATTCAGCAATATTCCACCGTTTAATAAGATATAAATAGATACAAAACTTTTGTAAACACAGTATTTGAATATAAAATTAAACTCTAAAATCGATAAATGACAAATGTGTCGTTTCTCAATTTGTCTATTTTAAATTTTAATTTTATATAGGTACGTATACTGAGTTTTACAAAAGTTATGAATCTATTGTATCTTATTAAACTGTGGAATATTTCAAAAAAATTATTTACTATTATGTGGTTTGTTTCTTATTATTACAATTAAGAATCGATATAGCTAAATAAAGTAATTTTAAAACAATTATTCTTTAGCGTCAAAATGTGTGTTGATTATCTATCATCAGGTAAAGTGGGGTCGTTAGCGCAGTCATTACGGCAGACGGGTTGTAATTTCTGCGAAAGATTACAGATAATTAGTTGTTTGACGGAAGGGCTTCGTATACTTTCTAAAAAAAAATATGTTTAGTTTGTTATTAGCAATGAATCGGCTTGTTTGTTTGTTTGTGTGTTAGTGCAAATAATTTTGAAATGGAAAACTTTTCACCAGCAAAACGTGTTAAAAGTGGTGCGTTATCTGCTAATGAAAAAATTATAATTTTAAATGTGCATGACGCTGTTCGATGTCAACACCCTGCAAAAGTGTCGATGATATTGTAGGATTATGTTCTGCAATGACGGGAATATCAAAATCCACCATTTATAAACTAGTGAGGGAAAGAAAAATTTGGGACAAGTGCTTCACCCACTTCCATCTCCTGGTCGGCGCCCGATGGAATTAGATGATGCAATGAGGAATTCTGTCCGTAGAAAGGTTCACTCGTTCTACTTACGGAAAGAGATTCCTACAATCGATAAGATTTTACTAGCAGTAAATGAGGATGAAAATCTACCCCAAATGAGTCGTAGAACACTGTGGAAACTTCTTCGCAAGTTGAAGTTTACTTGGGAGAAGATAAATAGAAGATCCGTTTTAATTGAAAAACAAGAGATTATTACATGGAGGAGAAATTATCTTCGGGAAATAAGAAAATATAGGCGTGAAGGCAGGCGTATATTCTATTTGGATGAAACCTGGATCAATGCAGGACATACCGTAAAAAAACATGGCATGATAATACCGTTACGAGTGCTCGACAAGGATTTATAGAAGGGCTATCGACAGGATTTCGACCGCCTTCTGGGAAAGGAACACGGTTAATTATTACTCATATTGGCAATGAAGATGGCTTTGTAGATGGTGGTTTGTTAGAATTCGAATCAAAGAAAACTGGCGACTACCACGAAGACATGAATGCTAATGTGTTTGAAGAATATTTTGAGCAGATGCTAGATTTGATACCCCAGGATCTATAATAGTTATGGACAACGCCAGCTACCACTCACGAAGATACGAAAATTTACCTACCAGCGCTTGGAGGAAAGCAGAAATTATAGATTGGTTATCTGTTAAGAATATAACTTTTGAGGATGACATGGTGAAAAGAGAATTATTGGATATTGTTAAAGTTCATAAGAATAAGTATATACGTCATGTTATTGACGAAATGGCAAAGAATCGGGGCATTGAAGTACTGCGTTTACTACCTTACCATTGTGAGCTGAATCCTATAGAGTTGGTTTGGGCTCAAGTAAAGGTGACGTCGCTCGTAACAATACCACTTTTAAACTCGACGACGTGAAAAACTTCTGGAAAATGCATTAAACAAAGTAACACCTGAAAGATGGAAGAACTGTGTATCTCATGTCGTTAAGGAAGAAGACAAATGTTGGCAACTGGATAATTTAGTAGAGATAACATTGGAGCCAATTATTATATCAGTAAACACACAAGACAGCGATTCTGCTTCCGAAATTTCAGACGAGGAAGAAAATTGAATGACCAAGCGTAATGTGCCTGAAACAGTGTTCTACTCTCTCTCATTTATTGTAACCATGAGTGAGTATTGTCAGTTATTTTTAAATATACCTATTTTACCTACTAATGTCTTGTTATTTAAATGAACATTTTTATGCCTGTTACTTTTATCTATTCATTTTGATAAGTTTCCATGACAACCACATAATTTTATAATTGAGCCAAATTTACTTTTGATGCCTAAAAAATCGGTCCCCGCAAATTAATTGTAATTGTAATAAATGTGCTGACGATATCTGCATTACTATTTTATTTTATATTTATGTCATATATTATTTATATGTTATTTATTTTATTTGTATAGTAGATCACATTACAAATTTTACTTCTTACGTATTATATACCATTATTCTTGTATCTTGGTATAATACCCACAACTACGGCTATGATTCTCGTTTCGTCACTACCTGGGCTGATGGCAACGTGTTTACACAGATTAAACTATTGTTCTCAGACTCTAGATGGGTCGATATGCTGCAAAGAGCGGCACAATGATCGTATTTTGGTTAGAATTTATTGGTTTTTACTTAACCGTAGAAGTACCGCTTTCACAAGAAAATAAAGAATTATTTCAAGCAATTATGATTTATTACTCCGCGCCAATAGTATACAGACTTTAGGAATTCTGGTTTTAACCGATGGATTGAAATGGTTTGTTTAACATCTCGCACTAGTATTTTGTACACTTTGCTTTTACGCAATATCACTTTAAAAGATCTATCATAAGAATGTTGAAAATGGATTTGTACTCATTCTACCCACAATAATACAAACTCTATGATGTTTCCAAGTCCTTAGGCACAAATATGTTGTTCTTATGATGTCCACTAGGTTGTTGGTAACGGAATGTCTCCATGTCATTTTTTTAATATCTGTGCTTGTGTTTAGAACCACTCAACACCCGCACGATATTTGCTTCTTTCGACACTTGTTAGGAAAATAATATATAATAATATAATATTGTTTGGATGTTTATTTCTAAAATCGAATTATATTAACATTTGAAATTACAAACTTCTGATTATTTTAAAGAGTTAATTTTGTTCTTCTCATTAAATACTAACCGTTTACCTGTTTTAAATGTCCGAAATTTGATGAATCACACTTTGCAATAATTTACAACTTCAAGTTATAGCTTTTGGCCCTACGTTTTGTTAATCAAGTATCGAGTCTACCTATACAATAACAAAATCTATCCCATTTAATTTTGTTTATGTATCTACACAATTAAAGGGGAACAACTAATTTATGTACCTGCTGTAAACCGCGCCATTATAAACGCGAAAGACTGTACATACATCCCAGATTTAAAAAATTTCCAAAAACTTAACGTGTAATAGTCATTTATTTAGGATTCAAAACGGAATGTATGTTCGCAATTTGTAACGCGCATCTTATGAACCCATTAAGCATGGCATGCCTTGTAATGCGGTTTCTATTTCTTGATCAACTGAATCAAAAAGACCAAAACAATTAACAGTTTTACCACACATGTGCATCTATGTGAATGGCACATTTTGCAACCTAAGTGAAATGGGACAATAATCTGAAACGAATTATTGAAGAGTTCCTATATCATAAAATGGTAGTTTTAGGATATTTTTTTACCTGATTAGTAGCAGACACTCTTTTTGGCCTTTTGGCCTTAGATTTTTTGTCTTAAACCTGTCACTCGTGGAAGGAAATATTTTATTTGTTTGCGTTTATGATAGCAGTAGCATCTCCGTGAGACTGGTGTCACCAACTACTCTGGTTAAATTAATGGATAAAATCATAAATATTTATTTAAACTCTAACTTCTTATGTACGTACATTAGTAACACCTAATGAGGTAATGGTCGCTGCCGCTTCGGTACCAGAAACAAAACTTAAAGTACTTACAGTGTTATCGGTTTCACATACATAACACTTTAATATAACTAATAAAGGGGCGAAAGCAATTACTTTAAAAAGTTGAAGTTAATTGCATGAGTTAATGGAATTGGCGGGTTTTATGATCCGCAATGGACAAACATTTTTTATAGTTAAGGACAACGTCTTTTCTCTTAAAGACTTCAGGGCGGATTGGGTGGAAAAAAAAGGGGTAGCTGTTGCCACTACTGCGAAACTGTACGGAAGGTCTTCAAACGGATTAGAAAAAAGGTTAAGCAAGAAGCAATAGCAAGAAAATTATATTGAAAATGTTTGACCACTCGCAGAAGCGCCGCTAACGGAACAATTATCGGAGAAGGAAGCACAGTAATTTGTTTTTTGCAATACGACGGAAGTTGTAAATTGTTTGGAACACGTACCGAACACATTCTGAGTATGCACTAATAGTTATAAAATTGATGAAAGGCAAGACGAAGATCAAGGACACGAGGACAATAAAGACAAGTGATTCGGGACAACGATAGAAATGTTGAATCGCGAAGATCCTTTTATGCTTTAGGTAAATGATTCCTTGCTGTGAAATGTACGATTTTTTTTTAAATAAAACATGAACTATGCATTTCCGGTCATAGTTTCGGTTTACTAGGATATATGCAATTTTGACCCAAAAGGTTGAAGACACTCTGTCTAAATACTGAAAATCGTTAATAATTCTAATTATCAAAATATTTCCCTGCAAGAGTATTCTTTGTTGACTCCCATAATACATCTGACTATTGCATTACGTATGTCAAATCACTTAGCGACAACCAATGACTTCAATTTATTTTGTAATTTTAAACCAATCACAAGACTAATATCAGTAAGTGCATACTAGTGCATACTATGCACTTACCGATATCTGGTGATTGGTTGCTGCGCAGTCGTGCAAATTTCCGTCGCAGCAGGCAGTCGTGCACATTACCTAACCAGTATTATCGATAAGTCACTATGCACTTAATACGTTACTGTTGATAATTTGCTTTTAAGCTTTAAAACATGTATAGTTTTAGAAGAAAGAACCTCAGAAATTTATTCCAAATGTGATTTTACACACGGCGTAATAAAAATTTATTAGTTGCCTGTAAAAACTAGGATTGATTTTTGTCGCAACTTCATTACACTGAATATTCCATAAAAGTGTGTCTTGAAGAAGTTCTTTATGGAACGTCAATTCCGTTAGCTATCACTTTAAGTGATAAATATTTTTTGCTTTGATAAGAGTGGAAAAACATGTAATTATTAGATTTCTTCAAATTTAAACAAAGGAAATTTTGATTAAATCAATGTGACAGTTCTTCTAAAACGTTGGTTACATTTACATCAACATCGGAACCGGTATATGTGTCATCTGAAAACACTACTAGTTTTTTAGTTCTAGTCGCGCATAGTGGCAACGAAGGAAAATGAATGACAAGAAATAATGTAGTAGAAATAGAAATAGTGTAGAAATAGTAGTAATACCATAGCAATACAGTTAATCGAGCAGAATGTAATGATTGATTGACCTTGATCCGGTCACAAAAATTCCAACAGGGCATTTCTTTGTGTCCAAACTTGTCATTCGAGACTGTCGTAATAGAATGTTTTGGACGGAAACCATGTTAACAGTTGTCGTAACCATGTGTGTGTGTTTGTATTTTTCTATAGTTTACTACGAAAACATAATTTTTTGCCACTAATTTAATTGACAATATGTTATACATCAACTAGTGCAACGAAACTGAAAGTCTCTTACTTAACATTTACAAAAAAGTTAAAAATACTACAAATACAAAATGATTTGGGAAGGTTCAAGAAAACATGTGATTAACGAGGCTATGTTATCAAAAGGTAAAAAAATAGAGGAGTTGATCCTACTAAGATCCAGTTAAGAATGTTTCAATAAAACGTCGATGAGAATATTCTCAAACTGCCATGTTAACTTATTACATTAATATGTACATTAATACACCATACAGTATTACATGGACATAGTTACGTCAAAAAAAAATTAATTTTCTATAATAGGTATATTGCTTAATTGTTTCTGACGTAAGAACGTAATAATACTAGTTCTGTGAGAAAACTTAATATAATATTTCTATTTATTCCGAAAAAGAAAAATTAAAAATTTTTAGTTACAGTATCATCTTCATACTATGGAACAGTTCTTCTAATGAAATAATTAGCTTAACTGTCAAAAAATCAACTAATTGTTTTATTTTAGCACGACTGGTCAACTACGTACTTGTTTATTTCCACTTTATGGTAATTCATATATTCTTGTCTTGACAGTAGATAATTGAACCAAATGTTTTGCTAGGCACAAGTAGTCAGCTTCTACAGAGATCCTCCCATCTCCGTTGTTGGATATAGAGAGATTACATTGGTCAAAGGAAACGGGACTTACATCACTCCGCTTAGGTGCTGATTTTCATAAAGTGCCGTTTGGTTATTGAAAATCGGACTCCAGATATAGTTGAGCCTTAAGGTTTCTTTCTTTCTGGATGTTTAAACATTTTGTTAGTTTCTCTAATAAATCTGTTGTGATAAACGTTTAACAGATAGAGCTCAAAAAAAAATTTGTTATCCTCATTGCTAGGCGCATGGTCTGCTACCGCTGACTTCTCAGTGAATTCCAGATCAAAGTTTACTTGATGTTTTTTTAAACCTAGTTACTTCGATGTCTTAAAAGAAAGTTTCTTTTGTCGTTTGTTCTTCTGATGATCGGCCAAATCTTCTGGATTGGTTTCAAGATAGTTTTTATGTCGCGTTATTTTAGAATTTTTCCTATGCTGTGTGTGACTATGATATGTATGGAAGATATGCGTGGGTGTTGGTGTGTTAACTCTTGAATTTCCATGTGTATAAGTATTCTGTACATTGTGAGGATTAGTTTGTTTCTTTAATTTCTTACCAGCACATTTCAAAAAACAAGTTGTTGTTCATCTTTTATCTCCATGGTGAACTGAATATTATTGACTATTCAAGTGTCGAAAAAACTGGTTAAGCTTGTCTATAGACGGTATACCGTGTTTCCAAACGACAAATGTATTGTCCGCGTACCAGAACCATGTCACTGGCTTGTATTCTGCGGTCTCGATGTGTTTCTTTTCAAAATTTTCTGTAAATAGATTGGCAATTACTGCAGTCAGTAGACTTACAACCCTTTCCACGTGTTTGAAAAACAGCAACAATGCCGCGAACTTGGTTAAGTAGTATGTTAGTGATCCAGGAGTACTCAACTATTGGTCCTAGAGGGACATCTGCCTTCTGGATGTTGGGAAGGCCATAAAGCTTTGGAGGAACAGTTTCGGTTTTCAAAATTCGGCTTTTAGATCCGAATCTAGTCGATACTAGTTCACCGACATGCCAAGAAAGCCTAAACCAAGTTTTCATTTTGTTTTTGGTTTCCAAAAAAGTTTAAACCAGCAAGAAAGACTGACAAGATAAGATATATAGAAAAGTGGTATTCAAAAGAATTTCTGTAACATAGGTATAAAAAGCAACAATTAGCTAGAATCATTGAAGCAAGGAGAAAAGTTACCAAACAATAAAGCATTTGCTTCGTTATTTAAAAAAAAGTGTGTGAATTATGTTATACTATGTCTATCCTTAAAACTGCGTCTTTGCGAGAATGATAAATGTACAGAAATGAATAATATGAGTCACGCTTTCAACATATTAATTTAAACTCTTAATTTGAACCTTTCAAATATTTAATAACAGATTTTCTACCTTGTGCCTTTCTTTGAAAAACCTCACTATACGAAATAAGAGTAAAGTTCACATTTCCACAAGAAGAATCAATCCGTATTTGTACATTCGCATCGATAAGCTATTAATTCAGTAGCAATACGCAACTTTTTTTAAAATTTGAATACGTACCATAATAGTTATCAGCAAAATCTGCTTACAATTGAATATACTAAACTGAGTGTTACCTGCCAATGGATTTTAATAATAACTTGGAACAAAAACGTAAGTGTCAGTAAATTCAATTTTAAATACCAATTGATTCTGCTCTTGAAAACATACTTTTCTCTTGTGCCTAATATTAAGTAGGGGTGGTATTTTAAATTTGGGTCAAGTATAAACTCCGATATTAAATATTTGAATGGTACCTACAAATTAAACAGTACGGATACGGATTGATTCTGTTTGTGGAAACGTGCCTATTATACGCGGTGGTAGTTTTTTAAAGAATGACATTAGGTATAAAATCTGTTAATGATTATCTGAAGAACATACATTAATATGCAAATTTAGATAGATCGATTGCTTCTGTTGATAAAAATCGGTCTTTACACTTGATGACAACATATTTTAAAGAGTTTGTTTGAACATATAAATATTTTTTTTGATGGTACAAATTATTACAAATTCAGTCATTTTAGTTTCTGCTTTTTTACATTTTTTCTATTTTTTAAAGTGGTCCTGCTAGCTTAATATTAAGCTAGCAGTGTTACGTTTTTTTTTATATGGGTACGTGGTACAAAATTTTGATTGGTGGTAAAAATTAGTACAAAATAGGTACGAAATAATGTAATAGGTTTGAATTGATTCTGCCCTGTTGGTGCTGCTAGCTTAATAGACGTGGTAGAGTGAGTTATTTGAAAAGCATAGTTATAATTTTAATGTTTGTGAAGAAATAGAATCATAAATTAAAAAGCAAAATTAATATTTAGTTAATAGACTTTTGACTACGCAAACGTTTTCAAAAAACTATTACTTCATTGTAAATACAAAAAAAGTAATCGTGTGCCTTCTAAATATACTTTTTATTTCAATGTAAATAAGACATTTATTCCTCGATTATAAATACGATTCTATTTTTAAACTCTGGCATAACGAAGAGAATGAATTTTAAAATTTCATAAAATCACTGTTATACAAACCGTTCAAGCACGATGTTTCGGATTCCATACCAAACCGTTTTTTGTAGGCATCTATTTAAAATTTTGTTCGAAAACAAATACTATAAATGCAGTTCAACATACACTTTACCAGGCGAAGCTGACGTTGTTATTATTGGTACGCGATCTAATTAAATTTTTTTATTATTATTTTACTTTTTTCAGGAGGTGGTAATTTAGGATGTAATTTACTTTATCAACTATCAAAGTCTGGTGTAAATACAGTGCTGTTGGAAAAAAATAAATTAACTAGTGGAACAACGTGGCATAGCAATGGTTTATTCTGGCGATTAAGACCGAATGATGTAGAAATTCAACTCTTAAGTTGCCTACCGAAACTTGTAGAAAGTTTAGAACAAGAAACTGACTTGAGTACCGGATTTGAAATAAACGGAGGTCTTTTCATTGCGAGAACAAGTGTATGCAAAGTTACAATACTGTTTCATACTTCTATGGGATTGTTTTAGGAACGTTTAAAAGAGTATAAGCGATTAAATACGATAGGAAAATATTTTAACATTCACAGTGAAATTATTTCGTCGGTGGATGCTTCTAAATTACACCCACTGTTAGATTGCAATTCTTTTACAGCAGCTTTATACAGCCCCAACGATGGACGTATAGATCCTACTATGTTTTGTACTGCTTTAAGCAAGAGCGCAATCAAACATGGAGGAAAAGTAGTTTAATTAAATAATTTGATAGTTGTATAGAAAAATGTTATAGATTTTAGAAGAGTGCGCAGTTTTAGGTATTCATACGGATTGCAGCACGGGATTTAAAAAAATTAAGAGTGTTACCACTAAATTGGGTACAATAAAAACTGGTTGCGTCGTTAATGCTGCTGGGGTATGGAGTACGGATATAGCAAAAATGGTTAATCTAGATATACCTTTAGTCGCTTTTAAGCACGCATATATAATCACCGACAGAATTCCGAAAGCTAAGGGTACTCCTAATGTACGTGACCACGATGCGTCTATATGTTTTAAAACTCTTGGAGACGTCCTTTACATTGGAGGGTACGAACAAAATCCAGTTTTCCTGAAATCGGTTTGAAACATGTTCTTCTCAAAAATGGGTTTTTCACAATTTATTTTTTTAGATACCTAGCGATTCTTCCTTTGAGTTGTACGAATTAGACTGGGATTTGTTTACTGTACACATAAAAAAAGCGTGCGAGCTTTGCCCACCTTTGGGTGATGTTGGTATTAAAAGCGATATTTATGGTCCCGAAGCTTTCACACCTGACCACAAACCCTTGTTAGGAGAAGATCCCAGATTATCAGGTTAGAGCATGTTTTGATTTGTTTGTTACTGATTCAATTGTTTTTAGGTTTCTATTACGCATGTGGTTTTAATTCGGCTGGAATGATGTTAGGTACTGGTTGTGCTGAACAATTAGCATCATGGATTATTAATGGCCATTCCGACCTTCCAATGACTAATTACGATATACGCAGATTTAGTCCATTTATGCAAAGTAACAAAGTCTACATACATGAAAGTAGTCACGAATCTTACGCAACTAATTACGATATTGTGTTCAAAACCGCTCAACCTTTAGCAGCGCGTAATTTAAAAATTGAACCAATTCATCAAGTACTTCGTTGTAAATACTCGCTAGTTCAAAATTTCAAACAAATTTGTAGATATTAGTAGAGAAAGGCGCTGTGATGGAACAATCGCAAGGATTGGAACTTCCAGGTTATTATCTTAAAACCGGAACCGCACCGGTTTTAAAGTACGATTGGTACGGTTCTTACGGTCATCCCAAAAACTTAGATACAACATATGTGAAGCAATTAGAAACCGATTATACTTTTGATTTCTCTAAAAATTTTAATTTGGTAATACTATGTTTACGCGCCATCACCACATTAAAAGATAATTAAATGCAGATTGCAGATGAGTCTCTATCGGCTCGTAAAAATGTAGCGCTATTCGACTTATCGTATTTTGGAAAATTTTATTTAATGGGAGAACATTCTGAACAAGCAGCAAATTGGTTGTTCACGGCATCAGAAATGGTTCCTAATACAGCTGTTGAAAGCTTAGTGCTAAATAAACAGGGGCGGATTGAAGGCTGCGTAGACGTTATGAGTTTAAGCAAACATTCAAATAATCTACTTAACATCAAATCTGATGTACTTACTTTTTACACACAAAATTCGATATATTCTACATCGATAATGTTTTAGGACAAATCTTACTACATTACTGCAGAGGGATCTACAAGCTATCGGATATTTTACCACTTAAACAAAGAAATTCAAAAACAAAATTTTAATGCCCAACTATTGGATGTCACGGAAAGTTTACTAATATTTTCCATGCAAGGTCCTAAGAGCGAGGATCTATTAAATGTTATTGTGGACGATGCGTCTAAATGTAAACATTTGGATCCGAGAGCATCACAATTAATTACCGTGGATGGAAATGTGTGCAGAGTAGTTAGATTAAGTCACATTGGAGAAATGGGGTTTGAAATCCACGTCCCTAGTCATGCTTGTAAATCTGTGTTCGAAAAAATGTTGAGAATTGGTAGATTTTCAACTTCGGTTAACAGGTACCAGGGCGTTTTATTCTTTAAATTGTGAAAAAGGTAATTGTTAACAAATGATGATTGGTAATTAGACTTCTTGAAGAAGGAGTACCTACCAAAAACCATTCAAATTGTTTATTTCGGCAACGTTTCGTGTGCTAAGGTGCATACTTCATCAGGCCCCTATTTATTGATAAAAAATACACAATGTGAGTAATACAATCATAAAAATATCACAGATTATAATAAAATATAGAGTTTTAGATTGACTTTTACTATAAATTGACACTTACTCTAAACAGAAAATGGTCCGCCACATAAAAGATACGTCCGTATACTTAGCACACGAAACGTTGCCGAAATAAACAATTTGAATGGTTTTGGTACTCCTCCTTCAAGAAGTCTAATTACCAATCATTAGTTATATTAAGGAGGAAATAGTTACTTAACAGTAATTGTTAATGTTAACTACGTCTATTTCTTGATTTTCAGGTAACTGTATGTGGAACGGTGACGTAACTAGTGAGGAAAACCCTTTAGAAGCCAATTTAAGCCACTTGTGTAAAAATTGTGATTATTTAGGAAAAACCTGTGTTGAAAGCGTTGGGATATTAGGAATTAGAAAAATAAGAACATTTTTTACACTTAATGAGCGTATTCCTTTGTGGGGTTTAGAACTTATTTGGAGGAACAACACTATTGTCGGATTTCTGAAAAGAGGCAGTTACGGGCACTATCTCCAAAAAAGCATAGGAATTGGGTACTATTATTGGAAGGTATTTTTCGTTAGTTTATATGGTGTCGTTTAGGTACGTATATAATCCCGATGGAGCTCCGGTAACCGAAGAATTTGTACGAAGTGGACAATACGAAATTGAAGTTATGGGTAATAAGTATTCAGCAAAAGCTTATGTCAAAAGTCCATTTGATTCAAATGACGAAAGATTATTGGGAAAATATTCAAATATTATTTAATACTGCCAATTACAATTACTTAAAATTCTACTTTCTTCTTGGTATATTGTTCCCTGGCCAGATGAAATTTAAGTTTAAGATATTTTATTGCCATTGCTTATAGAATATTCATGTGTCAGCATGGAAGCAAACTAAATAACAATATTCAAAACCAAGTATTCCGCAACCAACATTTCGTTGTTTACCAAAGATTATTTTAACAATTTTAAGTAAGCGTTCAGATTCGGCAGTCTATTGTTTAATTTAGTTTTTAAAATTAAAATTAGGTTATATTTTAAATTAATCGGTTCTTTGGGCTTTAAATAATAGGTACATTTGAAAATCATTTTCCGCATTTTATGATTCTTATATTTTAAGTTATTTTCTGAAAAATTTTTAAAAATTTTATTTAAAAATAAGTAAATGTAGACTGTAACTGATAACAAAATTATGGTTGTAATCAAATAAAGGAGACAAATTAAAAAGACAAACTGATGTCTAAAGAAGAAAATGTAGAAATCAAGTAAAACAGGACTAGTTAATTAAAATACTATCAATAAATAAACAAAGAATTTGGTTACTTTATACAAAATTCTAAAAATAAAAATACACTCTTCCTAACCCCTCACGTCGTCAAAATTTTCGTATTTTCACCATCACTTTCTTCATTCATTTTTTCCTTCCCCTTTTTCTTTAATAGTATCTACCACTTTACTTTTCTGACCGTAATTCTCGATACCTATCCTTCTTTGATGTGTTCTATGTTTTCCTATTCATCCGTACGCAGTCAACACACTCTCACTTTATCACTCGTCCAGTACTTATTTTCCCTTTCTTTGTTTTTTGTTGTAAATTTTTCAGATATTTTCCCGCTGTTATTTGCTTTGGAACTCATTTCGTTCTGACTTTTCTATACTTCTCGTAAAATTTACCTTCTTTTATTCTTGCATTTTGTGGCTTTGTTTGTTGATATCATCTTCTCTTCCATACATCTTCGTTCCTGTCTTAACCTCTCTTCTCTTGCATATCTTTCATTTTAGTAATATTTTTTTTATTATTCTTCTTCGTATTTTGTGTATCTCTTCTTTCCAACATTCATACAGTATCTCATTGTCTTTCCTGTATTTTTATCCGTAGTTTTCCAGTTAAGTTTTTCTTCCACTATATAACTCGTTGTGTCTAGTCCTAAAATCCACTTTTAATATTTCTCTAGTACTTTACATTTCTTCCATTTCCAAATTTCCGCTCCACATAATATCATACTCCTTACTAACATCTCAAAATAGATCTCCTTTTTCTAAATCCTTCTGTCCCAGCTCGTCTTATTGCCATTCTTATTGTCATGCCTAATATTAAACTACTGTTTCATTTTCTGTCGCCTTTTTTCTTTTCTTTTAAATTCTCTTATTTAGTGTTTTTCCACATTTGCTTGAAGTTTTTTTGTTCAAATATCTCATCAAAATCTTAATCCGTTTTTTATCTCTTCTTTATTTCTATTATTACACTTGATTATTTTCCCAATTCTTCCTCTAGATCTACAGGGTGTTTCCATACAAGGTGCCCCGTTGATATGGTAGGTAGAACACTAAAAATAATTGGAGTTTGTTTAATAAAAAAATTTTGTAACCCCATCCATATTCAAGTACAGGGCGTGGAAAAAATAATTTTATACATCTTCTTTTGAAGTCAAATTTTCTAGTTAAGGGGGACATTTACTTGCAGAGACTTAGTATTTCGTTGTATGGTATTAACTAATAATCACAAAAAGAAAATGAATATAAATGTGATTAAAAACATGAAATATGAAGTTAGTTAGAGGAAGTGTTCAAAATGGCCTTCGTTTTCACGAATACACAATTATTTTTTCAACACCTTATATTTTGAAAACAGACTAGGGCTTAACGGACATCCCTACCTTAGTCCTTTTCGCGTCAAAAATTCTTGTCCCAACTCTCTGCACATTCTTGTTTTACACCTTATCACCTCTATTGCATCCTTCATTTCTTTGTTTATTCCCGTTTCTTCCGCCATTTTTTGTAGTAGTCCTTTTCTACATTATCAAATACGTGTATTAAGTATAAATCGGTATTCTTCCTTACTTATAACATGAGTTATGGTTTTCGTTTGTCGAGAATGAAACAATTGTTAATAAAATCCTGTTAACCTGATAAGCTTTCATTGCAAAAAGAAAACGAAAACTGTTACCTCCTTGGCAAGCGAAACCATAATTATTAAATACTGTTTTTATATCTATAAACATAGTAAAAATTCGTCCTCTTATCTTTGGAATCTTTTTGTTTGCAATATGTTTTAGAATGTACATATTACCTATTGTCCTTCTTCCTTTACTGAATCCGACTCGCCAGTCTGAAATAATTTTCTTTTCTTCAATTTCTCTTTCTAATCTTTCTCTTATCATTTCTCCGAATATCTTATATTCCACTTTTCCTAAACTTTCTCATATTGGGAATTCTGGAATTATTTCTCCTTTTCATATTCTCTAATAATTCTTATTGATTTTTTTGGTATATTTTCATTGCTTTCTTTTATGTTCCATCTGCCACTTCTGATTTTTCTTTTGTTATTTTTATTATAGCTCTTTCATTTTTTTCTTTTCTTATTTCTCTCCTTCTTAGGTTATTCGTCCTTTTGTTTGTTACATTTTCATCTCTTCTTTCTAATATGTTCTTGCAGTGTTCTTCCCATTCTTTTGTTGTTTCTTCTGGTTTTGTTTTATAGATTCCCATATTCTCTTGTATCCATATTTTCTTCTTTTTCCCAACTTCGTCACCCTCTTGTGATATCATTATTTCCAATAACTGATGGTCTGATTCCACTTCTTTTTTGTAATTTTAATGTTCTCCTTACTTTTCTTATTTATAAGCACATAGTCTATTACAGATTGTCCTCTTTCACTTATATACGTATATTTACTTTTTTCTTCTTTCACATTTTAGTTCATCATTGTTCAATCTCTTTCTTCACATTACTTTATCAATATTCTTCCTTGTTCGTTTAATTTTTTATCTATTTATCTCTTGTTTTTTTACCTTTCCATTTATCATTATTCCTCCATTTTCTCATATTCTAGCATTAAAATCTCCTCCTATAATTAATTTTTCTTATTTTCCCTTTTTTAAGACAATTTCAATTTTTTCTGTCCATTTTTTTTCAATAAATCGTTACTATGTTATATTTTTCTTTATTTTTCGTCTTCAATTTTTATCATGTCATTGATCTTGCGCTCATTTCCATCTCATTCTTGTTTCTCACCTCAATTCCCTTTCTCACTGTTCCCCTTTTTTTGTTTCTTTTTGAATACTGTATTTTACATATAAATTTCTCAGGCATTGTGTCTTTTAACTTTTCCATTTTTTTCCATCCAATCTTTCATCATGCTTACTATTTTAAAACTTTTTACTTCCAAAACTTTTCTCTTTTATTTTTTAGCTCAGCTGTGTTCCAAAATAGAATGTTGTTTTTTCTTTTATTTTTTTTTTCGTTTCTCCTTGCCTTCCCTCTGACTCTTTTTTTCTATAAATCTTTTTATTCTTTTTCCACCGACATTTTCTTATATCTAATTTTCAGTCTCATTCCTTTTTCTTTATTTGATTGAATTTGATTTTTTGCTAACAAAATGATTATATCTAAAAAATGCTACGAGTTTTACGAGACCGTTTAACTACTAAGTGGCAAATGGCTGGTCAATGGTTCAGAGAAAAAGGTACCCTATACCTACGCATTCTTACTTTTTTTCAACGTCTGAACCGGCGGCGCCGCAGATAACGTCAGCATTGGAGGCAGAATGGCTTAATGTTTACGTAAACTAGTAAGCAAACCATATTATTCAGATATCGCTTGCAAACTCTAGAAAGAAGATTTAAAACGCAATAAAAAAAAAAATATTTTAAATAAACTTTGACATTTAAGAAGCGGTTAGACGCGGCAAATGTTTGCGACTGGACCTACTAAAAAATAATAATAAATAAATAAATAATATACATAAACTTTTTTGTATCCCATTAGCATTAGACTTTTTTATGGCTGTCATCTTTGTTGTACTACTTCGCTTATTAATTCCTTTATCCAGAAAAGCAAGTTAAGCAATTAATTTGAAATAAATTTTAACAATAAAGTATTAATTATTATATCTTATATTTAAAAGTACACTCCCAAAATAAAAAAGTGATAGCCAAACTCTCCATAGAGAATTTAAAAAAACTATCGAGACACCGCGGAATACAAGCCAACGACATACTTTTAATATGTAGATAATAAAATTGTACAGGGAATGTTTTTACCAGATTATTTGACACCTAAACAGTGTACACTCTAGAATCCAATTCACCATTGGGACAGAAGACAAACAACAACTGGCTTTTTTTAAATGTGATGCTGAAAAACGAGAAACAAACTAGGCGGCACAGTGTACAGAACATCTACACAGACGAACCTATCAATCACCACTCAGGCCAAAAGTAAGCACCAATATCCTGACAGATCAAATTCGAAGAGAATCTTCTGGCAGAACTGGAGCACTTGAAAACTGCCTTTGAAGCTAACGGGGCACACTAGAAAGGAGGTCAAACGATCAATGAAATCTGAAAGATTCAGAGCACCGGAATCTGAGAGTCAACCCACTACAGTTCAGGCATACCATCCATATACATCAAAAAGCATTGGTAGAATTTGAAGAAGGTGCGACATTAAAACCCTCTAATCAACCAAAAAGATTTAGATGACTATCGCATTAGCAAAAGTCAAACGAGACCCTATCGTAACAGTCAGAGTTTACTGTATATTTTGTTGTTGTGACAAGGTTCACATAGGAATCATAGCAACGGTTAACGGTTATTACAACAGATTGGTTAGAGAGCTTATTGAGATTTATAAAAATCCAAGAAATTGTAATAGAAAGAAAGAAACCCTGAGGCTCAATCAGATCTGAAATCTAATTTTCAAGAACACCTAAACGACATCTTACGGAGATTTGCATTTAATTGCCGGTTAGCTCCTTTTGAACCAACAGAAGTAGTTATCATCAGTCTAATCTAATATCAGAGACAGAAGGACCTGTGAATAAGCTCATTGAAAAGAATTCCAATAACGAAATACATGACATACTTCTTTCGAAAATTTTGGGTAATTGAGAAACGGTTAGAATAATTCCTTTCTTTAAACTATCCATTTTTAAAGAAACTGGATTACATTTAGGTAAAAAGTTTTGAAATTGTACTATTAATAAAATGTAAAAAAACAATAAACCAATATGAGACTCATGAGAGACTTCCGATTATACCGCGTTAACAAACATGTTTTCTCAATCTGAGTTCTGAGACATAAATAAAATTCAAATCATGCAAGCGGATCTTATGCTTGAGATTATGAAATGGTTTATTGGAGGCAACATCTACTTGAGTTTTACTTTCAATTGATTCTATCTAGTGTTTAGTATAATTTATGGTACAAATTCATTCCAGTTGATTGACCAAAAAACATGTTATCTAGAGTTAACAATTACCCTAACTTAGGATTTGTTTTTATTAAAACTAGTAATTTGTGATTTGGAGGTATTTCATGAGATCTGACATGAAGAATCTTCCAAACTTTAGCTAAAGATTAATACATCCTCTTCTACAAAATCTGTTCTTAAAGAAACTCTACAATCTAACAAAAATGTACAAAATAGTATATTTTGAAACAAAACCGTTCCTTAAAATATAAAAAATATTTAAACCTTCTGTATAAGAATAAAATTTTATATTAATAGGAAAGGAGGAAAAGAAAGGAGGGAAAAAAAAAAAAAAAAAAAAAAGAGAAAAAAAAAAAAAAGAAAAAAAAAAAAAAAAAAAAAAAAAAAAAAAAAAAAAAAAAAAAGAAAAAAAAAAAAAAAAAAAAAAAAGAAAAAAAAAAAAAAAAAAAAAGAAAAAAAAGATAGTCAGAGTAAATGTTGTTTTAAAACTGAATTTTTTTTGATACATTCAAATGTTTTTCGCTCTATCTCTGAAACAAAAAGTGAATATTTTTGGAAATAAATGTCGGTAACTCTAAAAGGCTTAACATACTTTAATAAATTTGCTGTCGTTAAATAGAACACTTCCTAGGCTATCAATTGTGTTACAAAAAATAAATCCTTTTTATTTTATAATTTTATGGGTGGGAGAAAGAAAAAAAAAAAAAAGAAAAAAAAAAAAAAAAAGAGGGAAAAAAAAGAAAAAAAAAAAAAAAAAAAAAAAAAAAGAAAAAAAAAAAGGGAAGGGGGGGGGGAGGGGGGAAAAGAGAAAAAAAAGGGGGGAAAAAAAGAAAAGGGGAAAAAAACTTGGGTGTAAGTGTTGTTGTTAAATTTATAAAATATTAATTTATTATTCGACAACCGCACGCTGAACCGCATATATTGCAGTGATTGTACAGGTTCATATTTTTAATGTATACATGTAAAAAGATATATAATGTTTAGTACTAAGATATAAGAGGTTTGTTTGTTGAATGTTAAGAAGATATATCGATTTTAGTGCGTACGTGATGAAACAAAGTGAAAGTGGGGAAGAGACGGCTTTGAGCAGTGAATAATGATGGACGGGTTTTAACACCGTGCATAAAAGAATTGATACAAAGTTTTCTTTGTAAATAATAATAAAACGTGTTACTTAAAAATTTAATTAATTGTTGTAATCCGGCGATTGTAGTAGTCTTCGTAGTGTAGTGAACTGAATTTTATTCTGCGTTAAACAAAGTGCAATGAAATAGAATTATAAAAAATCAATCAGAGAAAACAAATAGAAAGCAAAGCTGAAAACAAAGGAGGGATTACATAAACGATCCACAGGGTTAGGAGGTCACTGCAGAGAAGACGTTGAAGGTTGCCGTAACATTACGCACAAAAAGCACAAGGTTAGTTTATATTTAGAACAATGTAAATTGTGTTAAAAGATATCAATGTCACGTTATAAAATTTATATTCATATTTATATAGAACGTTACGTTTAAGTATTTTATTTTTGTTTTTAAAAATTAAAATTTTATTAAACCATAAACCACGTATATTATTAAGAATCCAAGTCTTTAGGATATTGTTAACTAAAGAATTCTATTCTAAAAAAAAGAAAGTCTCATGTTCACATTCAATATAAAAATTATTTTATTCAACACAAAAATGGAATCACCGCAATATGTACACATTTTATAAGTCTATTCATAAAAAATAATGAATTTATTAAGAAAAAAATGTTAACTTTTTTTTATTATAACTCGCTCATTTTTTAAGCTAAGGAAATTTGTAGATTTTGTTACAAGCTGAAAGACCTTGTAAATTGAAAATTTATTAACCCTTATTTTGGAAAGGGTTTGATCATAAAGGCGGTGTAATGGTACTATTTACGAATATGTATACAAACTTTAAACGGTCATATCTTACTCAATTTTTATCCTACATAAAAAAGAAAACCAAAATTTAAAATAACAACGAAACCTACAATTTTGTATTCTACAAAATTTGGCCTCTCTTTTACAATTTTTGTGTTATTTAAAAAAAAAATTTTTTCCACGACATACTTTCAAAACAGACGTTTCTCTTCTACAAATAGTGAGGAAAATTTGTTTTTCCTTACTAGCGAGGAAAATAATGTCGTGTTACAAAAATACCTCTTAAAAAAAAATGTAAGAATGTGTTATTAGAACTATATGCGCCTAGTACTTAGTTAATCAATTTAATTTAGTATTCAATCAGGTTTGTTTAATTTAATATCTTATATTTCGACTCTTAAAAATTGCTACACTACATTTATTGGTTAGAATTACGCGGCTGCGCTATGACAGATTGAGACCACACCGATAGTACTGTAGGCGAGAGTATTGGGACTCACCTATTAAATATTACTTCTTTCATTACTTTGTTTTTTTTGGGGAATATCATGGAATAAATGTTGTGTCTAACACATGAGGAAAGTCTTTTTCCTCTCATTCTAATGCCTCAACGCTTTACGCTCTAACTTGAGCTCAAATGGCAAAAGAATCGCTTTCCTCACTTGTTTGACAAATAACTATTTTTTTGTAAAATTACAAAAATACACTATTCTCTTCAAGCTCGACTTTTTTCAAAACTACGTATTTTAAGCCCTCAAACTTTTCGAGCCTACTTGAAATACATAAATAAAGTGATTTGTGAAGTAGTAGCAATTTATTTTAATTGGGGTGGAATTTAGGGGGTGATTTGTACATTTTTTTTATCGAAAAAAATAGGATCCAACCTTATTTATGTCATAACTCGCTTAATTTTGACGCTAGACACTTTCATAAATAAACCAAATTAAAGGATTTTTTAAGCACTTTAAAAAAGTTTGTATACATTTTTCACGAAAAATTGATAGTTTTTTAGTTATTTCACGATAAAAGTTTTAATTTTTTTTGACAAATTAAACAAAATTTTAACAAGCTATAACTCTGTTTGTATTGGTTCTACAGAAACCATAAACCTACTATTCGTTTTGTCTTTTTTCAAAGTACGTATTTTTTAAGTTAATCACGAAAACCGTCTTAAAACATATTTTTTTTTATTGAAAAAATCGATACTATCACTTGCGAATACTTCGAAAATAATTGACTTTCAGAGAAAATTGTATGGAACAAAAGTTGCTTAAAATTAGTTAATGTATTCATTCGCGGGATTTTTTATGTAATATTTTCCACTCCCGAGAAGAGATCCCCCCCGGGGAAAAAGCAACCCCCGGACACATGGTCAACTTTGAAGTAGAGGGTAAGTAGAACTTTAATCCAAACTTTTCGGAAAATCGATGGTGCTTGGACAAATTACCTGAGAAAAGAGTCATTGATTGAACTAGTGCATGTGGTAGGAACTTTGTAACACTTAACACCTTTGTTAACGAATTTCTAGGCCTTAATCGTTTAAAAAATTTGAGTTCAAACTCCAGACCATTTCAAGGATAAATAATAACCGATTTTACAAAAAATTAAACTTTAATCGATAATTAAACAACGTATATTTACATATAACAATTCTAAACAATTAGATTTTGACCATTCTGAGCGACAAACTCCTCGATAACCTTTTTTCGAAATCGGTGACAAGAAGCCTTCATTAGCAAACCGGGAATTATCATCGAGGTTAAACATTTCATAATCGTGTTTATCTTGTTATAATTTAATTGAATGTATTTGTAAATATAAATAACACGTTAACAAATGTTCGTCAGACGTTTATAAATATTAAATCGTCGAGTAGGAGAGATTTGCAAAAATCGGGGTTATTATTATATACTGTTTTACGAAGTAAATATTTTAAAAATCCGGCAATGCCAACGGCCTGTTTATGAATGACTTCCTGGATTGCACTTGCCTAATCACACACACCAACTAAATAAAGTTCACGATAAAAATTTACATTTTATTTTAATAATCCTTGAATGACAAGTTTTCCTTCATATTTCCTACATACAGTGAAATTGTAGCTGTTTGTATGTAGTACCGCGAGTAAAAGTATTTTGAAAGTTATCAGTTTCACTAATTGATAAAAAACATTATAAGTTTAGTTGCTATCTCATTAACAGCTTTAAAAGACAGACTTGTTATTGAATTACGTAAAAAAGACGTAAAGTGAAGTTAACAGTGATTTTAGCACAAGCACAAACAAGATAGGTCAAATTTGTTTCGATCTAAACGATGACATTCTAATCAAACTCAATTTATTCATTTAGTGAAGCTATTGTAATCGTTAAGAAGTCGGTGACATTGGACGAACACTAAGTAAATAAACATGTTGCGCGTTGTCAGTGAAAATATTTTCAGCAAAAACAATAGACTTATTCCATTAATTAATAATATAAATTGTTATTCGACTACACAAAGCGAAGTGCCATCAGAAACGGATGTCGTAATAATTGGTAAGTACCATTAGCTCAATTAAATTGCATCTTCAAGCCAACATTTCAGGTGGCGGAAGTTTGGGTTGCAACACTTTATATCAACTTTCCAAAAAAGGCGTTAAAGCAGTTTTATTGGAAAGAAATAAAATAACGAGCGGAACAACTTGGCATACTGGTGGATTAGTTTGGAGGTTGCGACCTAACGATGTCGACATTCAGCTTTTATCAGCTACCACAGAACAGTTACTAAAATTAGAAGAAGAAACCGGATTGAACCCGGGATACGTAAAAAACGGCGGACTTTTTATTTCAAGGACAGAGGTACAAAGCATTAATAGCAAAGCGCTTTAATCAAATTGTACTTTCTTACAGGAAAGATTAAAAGAGTATAAACGGTTGCACACTATTGGCCATTACTTTGGAATTGAAAGTCACGTAATCACATCTTCGGAAGCGGCTAAAATCCACCCTTTACTAGACCCAAAAAACTTTAAGTCGGCTTTATACAGTCCCAGCGATGGATGCTTGGATCCATCCATGTTATGTGCCGCACTTATTAAAGGCTCAACCAATAATGGAGGAAAAGTAACGTAGTGTTCATTAGTTGATCAAAACTCAAGCACAATCTTTTTAGTTATTTGAAAATTGTCCTGTTACCAACATCCTCACCGAATCAAGCCCAGGTTTCAAGAAAGTTGTTGGAGTTGAAACAAAACAGGGCGTAATTAAGACAAAATGTGTGGTGAACGCTGCAGGTGCTTGGAGCAGATACATTTCGCAGATGGTTGGATTAGACATACCTTTAGTTCCGATAAAGCACGCTTACGTAATAACAGAAAGTATTCCAGAAGCAAAAGGTACGCCAAATATTCGAGATCACGACGCATCCATTTATTACAGAACCCAAGGAGATACTTTGTATGTGGGTGGATATGAAAACAACCCCGAAATTGTTAAAGAAGTTCGTATACAATACTTACAGTAATATTTAACCCTTATTTTTCTTGGAAACAGGTGGAAAAAGATTTTGCTTTTGGACTATACGAATTAGACTATAACATTTTTGGCGTGCATTTAGAAAAAGCGAGCAGCCTGACTCCAATTTTAAACAACGTTGGTATTAAAACCAACATTTGTGGACCTGAGAGTTTTACTCCAGACCATAAACCCATTTTAGGAGAAGACCCACGATTGGGAGGTATCCAACTAAATTACTATCTTTCGAACGTATTAACTCTCCTTTAGGGTTTTATTATGCTTGCGGCCTCAATTCCGCTGGAATGATGTTTGGCCCCGGAATTGCGGAGCAAGTGGCTCATTGGATTATAAACGGAAGACCGAAATTACCGATGTTCAACTCAGATATACGAAGATTTACTCCTGAAATGCGTACGAACAGACCGTGGATTATCGAAACAAGTCATGAAGCTTACGCTAAAAATTACAGTATTGTGTTCCCGCACGATCAACCACTTGCTGGACGAAATCTAAAAATTGATGTTTTTCACGAGGTGTTGATTTTTACACGATTACAAAATATTACGTAAACGTTTTAGGTATTTGTGGCTAAAGGTGCTGTAATGGAACAGGCCCAAGGTTGGGAGCGTCCAGGATTTTATATTCGGGACAGCACGGCTCCAGTGAGAAGTTACGACTGGTACGGTTGTTATGATTACGTGGATAATCCAGATACGAGGTACGAAAAACAACTTGAAGGTGATTATACTTTTCGATTTTCTAAACATCACAATTTGGTGAGTTCTTTCTAATCACCGTGACGTTACTTATTTAAATTGCAACAGATAGGATCTGAAGCGTTAGCGGCTCGTAGCAATGCCGCTTTATTTAACTTATCGTATTTTTGTAAGATGTATTTGACTGGGCCTGATGCTCAAAAAGCGGCAGAGTGGTTGTTTACGTCAAGAACGGATCGAGAACCTGAAAAAATAGTGTACACGTGCACTCTAAACAAAAGTGGTGGCACCGAAGGTGACGTAACCGTTGTAGGTTTAAGTCAAGGTTTGGGAACGTTAGTTGGACCAATTTTAAAGGTATCATCAAGCTTTTTTTGGCGTTTAAAATTTTAAAATACAATTTTGTAGGGAAAGGGGTATTATATTGTAGCTGGAGGCGCATCCGGTTACCACACAGTATCTCATTTAAAGAAAGAAATACAGAAGAAAGGTTTTAGAGCCGTGATTACTGATGTGACCGATAAACTTGGAGTTTTGTCAATACAAGGACCAAAGAGGTAGAATTTTACTGTTTTACATACATTTTTTGTCTAAATTTGTTTAATCATATAGTCGAGAAATATTACAATCTATAACGGAATCTCCTATAACTGATGAAAAACTGCCATTTATGATGTCAGACGTCATACACGTCAATGGTCACATATGTAGAGTATTAAGAATGAGTTTTATAGGAGAACTGGGATACGAACTTCACATACCATACGCATCATGCATACCTGTTTACAAAAAACTTGCAGAGGCTGGACGAGGATTTGACATGCAATTCGCGGGCTATCGGGCTTTATATTCGTTAAGTTGCGAAAAAGGTACCATTTCGTAAATATTCGCAACATCGTTTAATTTTTGTATTGATTCATAGGTTACCATTTATGGAATTACGATTTAAGAAGCGACGACAACCCAGTAGAAGCTAATCTTGGCAAATTTTGTAGAAAAGATGGCAGTTATTTAGGCAAAGACAAAGTAGACAAATTAAAATCCGAAGGCGTTTCGAAATTAAGAGCATTCTTTGTGTTAAATAGCAAAGAACCTCTTTGGGGAAATGAAACGATTTGGAGAGACGACCAAATTGTTGGATTCCTACGACGAGGCGATTATGGGTACTTTTTAAAATCTAGCATTGGAATAGGGTATAACACTCTGGCATCAATAACACTTAAATTATTGAGTATGGTTACAGATTCGTAACGCATCCAAAAGGCGAAAAGTTAGATTCGAAAGTTTTAACAAACGGACAATACGAAATAGAAATTATGGGGAAGAGGTATCCAGCTACTTTGCATCTTGAAAGTCCGTTTGATCCTCAAGGTCAACGTCTTCATGGACATTATGAAAATCAATTCCAGGAGCAAGTACACTTCGAAGACTGATTTTATAATTATGTCATCGATGCCAACAACTAACTTTCTCATTTCCTCATTGATCAAATTAAAATGCTGCTTAATTTAGTTATTTTACAGGTCATCACTACAACAATAACTTGTCAATAAATTTAAAGTGTTGTACACACTAATAAAACATGATATTTAAAAAAAATGATTATTTAAATAGAAATAGAAACGGCTTCCTAAATTGAACTTTTAAAAGGATAACCGTACTTGGCAACCAAATCAAGGCACCGCCACTCTCTTGATTTTATGGAGTTCGGTGTCCTATTTAAGATCATACAAAGCATCCCAAGTCCTTCTGTGTAGATCCTGATTAAATAATTATTGCTTACACATTAAATAGTCGATAAATCGTCATCCCTCGCTTAACCTCGCAATTTATCAATTTGTTTACAAAGCCGTGTAAACAAACAAATGTGGCCTGACATAATTTTTTGCAAACCCCGTACATTTCTTCGTATGAAGTTACTCGGTCGCAGTACCACTTTCAATTTTTTCATTGGTTGTGTACAGTTATCGAGAAGCGCCATTGGCTCCAATATGCTTTCGTTTCTTCTCAGATTGGTTTTTATTCTTTTCACTCTACTATAATTATTCTCAATTTGGAGTTTTATTTCTGTTCTTACCATACTTGTTATCCTAACGTTTTCTTCCAATTTAGAATGATGCAGAACGATGGGCGCTGGAATGTTCATCATAAGGCGTCCGCGCTACTTGTTCTTGAACAATGCTTGAGTCATGGTAATACTCTTGCATCTTGATCCATCTAGCAACTTGTCATTCCCATGACCCTCTTCAAAAGGAACGCCAGTAAAGTACTTATACAAATGTTTGACAAAATGTTCAATTATGCAGTTTTTCTCAGGTTTCAACAAAATCCTACTAAAATACGCAATGACTTGTCCTTGTACCTGAGTACTGCTCCGATAATATCACTTTTAATAGTTGTTACAGATTTGTTGGTATTAAGGCACTAAATTAAATGTTGAAAACCTGGCCCGCAGCTCTACCAGTCGAAGAGTGATTGTTATGTATTCGGTAGTAGTTTAGTCGACGGCTTTCACAGTGCAAAAGAAATAATAAAATAATAAATAGAATCGTTAAAATATACAATACGAATCTTAAAGAGCACACACAAATCAGATTGGCTTTACTAACGTTAATTATACAAACTCAAGTTGCGTACCGGTACTTGACGATAAATCTAACAGAAAACTAAAAGTCTAAAAGTCAAATCAAATGATACTAATTTTTGAAAGATCATCCAAATCAGATCGATCAAATTATAAAGCGCAAGAATTATATAGGTCACGTCAGAATACAGATACAACCGCGTTTTTAATAAAATTATAAAATAAATTATGCACAATTTCAACTTATTTAATAGACTAATTTGCCTTGTATTTATTCATTTCAATCAAACGTTACCCGGTGGAAGTTGACATAGAATATTGACATGGGGTTTACTTCCGTTATCAATTAATTAATAATGAGATTCACAACTTTCTAAGTCAACGGCACAAACAGAAAAAGACCAAAGAAACGTTCAATTAAGGGAAGCGATTAAACACAGTTTGGATTAACTAACTTAGAGAAACTCGAAATTCTTAACTTAAGTAATTTTTTGCAGAAATGCTCAAATGTAACTTAAATTGACTAACTACAGGCCAAAAATTATTACATTGAACTAATAAGGTGGACTTTTGGTATCCCAATAATCAAACGAAGATAAAGGAAATCCAACTACAGGTGGAATAAAGAAAAATTGGTAGCATAGTATCTAGCTAGCACCCATTTTTTTGCGGAGATCATTGAGAATTAATGATAAACTTTGGGCTTTATTTTGAGATTTGGGTTTAACATTAGGTTACGATTATGGAACTTTTTGCTAGATTTAATAAATATGTTTGGAACAACTGCAATCATCGATTTAGATAGACCAAGCACGTTTACCACGACAACTCAAGCAACAAGGCCTAGTCACACTTTCCCACTACAATACTTCTCTTAAGGGTTACAGGCCTTATGCTAGCTTTTAAGGTTCTCACTGTGCCAAGTTTGAAAATTTTGCTAGTGTCCTGCCAACCAAGTAATCCTTTATCCACTTCATTCTCTATTGGTTCTACATAACAATCACTACCCATGACGACTATCTCAGTCCGTCCAGTAATTCTGCCTTGTATTTTTTTTTATTGATTTGCGTTATTTTTTACTTTTTACTCTATTGGTGTTTAGTGGGCTTCGTATCTAAAATTGAGTATTGAGATACTCCCACCTCTACCGAAAAAACCTTTTATACATGAGTGACTTATCACTACAATACGACAAAAGCTAAATTTTGACAAGTTCCATGGCAATAGATTTACTCATTTACTTCTTTATTTTGGCTATTTCGAAGTAAAGCAGTGTGATTCCGTAGCGGGTTGGCCTACACAAGAACGAATGAACATTATTTAAGACCTCGTTCAAAATAATCACAATTTTTATACAGGGTCTTCGTTATTCATATTTAAATTTGCGTAATTTTAAAATATCTATAACTTTCTTATTTCCAACGGAACTACTATCAACTATTTATGTCATTCGATGGACAATGTTATTTTCTACTAATAGTTCGCCATAGCATTCCCTATTCCTAAAATGAATATTGACAAAGATATTAAATACAATGTAAACATAATGCTGTTTTCAACATCTAATTTCGATAAATTGTACTCGGTTGGCTATGAATGGCACTGTTTTGTATGAAACAGCGAAATAGGGAACACCCTAGATATTATTTAATTTTTGGATTAACTAAATTTAAAAAATTAAATAATAACCAAAAGAAATTATAAAAACTGGGAATAATAACAAAACATAATGTTTGATGTGTCCACCCTGATGTTCTTCACACAAACGAATTCTCCTAACCAAAGAAGTGCTTACTCTTTCTAGCATCTCCCTGTTTTCTCTAATATCATCAAAAACGTTTCAATTCGTTGCTGTTTGATAAACTCGTTCTTTTACAAATCCTCATAAAAAGAAATCAAGTTTCGTAAGGTTTGGAGATCTTGCAGGTCCAGAAACTGGTCCTCATCTACCAATCCATTTGTTGGGAAAATGTAAATTTAAATATTCCCAAACCCGGCGGCTAAAATGAGGTAGCCAGATTCTCCGTAAAACTTCAAGTGGTAATTGGTCGACATTTTGCAAAGAATGTAAAAAGTTGTCTCCATTTACCGTCTCGTTGAAGAAATAAGGTCCGAGAAGTCTTCTTCCAATGATGCTTCCCGATACATTAAGTAACTATCTATGTTGATGATCCAGTGGTATCAGGTGCCTTGGATTTTCATCCGCATAATAATGGAAGTTATGACGGTTTACGTAATCGTTTTTATGAAACGTAGCTTCGTCTGTGAAAACCACAAAATCAAAAAAGTCCTGTTGTCCTTGGATCCTATTTAATGCCCAGACACAAAAATTACGGTAATTAACAAAATCTTGGTTAGTTAAGTCTTGCACTAGCTGTACATGATATGGGTGAAATTTGGCTTTCCGTACCTATAATTTTATTGACGGTAGATTTTCCCATACCATCTAATTCCCGCGCAATTTCGTTCCGTTTCCAGTTCCTTCAAATCTTTCCTAATGCCTTTTAAATGTTAAACAATTTGGATGACGTTCCGCCTGACAAAATCTTTCTGCGTAAATTCTACTTGCTAGTAAACAATTTTCGTCACCAAACAGTAACTCATTTTCATCAGTTCGTCTTTCGAAAAATTCATTTTGATTATAACTATCATGGCCAACTGAGTAAAATTTATTGGAATTAAATGTTGAAAACAGCATTTAGGAATAGGGAATGCTATGGCAAACTAGTAGAAAATAAGATTTTCCATCGAATAACAGTAGTTCCGTTGGAAATAAGAAAGTTATAGATCTTTAAAATTACGAAAAGTGAAATGTGAATAACGAAGACCCTGTATAGAAATTGGGATTGCTTTGAAAGAAGTCCTAGAGGATGTTTATTCGTTCTTGTGTAGGCCAAAAATCAACCTCCTAGCATTACAATTGGTGGTGTAATAAATTAAAATGTTAGGTCAACTATTCGTCAAAATTTTTCGAAAAAAATTAATAATTAAAAAACTATTGACTTTATGTATAGGACATGATACACCAATTTAATTAAGAAATGTACAAGGAATTTAAAGATCTAAAAATATACGGGGTTGTTCTGTTTAAAATCATAAAATTTTGTCTGGTATCGCACTTATGGACACCCTGTATTTACTTATAAAAGCCAGATTTGATATCTTATCAAATGACATGTTTAATGTTTATGTGAAAATTTTGACATTAATTAACGGGTTTGTAATGCAGAATTGTAATTTTTTTCAAAATGTATATACATTATACATATACTGGATTAATTACCACTATTTACTATTTAAAGGGGTGTACCTAATCAAGTACATGTAGTTTTACTTAGAAGGGCATCACTGAGAGCACGAAGAAGTTTTACTTTTTCATCCTTGTTTAAAGAAGAATACATCTGACTCTAATAAGAAAGATATCGCACTAAATGGGCACCCTGTATAAATCATCCGAAATCAATAACACAATATGTTTGCATTTAAATCAAACTTCGTCTATGTACATTAACGCTACTGAATTTAATTATTTGCATATTCAATCAAAATAAGCATTGTAAATTTAATTCTCATCAAAATACATTCGAAAATATATAATCCGAGTGGTCAAGTACTGAAAATTCAATCAGTTCAAAGTTTAAATATTCAAAATATACCACCATTAAATATAGGAAATATAATCAATCGATAGTACAAGAGCTGGTTGATAGATGGCGAGCGGGTTAAAGTGCGCTAATCTCTAATAACGTAAAGATGTAGAAACAAAACTGTTTTGTATAAACGTTGTTTATATAATAGATAATAAAAAACATAAATTCTCGTTATTACTATTACATACTTATATAATTAAGTCATTTTAAGTCGTACGCCACCTATCAGTACTTTATTGTACCAAACTGCGGTTGGCAACTTTGAAGTTTATTAACTTCATAACCTAAAATACTATTATTATTAACAAGTTAATTAAAGTTTTAAGAGAATGTCTTATAATGCGTTCGATAAAATGCCCCCATTAGCGGGACTATCGTCAAAATTACCAGGAAAATACAAAATGAAACTGACTTTGATAAAAAACACAATTAGAGAAACACTTTTTGTAATGTACACTGAAAATTAATTAAGTGAGCCCTTTATTCTTAATAATTTTAGGAAAACTCAGCCTTATGTGACGAAGTAAGCGAAATGCAAGATTTAATTTTAATAAGAAACGAAGAAAGGAAATTTTTGTTAAAAAAATTATGTCAAATTGAGCCTGCGGTTGAAGCGGAAGTTCAAAAAATAATCAATTTAACCTTTCCACAGTTACCTAATTCAAGCACAAACGCAACCCCGAACAAGAAAGGAAAGAAAAGACCTAATGAGGGAGGTGGTATGTAATATGTAAATTCTAAGACCTAATTTAATGTATCGTTTCTAAGATCAAAAACCTACCAAGTCTCGTAAGACATCGGGTAAAGTTCATAAGAAATTTGTGCAATTGATTCCTTTGGACCAATCTGGTTCGACCTATTTTTCCAATCGTTTTGGGGAATTTAACTATTCATTCTCTAGGCGAAGTAATTTTTGATAGGCCCGAGTTCCATTGTGAGGATGCTATTTTTCCTGTGGGATATGTTTCCACACGAATTTATGGCAGCATTAAAGATCCTACAACTAAATGTATATATACTTGTAAGATCTCAGATTCCAATGGCTCTCCAAGGTAACATAAAGATTTACTTTTATGGTTCGTTAGGTTAAAGAAACCAATAACTTTACAGGTTTGAAATAGCACCTGACAATGATCACACATCAACAATCATCGGAAGTTCACCAGATCTGTGTCATTCGATGTTATTACAACAAATAAACGACGCCCTGTCGCTAAATGTAGTTAGTATTCGACCACGGGGCAACGACTTCTTCGGGTTAACGCACCCAGCTATTCTAAATCTTATACAAAGCTCCCCGGGCACAAGAAAATGCGTCAATTACAAATGGAGTAAATTTGAAGTTTCCAAAAACGGGGATCATTACACAGAAAGCCCCGATACTTGTTTAAGCTTTGAATCTTTACAAAATAGTATAAATTATTGTAAATTTAAAATGACTTCAGACATACTTCCACAAACTTCAGACAATATTCTAGAGAGTAAAAGTAGTTTTAGCGATTATTATGTATAATTACTAGTTTAAGTATACAATAAAACAAGGTACACAAAATATGTATCAGTTTCACGTTATAATCATACAGTTTTCTTTTGGTCACAACTAGGAATATTTTTTAAAACGATCTTGATAATAGAGAGAGACTAGTAAAGATCATCTTGCAGTAGTGGTCTTTTTCGATTTAGGGCCTTGGTGTAAAGTCTGGGTCAATAATGTATTTGACATCGTGATAACAGGCGAAAATAGATGTAAAGGGTAATCACTGCAAAACATTATTTGGAGAAAACTTTACAACTGATCATAACGTACTTACCAAACGCCTGTTACAGGAGTAGCTTCGTTTCCACTTATAATAAAAAGAGGGAATAATATTGCAAATATGCAACCGCTAAAAGTATTCAATGTGTATACTTAATTTTTTTATAATTACCGTGCCTCACCTAACAAACCAAGAATCAGAGAGATCAGTCAGTATGGCTAAAGGTAATCCGAAACCAATAAAATATGGCCAATTAGTTTCAATGTATGTAAGACGTTTGTGCAATTCCCAACCCATGTTGAACCATTTATATTCAAAAGCGTATAGTGAATACAACAAGCACATGTGAACGACTGATAAAATAGTGCCCAGCATATAAATCGGTATGTAGTTAACGATCATGGCTTGGAATAAAAATAATGTTTGCACGGCTATACTAAAAATGGAATCGGCTAACAACATACTGACGCTTTGCATGAATTGAGGTCGTCCACGACTGTATCTGTATGCCGAATCTGCAATATCCTGTAGAAAATTATATATAAGTATAATGAGAATATATAATTACATCATTTTAATGACACGATAAATCAATGCAATCATATCTATTTTAGTACCTATGTGAAATCATCACACAGATTAATCAAACAACTCACCTGAAACCATAAACTATTTACAACTTTGCTCAATAAAAAAAGGGGTATAACCCAAATAGTTTGAAAGAATAATGTTAAGACAGGCTGCATCCATGACCAAATAAATTTGCCCATCACAGAATCGCTTCCAAAAATTAAACTTAAAATAAAGCTTAAGCCTGGTAAGACACCATATTCAAACAATAAAATACTAAAGAGAAATACTCCACCATTTAAAGCACAACATTGCAATGTACGTTTAAGTACTTTGGATTCTCTGCAAAACACAATACACAAGTAAGACATACAGATTACTCAGAAACTAACTCGTGCTTTTTTAAAGACCTAACAGGTGTTGATTCATCAGTTGTCTTTCGTTTCTTCGACGAAATAGTTTTGCTAGGTGATAGTCTCGATAGCATACGATTATTCATTTCTTTGTCAAGATAGAACAATGTAACTGTGCCCCGAAAACTATCGTACATTCCTCGTGCGAACGCCTGGGCGCAGCCCTAGAAATTCAAGGATATTAACGTTATTTTATTAGCATAACAAAATGATTACCGTGATGTCCATTGTTCGGCAGATTTACACTAAAATTTTGATCTGGTATTAAGCAATATTTAAATTTCTCGTGAAACTTAAGTCATGTTAATGTTTTGTAAAATAAAACGGAGGTCAAGGTTTAAAATTGCACAAGTAAACACGATCTGATGGAAACTGAGTTGGCAGTCGTGGAAAATAGTATTGAATGCCTACAGAATAGGTGATGTGAATTAAAGTGTGTGTATTCATAAAATTCAAAGATATGATGACAAAATCTTTTTGTGTTATCACTAATTAATGATATTAACAGATTAAAAAATTTCGGTCCTTTCACTTTAAAATTTAGAGAATTAACTTCATGCGCCATCTATTGTACGTCCTTCTAGGTTTAATTCCAAGTAGCGTCGTTTCCACTACCAACAATGACAACTTATTTATAACCTATAAAAAATAATACATTTTTTAAATAATTTATTACGATGGTAATTTATGGGGTTTACATAGTTTCGAAATCAGGAGGTCTCATATTTAACTACGATCACAACGTTCCAAAAATAGAAACCGAGAAAACCTTTTCATACCCTCTAGATATTAAGCTGCAATACGAAAATAAGAAAGTAATTGTTGAATTTGGCCAAAGGGACGGTATACACGGTTAGAAAACGATACATTTAATTCAAAAAACATGTACACACTTCTGTTGTAGTGGGGCACTTATTATATGCAATCAACGGGATTCCCGTAACTGGGCGACAACTAGACGATGGCAGAGATGTATTTGAAGTATTAGAAAACAAGGAAAACTATCCGATTAATATCAAGTTTGGTCGAGCCAAAATGACCACGAATGAAAAAATTTTTCTCGCCAGCATGTTTTACCCATTGTTTGCTATAGCCAGTCAGTTAAGTCCCGAACTGAAATCTTCAGGTATTGAAATTTTAGAAGCGGACACATTTAAACTTCACTGTTTTCAAACTTTGACTGGTGTAAAAATGATGGTGGTGGCTGATCCGTCTCAAGCCGGAATTGATATTCTCTTAAAGAGGATATATGAAATTTATGCTGATTATGCTTTAAAAAATCCTTTCTATTCTCTTGAGATGCCTATCAGATGTGAATTATTTGATGTTAATTTAAAGACAGTGTTAGAACAAATTGAGAAATCTGGTATATCTAATGTATAAAAATAAAAAACTTCTTTTATTGTATTAGATCAGATCCTTACAGTTGTAACGCAGGCAACTAAGGTTGAATTGTTGTATGGCTTATTGCCTGCTCATCTAATGAAATAACTTCAATGTAAACACACGCACGTCATAATTCTGTAAATTATAAATCATCGAGAAAATTATATTATTCATTACTGTTATGATTCATTTCAGTAATTTTGAAAAAATAACGGCACTTTTTAAACTATTTCTTTCTTAGAATTATGAAATCATACACAAAAATTAATAAATACACTGATCTCTAAATCTAAGTGTCAACCTTGAAGTTACAAAACCAATTTGTACTATGAATGATCCAACTTCCTACAAACCAACAGTAGTATATTTATTTGCATTTTGTTTTTCTAAATTAAATATAAATAAATATAAGGTAAATGTTAAAAATAGTCTTCCTGGAAAAACATTTGCAATCCTTTTTCTTCTACACAATATATAAACACTGCCACATGAAATGAGCAGCTGCAAATATTTATAATTAAATGGTAGATACCATTAGGGCTATAGTTAAAGGTGGTCTGGTTAGCACGCGTTAGGCTAAAAAACTCATATTCGGTTAACCACATCCGATACAATTTATTTAATCTGTTTCCTTTAATTTTGTAGCTTTTATTAGATCTTGTGCGATCTTATTATTATTTTCTTAATATATGTATGGAATAAATTAAAAAAGTATATTACTCTTAGAAGGAAACGCGTAATTATAATAATCAATTCTAAAGTCTAATAAAACATCTGTAAGATTTTGATTAAAAAACTTCGTAATCTTAAGTTTTTATCTTTAAATTAAACTATAGAAAACTAATTTCTTTATTTTTCGTAAATATTCTTGGTAAAAGTCAAACAAAATCTGAAATACATACACAAATTTTAAATTCCTTTCTGATTTTTCCATTGATCATTTTATAGATCTTGTTCTAAACTAATTAAAACTAACAGAAACCAAGTCAAAATTCGATCATTTTTTTTTAAATTTTACTCCACAATTTGTAAATTTAGAATATTGTATTAAGCGATGATTAGAATGTCGAAGTAGCGGTTTTTTCAGTTTTCTCTAAGAGTTAGAATCTCTATCAAAGTAATAAATATAGAGAATCGACTAAAACAAATCTAATAAATCAATTCTCATCTCCAATAAAACAATTTTGATTAAAAAACTTTCTCGTTCTTAATTTGTTATCTTAAAGCTAAAAATTATCTAACCACGGACTCTTTATTTTATGTAGATATTTATTTTTTCTTAATTTTCTTAATTAGATTAACTCATTCAAAATAAATTTTCAAATCCAAACAATTCTGTGCAAATGCATAACCATCCTTATTAGATTACACCCACTTTATTCTTAAATAATTCTTCCACATTTTTAAATTTTAAATATGGAATTAATCGATAATTTTAAAGATGAAAAATGTCATTTTTTACTTTTCCCGATGAGCAATCAAAGATAGAACCCTGAACAGAAATAGATAACACCAAAAATTGCACAATGTATTTGTACACATGTTTCGTTGTAAAAGCTATCATCATAGCGAACTAGTTTTAATTCTAGAGGTTCAAACTTGAAAGATATTCTCGATGCAGTATAACTGAACACCCTCAAAACAAAGTTATTACGGAATAAAAATCTTGCTTTTTCATATAAATCTATTATGCAAAATTTAAACAGAGCGCATCCTACAGAAAATGTAGACCCTTTATTAGATGGGTTAGATCTGCCAGAATTAGACGGGAAGCGATCAATGCAAAACAGTAATAGGTACTTTTTATGTTTATTAACAATTTACTTTGAATACTAAATAGGTACAATATCTATTGTTTGTCCAGCAATGAAATGTGTGAACCTGTTGTCGAAATTTGAACTCCAACCGAAGAAGTAGCCGATTCGAGGTCACCCCAAAAAAAATTTAAAAAATTTTTAAGGAGAAGAAATAAGGAAGGAAGAAATACTTAGAATTACAATTTACAAAAAAAACTTAAAGCTCTTAAATTGGAAACGGGGTTGGGTTTAGTACCATCATAGTTTACCGATGATTTATTAAAAATTGAATAAAATATTTAATATCTGAAATACCGCAAAAATTGCTTGGTTGTTTTTTCTCCTAAAAATCTAATGTCTTGATTGTCATTATTTACATCATCAATTTTGTTGTGTTGGTCCAAATCATTATTATTATCGCCATCATTCACTGGATTCCATTTGTTATCTCGGCCCACTGTTCTAGCCACATTATGCAATGTAGCACATCCTAACACCACTTCGCCTGCTTTTTGAGGTCTTAGTCTCAAGTGATTCAAACAAGGGAACATTTTTTTAGAATCCCGTGTGAATCTTCCATCAATTTTAGTTTCCGTTTATGGGCGATGTTAAATCTTCTTTCACCTTAATTATCTAGATTTCTGTGAACGCAGGCTTTGTGTTGGATAGAAACTATCACTTAATATTACCGCCCCAGAAAATGGCCTCCATCCTTCTTCAAACCTTATGAATGTCTCTGTATTTTTAAATACTCAAGCATCGTGAGCACGTTCAGGCTAATTGACGTTTACGGAATAGAAGTAATAGTTAGGACCAACGTAAACTTCTTCATGAGTAGTTGGTTTATTGATATTAATCAAAGTACTGTCAACGCATCCACAAACACATACGGAAAACTACCTTTGCGTACAAACCCAAATTTTCTGCGTTTTGGGGCCAACGTACAGTGCTTTGAAAAATGTTGTCAATGATAGCATTCAAAATTTTGTTAAGAATTTAGCAGACAGTTAATTTTTTTTCTCCATTTATTTTGGATATGCTATCTATTTGGGCACCATTACTTAAAATCATATAAAACCAGGTTTGGAAACGCTTCGTTTACGACCTACAGGGTGTCAAAAAATTTGTATTTTTCTGGGTTTCTTGCGATATTTTGGGAACAAATTTAAACATGGTCTTAAAATTTGGGACACGAAGGTTTTTGTGGTCGAGATTAAGTTATACCCTTTCCATTTTCAAAAAGTTGAAGCTATTTTGGAACGTGACCTTCCTGCACGACTACAATTATCTCACTGGTTACAAAACCAATGAAATATTTAAGTTTTTCGACCACAAAAACCCACGTGTCCCAAATTTCAGGACCATTTCAAATTTGTTCGCAAAATATCGCAACAAAACCAAGGAAAATAATTTTTTTTAACACCCTGTAGGTCCTAAACGAAGCGTTTCCGGACTTAGGTTTATATGATTTTTTTTCTTATTTTTCGGTCTAGAATCACTAGACGAAGTTTGTTCGTAGAGTTACTGGACACCCTGTATAATTAGCGCGAAAATTAGCATGTAGGATATGAAATCCAAATATTTGGCATGTTTGCTTTAATTAAATTAGCATAGCTTTTAGCGTTGTAGAATTATCAGCTGGTATTGGTCTACTAACAGTTTTTGTCGTACCTACTCCCATTCTTTTATCCCAACACATGTTTTTGTTAATTAATCATTTTATTTTGATTCCTCATTACCGCTTCCACGTTCTCAATTTCTTTCGTCTTCTTATCGCCTTCTTTCAAGTTATTATATTCTTCTTTCTTATTTGCATTCTTCGAAACTTCATTATTGTGATAATGTTGAACTAAGTGCATTTGGAGATTATAAATAAGTTGAAAAAAAGTACACCTTCCTTATCAAGTTATATTTTAAATGTTTTGACCCAGGTTTCAATGTCTTACGACATCAAAATATTTAAAATATAAATAAGGAAAGTGGATTTTTTTACTTAATCATTACTGTTATGTTTTCGAATGGTTTTTTTTTCTATTTTAGGGCTCTATTCATTTATCTAATTTTATCTTCTGCAATGTATTCTGTTGTTTTGTTTGCTTTCCTCGTCATTTATTTTTTTTTTCATTAGATTAGACCGTGTCGAAATGTTAACCGTGTCAACGTTTTTAAAGGACTTTATCAGAGCGAGAAACTTGAAACAAACAAAAATTGAAATCAGGTTGTAACGGTTGTAGTTCACAAATAATAAAAATACAACAAAAGTGACGGCTCTAGCGATACAACCTAGAAAAGAAAAAAACAATACTACTTGGCTCGAAATAGCACACTAAATTTATGGAAGATCCCGTACTTGTAAGAGTTAACACAGCAGTGTCCGGCTTAGTCGGTGAGTTGGGGAGGTTCTTGAGGGAACTGAAAGGAATAAACTGCTGCGTAACGAGGTGCCACCTGCTAGGTAACAGAGAGAAATAAAACAGACCAACAGGAATACAATAGGTTTTACTTAAGGTCTACTACGCTACAACAAACACAAATCAGAGAGACAAAAAGACATGTAAATATAGCAAGTACAACTTAAAATACTAAAAGAATCTGGGAGAAGTGAGAGATTCTGTTGCATAAAACAGCAACAATAAAATAATTCGAGTTCACAATTAAATATGTCTAAATTCAGTTAAGTTTTTGTTTGTTACACCGCAAATTAAAGATAGCGTACCAATTTAAAATTGGTGATTAAGGAAACTCGACGTACACACGTCACTTACACACGGTGATTAAAAACTAAAATTAAATTCGGACGAGTACAGGTAAGTAGCTCCCGCCAACCCAAAAGGCCTTTTGTTTTAGCTTTACCCACTTTATTGAAAACGCCACAGCTCTGATGGAGCTAGTGAAAACAAAACCGAACCTCGATGGATGGAGTCTACCCCGAATAACAATTTGCTTATAGACTAGGGATTTAAACCGTTTATTGTCACATGTATGTGAGCGCCAAACGCATGCAAAAATGAATAGGTTCCTTAAACAATAAACTTAGCTGTATACTGATGATGTTATTGTCAACGACAGCAGTTGACAGCTATTAGAAGATAGATAGCGGCGACACCGTGGTAGTCATCACGTTTTTATAGCAAAGGATTCCCAATTACTCGTTCCAGCGCCCCCAGGAATTATACAGACAGTAATATACGAGAAGGGTATGAGGTCAAGACACGTGCTAAAGCATACGTTGTAATTAGAATTAATACAACCACGAGATAACAAAAGAAGTCACTTACGGCGAAATCAGTCGGATTTATATTTCCACACTAATTTAACTTACAATTATTGAAGCCACATTGATATTTTACTTGTAACTTTTAGCTTCGTAAAGCACCGACAACCGCCCAATAGAAAAAAAAGTCATAAGTCACCAATGACAAAAAGCGTAGCGTGCGCGGTAAATTTCATTTTCGTCGCAACGTGCAACTCTTGTGACCTACGCTCGGGTTCGAGTATTTTGAACCGTAACAAGGTATTACCTTGTCAATGAAATGACCTTCTACACGTAAAGAACTCTGTCTTTTAGTTAGTGACAATTTTTTAGGGCAATCGAAAAAGAAAATAACACATTTATGGCCGGTTGCATACACGCTATTTCAGTTTGTTGTTCTTCTGAATCACTTACTTTGCTTTCTTCTGTTGGTATTTTATATTAATGGTATACAATTTGTGTTCAGGCATTCATTTTAGTTTTGCACTAGTTTTTAAATTATAATTCAGAACTGTAATTTAAAATAAGCTTTTTTGATGTCGATCGCACTTGCCATTTTGACGTTGTTCATATATGTGTTTACGACTCATTAAAATGTTTTTCAAGTAGTACATCAAAGTTTATTAAATCACACCAAGTGGGGCAATGATTAAACGGTGAAGCACTCTTAATACTCTTTAGAGTTTGGAAATGATAAGTAAAAATAAGTTAGTGATGCTATAAATAAATCGTTATGGTTTTGGTTATCGAGTATTATTAGAATTATCCACTTTCTAGTAAACATTCAGGTTTTCACTTCATCATTAATTCCCAAAGCAAAGTCTAAGATTTGGATCATTATTACTTGATCAAGGTATCAAGTGTTGCACAATTTATAATTTTATAATTAATTGTTAAATCATTGAATACATAAAAAACCTTTATACGATTTCAATCTTGAAGGCAAAACAACCTTGTTTATTACAATATTTCGGAATAAAATTGTTAGTAAGTTGGTATAGGTCAAAATCCAGATTGCCTAGTTGGGTTATAAAGATAGCTGAGAGATTTAACAACAAAACTTTTTGATAAGAATGAATGACTTAAATGTCCATTGGGTTTCCGATTAATGACAAAATTAAAGAATGGGAGGAAATAATTATCTTGAATTTTCGTATAGTTAACTTGATATCAATATATTATTCATAGTCAACAGTAGTATGTTGTTTTATTTGTAGTAAGAGCAATACTTTTTATGACGAGTTATTTCTTGGCAGAAGAGTACAAAGAGTACTACTTTATGTCCACTTTTAGTTCCGCTGTCAATAGCAACCGGTTCTGAACAAAATTCTAAGTTTGAAGAAAAACGTTAATATATCTGTTCGTACAAATATAATTTGCAATTTGAAACATAGCTTATAATTCATTGTTATCGCATAATAAAGGATTCAAGTTACAATTAAATGACGTAGGTATATTTCAAGATAGTAATCAGGGGTTAATTTAGATATGATAACTAACGTAAGAAACTAAACTGGATTTAAATATAGTAATAGATTACATTACAACAAAACTATTTAGTATGTTGAAGTTTTAGTGAGGTAGGACATGTGATAGACTACAGTAGAACCCTAATAGGTAGGAACTTTATAATCTTCAATATGAGACGGAGGGAGTTAATGGTTTAAATAGTAATTATTCTTTAAGTTTGTTTATTTCACGTAATAATAATAATAATCAAATCCCTCAACAAATGTTTGACGAGGCTATAAAACGCACTCTGAGCGATGACGTCAGTACCTTTATTGACACATGCGCAGCTTATGTATTTTAAAAGTGTCACTTGACTTTGATTGTTTGCTAGCAAACTTATAAACTAAACATAAATTTAAATAGTAAATAACCAGTGTCCAAATAAAAAACTGGGTTGGGCGCAGGCATCTTCATTAATGAGTAACATAAATATAACTTAAAAATGGTCAGAAATGAATACCTACTTTCATAGATATATCGAAGTCTAACCTAAACTTTGTATCATCTGACTACTTTGTTAAAAAAATTACCAAATTTCAAAGAAAATTTCAAGACCTACCCAGTCCAGCATTTTATATGAATACCCGTTATAAAAAGATTATCTCAATAGAGAACTTCACGCTACATTCACGATAAAGGTTGTGACGTCAAGCGAATGAAAGAGTGTTCTGTATTTTTGAGTAAAAGTCGATACTTTTGGTAAGTTTCTTTACATAACAAGTAATTGCATGTTCTCTAAAATTTATACGTTTAATTTTAAGATTATTTTAGACGTTATCACAATATTTCAATGGTTTTTGTTTTTTTGTAAACATTCCTATGTTGCTTACACGTTTTGGTTTATTATAGGTTTTTTGTATTTTAATTTATTTTCACATTTTTGATTATTTACAAAATCTTGTAGGTTGGTATCTATAGAAATGTATTAATTTAAAGTAACAATGCAATTTTTTGTTATTTTTCTTTAAAAACCACAAGAATGTGTGCCACAAGTCTATTATCAGCTCTTAACTATCAATACCTACTGTAGGATTCAGTTTCCCAATTATTTAGGCTTTCTTTGAAGTTGAGGTAATCGAGCCCATGAAACACTGTACCTTATTCACTCAACGTTTCGACTGGCATGTGTCCAGTCTTTTTAAGAGGATTAGTGATTTAGTTCCTCTTTGGTCATATAAATTCTTTCCATTATCTTTAAATTGTACAAATATAAAATTTATATTTTAATTTTAATTTTATAGCTTAACGTCGTTGTGTGTGATTTTATAAATAAATTTTATATTTGGACAATTTAATGATAATGGAGATTTATATGACTTGGTTTAAAGAGGAACATTCTATTAGAGTCCCTGAATCACTAATCCTCTGAAAAAAGACTGGTCACATGCCAATCGAAACGTTGAGTGAATCGGTACAGTGTTTCATTGACCCGATTACTTCAACTCCAAAAAAGGCCCAAATAATTGCAAAACTGAATTCTACAATAAGAATTAATTAGTTCTTACCATCAATTAATCAATACCTATGTTTATTTTCTAAGTAAGTAATATTATTCTTTAATACAGTTAAAATAGACAATACAGTGTTCATCTTTCTTTAGCATACGCAATACTCTTTCCCACATAACCTGCTGCTTCTCTTGTCATCCTCCCAACAGTTTTAATTTTAATTTAATTTTAATTTCAATCGTTTATCGAAATTCTTCTATCATCTTTTTTTCTTCCAAGCGGCTCTTTTCCATTAGAAACATTTGATTTTCATTCTTCTTGAGTTTTCTATGTATCTTATTAATTGTCCTCTTCTCCGAGTGTTTGTATATTTATTATTTTATTATTATAATCTCTTCTATATTTCTTCTTCCTACCTACCTACTAACTAAGGGTTTACTAGGAATTTCAAATTTTAGTGAAGGTTATAAAGATAAATTGTTGTCATGATTAATAATTATTTTACAATTGTTTAAAAACCATATATACAGTAAAACCTCTAAATAGCGGTCACTAAAATTTGCTGCAAAATTGACCGGTATATGGTATGGAGGTGATCGTTATTGGGAGGAAAATAAAATTATTAAAATCTTTTAAGTATGGAACATAATACGGTTCGCTATATGGTAGATAATCTATATCTGCATTAAAAATAACTATAAATGTGCTGATGCAATATTAAATAATTAGACAATACAATAATGGAAGAGTTATTCATATTGAATACATAATACATACATTTACATATGTACCTATTTTCTAATTGCTCGTTATACCTATTACATAATTAATTACATACATATACATACCATTAAATTACATTTTTGTGAAATATTTTTGTATTGAGGTTTATTTTACATTTTTAAGTTTAGTTTGTAATACAGAAGATTCACATTTTGATAAAATTTGAAGTACTTCTACCGCTAGCTCACTCTTATCATTAGAAAATAGAAAACTTTTCACATCTCTTAGTTTTTCACACGCTTTATCCATATCTTTAATGTTTGACGTAAAAACTTCGGATTCTTCTGCGCCACTTTCATTATTCGAATCACAGCCTTCACTATAGTCTAGTTCACTGATTATATCTTGAATACTTAAATTGGGGCTTTCGGTCAAAATATCACAATCAATAGATGCATAATTTTCAAGACTTACACGTTGATTACCTTCTAGTAATACAGGAAAAAGCTGAGCTAGTGGAATTTCGTCTTCTTCATCGAAACCTTCTTGCAGAACCTTTTCTGAGAATCCTACTTTTGCAAAACATTTACCAATTGTAATAGGCGAAACGTTTCTCCAGGCTACTGATATCCTAACTAAAGCGCTGGTTAAATTGATACTTTTTTCCGCATCTTCAAAAGGACGTTTGGTATTTGTAAAAGATAGCAACTTTTTGATTAAAAACTTCCTGTAGGCCATCTTAAAGTTTTGGATAATTCCTAGATCCAGTGGCCGGAAATGGGATGTGTTGTTTGGGGTAGAAAAACAATGTTCACATTTTCAAGAGTCACTTTGGGATGAAACGTGGCATTATCCAGAAATAATAAGCTTTTCTATTTTTTTCATTTTTCATCAAATTTTTTAGCCAGGAAGTCATAATCTTACCGTCATCCAAGCTTTTTTATTAGATACCCATTCTAAGGGCAATTTATTGATATGAGAGCCTTTAAAGCATCTTGGGTGTTTACTTTTTCCAATGATTAACGGATTTTCCTTATTACCTTCCATATTTGTACAAAATAAAATTGTTAACCTTTGTTTTGCAGCTTTTTTACCGCTACATTTATTGTTTTTTAAAGAGAACGTTTTGTTTGGCATCGCAAGGTAAAAAAGTCCGGTCTCGTTAGCATTGTACACATTTTTGGGTAAATACTTTTCAATATTACTGCCAGCAAAGCTGTCCAGGTTAATATCAGCTGACTCTCTGTCAATTATTTTAAAGGTTAAGTTATGTCTTTGACAAAATTTCCCAACCCACTCATTTGAAGATTTAAAACCCGTCATTTTAAAATTTTCCGCAACTTCCAATGCTTTCTCTTTTATTAAAGATCCAGATATAGGAATATTTTTATTCCTAGCTTTACAAAACCAATTGTAAACTACTCGGTCAATTTCTAAACCTTCAGTTCTAGGAAATTTTTCTTCTGCTTTGTACTGGAACCTTCTTCAAATAGCTTTTTTAAATCACATTTGTTTTTAAAATAAACTTGTGTTCTTCCAACACTAAATTTTTCAGCCAACTTTCTAGCACTGGTATTGAACTTTTCACTTTCCACAATTATATCAATTTTCTCTTTAAGAGACAAACGTTTTCTTTTTAGCGACATTGTAATTTTTCTGTACGTCTATATGTAACAGCACTGTTGAACATACTAACTCAAACTATGTACGCAAAATACGATTTTTGGGGTAAGCTTAATGAGCCTTTTAATTGCACTTTCTCTCTAATGACTGTCTATTGTAAATCGAACAAATTCTTTAAATCTGTTCTTAAATACCGGTAATTACATAAGCTTCACACAATGAAACAATTATATATTATGCACAACTTGAACGCTAAGCTGTTGTCTACTACTTAAGAATGGCCAGAAGTAGGAGGTAGAATTACATGTATTTTTCCAAGAAAGTTTACAAATAAGTGGCCGTGGCCATTATCGAGAGGTGGTCGCTATTAGGAGGGTCATTAATATGGATTTTTCCGTATAATTGGTTTTTGACTTGGAAAACTTGGCCGGTTTTAGATGTGGCCGCTTTTAAGAGGTGGTCGAAAATAGAGATTTTACTGTAGTCGCATTCAATTTTAATTTAAATTTTTCGATCCAAAACGACCTCAATTTTGATCATGGCATTATTCTATAGTAATTGGTAGTACTGATGGTACCAATAAGATACAATAAGACTGAATGTTGTTTTGGGAGAGTCCATACAATGAAATGTTTAGAAAATTTTTACGAAAATGTATTTGTTAAGCGTAAAAATTGAAATGCATTGAATAATTGATAAAAATACTAGATTTACTAATAATATGAACATTTTAAAAAAGTAAAGTTTTTGGTCATTTTTTGAACAATATTTTTTTCCGACAGTTGGTCAAAAATCTATTAATTTATTATTCTAAATGCCTTGATAAAAATTTGAACAATAACTTTTCTAAACATTTTTATTTACTGAGATTTAAATATTAAATGTTACAATCTAGCTAGATGGTTACAGAATGAATTAACATGAATTTATTTTAAAACGACCTTGATAAAGATTTTGATCTCCTCGCTCTAATTAGAAGTGGAACAAAATCTAAAAATAACACAGGATTTACAATAGTGATCATTTAACATTTTTAACTTTTTGCTTAGTGTATATTAATACAGGCAGCTGAGTAGGGCGCAAACTATATCGTGTTTGTTTTATGCTGTACATGCTTTTTTTTACTAATTTTTACTAAATTTTTGAAGAATGTAAAGCATTATTATTGTAAGATTTTTGAATGTGTTGTATCACCGCATACTTTTAATATTTGCCAAGTATTTATTCCCAGATACTTATTTATAAATATCAACGCTTTTGGTTTTAAGAAAACTATATTTATCTGTGTTTATTACTTCCGTCACTTCCGAATAACTGAATGTGACTTTTACTATAAATATGTGTTAAATTTTTCTACAATTTTCCTTTTTCCTTTATAGGTTCCTATACTTATAGGTTTTTTTCCGATTATTTTGGTTTGTACAGTCAAAGTTCTTCGTAGTTGGCAAAATTCCTTCAAACATATTAATTGTATTATTACGATATGCACGAAACAATTAAGTTGAAAGATTTCTTCAATTATGAGTTTTATCAACATGATGTAGTACCCCGTGTTCAGAAATGATTGACGAGTGTTAGAATTTGGGGCTATTAAATTCAAGTGACGATACACCATCTGGAATGTTGTAACAGCTGTACTACAATGTATGATAAAAAGATAATAATATATTTTGTCACCTAATCTACAAGAAACAACACAATTATATATACATTTAAAATTGAGGTTCGACATATGTTAAAGATTTTGTTTAAAGGCTAATACAAATTTGAAAATGTTTATACAGCTTTTTCATAAAATCTGACTAAAAAATCTAGAATTTACACAATTTTTATTTTTGAAGAAAATTGGTTAATTTATCAGAATTCTTTGAATTCATTGAAAATCAATGTGTTATAAAGTATGTCAAGTGTCAAGTACTGAAACGCACAATTATTCTAATAACTCCAAAAGTCACTCGAACTAGACTTGAAGTTAGAAACGATCTTAACAGTTCTGGAAAGTCAAATAACTTTCTGGGCGTGGCATTCCCTTACCAGAGAATAAGAAGTCGGAATAGATTTTAACTTTTACTTCTCAGAACTCGGAAAATCGTCATTATTAGATACTTCTTTAACCCTCATTTTGCCCAATATTGGGCATAGGTCTCCCTCAAATTCTTCCATGTAGCGCGATTCTGTACGATTCTCATCGATGGCAGTTCTGCTACTCTCTTAATGTCGTCTTGCCATCTCATTATTGGCCTACCTCGCTGCCTCTTGCCTGTCCATGATCTACATTGGAGGATTTTAACGTTCCACCTACTGTCTTTGATCCGAGCTGTATGTCCTGCATATTCCCATTTCAATTTCGTCACTCTTTTCACTATGTCCGCGACCCCAGTTCTATCTCTTATCCATTCATTTCTTTTTTTGTCTCGTATTCTAATTCCAATCATTGCTCTCTCCATTGCTCGTTGAGTGACTTCCAGTTTTGTTTTTACTTGTTTCGTTATTGTCTATGTTTGAGCGCCGTATGTCATTATGGGAAGTATACATTGGTCATATTCCTTAGTTCCCAAGAGTTGGGGTATTTTGTTGTTTTTTTAAATATAAGCTAGCTTTCCAAAAGCTGCCCACGTCAGACGTCTTTTTCTATCTATCTCGTGTTCTCTGTTTTCCTTCCTTAATGGTACATTTTGTCCTAGATATATATATTTGTTGACATTTTCTAGGATAGTTCCATTTATGTTTATTTGTGGGTTCTCAAGGCACATTGTCTTCGTCTTATTTAAATTTACTTTTAGACTTATTTTCTTAGACGTTTATTGTCTGCAAATAGAACTACGTCGTCGGCAAATCTTAAATGATTCATTTTTTTCCGATTTACATTAATACCCCTATTTGACCAGTCCAGATTTTTAAATATTCCTTTAAGTGTCAAATTAAATAATTTTAAAGACATTGTGTCTCCTTGTCTATCAATTGAGAATTTATTACTATATGCATGTAATTTAATTGTTGCTGTAGCGTGTTTGTATATATTACTTATCAGTGTTGTATATCGGGAATCTATTCTAGCACAGTTCCTTCATTATTGCCCAGTGTTCAACGCAGTCAAACGCCTTCCCATAATCAATAAAAGCCATGAACAAGGGCAGGTTATATTCGATGGATTTCTCGATTAGAATTTTAACAGTAAGTAAATGGTCACAGGTAGCGTATCCCTTTCTGAAATATGCTTGCTCTACTGTCTGATAATCATCTAATTTTTGTGATAATCTGTTAGTCAAGATCTTTGTTAACAATTTATACATTTGGGAAAGTAGACTGATAGGGCGGTAATTTTGTAATAGTAATGCGTCTCATTTTTTAAACAAAATTACTATCAAGGCGTTATCCCAGTTATCTGGTATTCTCCCTTTTTGTAGGCACATGGTTGGGGATTACTATTTCTTTGGCTTCTTTGATCATTTCTATTATTATGTTATCATCTCCAGGCGCTTTATTGTTTTTCAACGTTTGCAGGGCATGCAAAATTTTGTTTTCACTGTTCTCCGGCATGTCCTCAAATCCTACATTTACTATTTTTACTATTTTAGAATCCTCAGGTTGTTTAATGTGCGACCCATATAGTGTTTTATAGTATTTCTCCTTAGTTTTAGGATTTCGTTTTTGCTTCTTATTTCTGTTCTAGCGAAGTCTTTCAGTACAAGGATTTCTCGTTTCCCATATCTTCTTTTCAGGCACTTCACGTTTTTGTTGTCCTCTATTACTTGCTCTATTTGTTCTTCATAGAATTTTTCTAAATCTTTTCTTATCATACTCCTCGCTTCTTTTCACACTTCTCGATATTCGTCAGTTGCATATTTTCCTTCTTTATATAACTCTCTTCTTTCTTCTATTTTTTGTTTTGTTTGTTGAGTAATTTTATTTATCTTTTGGCATGTCGTCTTTGTGATTTTTTCCGACGCTTCTGTTAATGTTAGTGTCAGATCACGAGATATTTGGTTTAGATTGTTGTCATTATATTCCTTTATATATATTCCTTTATAGCAATGATTGTCATATGTACTTTTGATAAGTTTCCCTGTTTTGTTTGAGTGTCTGGGCATTTATCGTTCTTTTATATCTATATTTATATCTGTTACACTTTTGAACGATAACCTTTGCCCTTACGAGCCGATGGTCGCTTCCCGTGTTAAATGAATTTAAGACTGTGACATCATTTATGCTTAACTTTTTGGATGAGAGTATATAGTCAATTTCGTTCTTGGTCTGCCCGTTTGGGCTTATCCACGTCCACTTGCGCTGGGCTTTTTTACTGAAAAAGGTGTTCATGGCGTACAATTTTTGATCTGCCAAGAAAGCTGCTAGCATATTTCCTCTTGGGTTTCTTTCGCCCAATCCATATTTTCCAATGTATTCTTCCTCGTCTTTTATATATCCTATAATCGCATTGAAGTCGCCCATGACTATATCAAGATTAGACATTCCCTCTTTCCTCGCATTTATAATCCTCGTATAGTATTTCAACATTCTCGTCAGTATATGACGCAGTAGGTGCATAAACTTGTATTATTTTTATGTGGTAGTTCTTTGATGTTTCTATGATCATGTACGCTACTCGTTCAGATATTCCTTTGAAGCTAGTAATATTTGGTATTATTGATTTCTTAACAAGGGAACCTACTTCTCTTTGACTGTCGCTTTCATTACCGCTATACATTAGTGCATTTCCTGATGGTAGAGTGATATAGCTTTCTTCTTTTCTCCTTACTTTTGCAAGTCTTAATACGTCCCAATTTCTTTTGCTTGCTTCGTTTTCCAGGTCGTATAGTTGTGAATCATCTAGTAGGGATCTGCAGTTATAGGTGGCTACCAGGAGTGAACATTTCTTTTTGTGTATCAGTGTCTTGTTCCCCCCAGAATTCTTGAGACAGACTGAAGGATCAGTGTGGGATTTTGAGCTTTAAGCTCTACCCACCTGGGGTACTTTTGTTTTGAATACTGACATTATCATATTTTAAGAGAATGAGGGGTATTTGGCATTAAAACGCAATGCTTGCCCTTGCGTGTTGGCCAGTTTGGTGAGGGATGGGGTAGGTAGAGGAGATGGGTAGGTGTAAAGGATAGGAAATGATTCTACCCTAGAAGTGGAGTTAGGGGCAAATCGTTGCTCGCATAAGGCAGGGTCGCGTCCTTGTAATAGGTCTGTTCTGTGCCGGGATCGGATAGGAGTACCTATCTGCTACCATGTTATTAGATACATATTCCCTTATATTATTAATTATGTTGGAATGCAGGTGCAGCAAACCAAATCCTTAATGTGGAAGGGTGGATAAGTAACGGTGCTGGTTTATGGCACATCACTAAGTGCATGCTTTTTCGGGCCAGTGATAGTTAGTTGAGAAGCATCCACTTGGTTATGCAAAACTTCGCCATAAACTAGCACTGAGTGTTACTTATTTAGCCTTCCACATTAAGAATTTGGTTTGCTACACCTGCATTTCAACACAATTAACAATCAAATATAAAAAATTGGAAGAACTAAAACGCACCTTATAATAGATATTCCTCTATAATCTATTATTCCTGATACTTTCTCTCTATTCCCCAAAAATGTCTCTTCTTTTTCGAATATAATGAATTCATCAATCTACTCTTCTAACCATACGTTAGTGATAAGTATTAGCCAAATTAGTTGAGAGTTTTGAGGTCTGCTTGTTAACTAGTGCAGTGGAAATTCTTTCTAATGTTTCACTAACACGAGTGGTTAGCTTCTTCAACTTATTTGTTAGCATTAGATTCTGTTTTACTAAAACTTATTTTGACGACATTCTGTCAAAGTGTGAATCGGAAAAAAATATTCACAATTAACCTTTTGATCTTAATTGTCCATTTACAAAGTTTAAAGGAGGGTTTGTAAACATTCATAATTTAATAGTATTTTGTATTATCTGTCCTGATTATCTGTTTCCCATTAATTTGTATTCTAATGTTGTTTTCGTCATAATTGTGCCGAAGGTTTTCTTAAACCTTAAAGCGAATTCTTTGCCAATACGAACCAATCCACAGTTGCACACGGTTTCGTCACTACAGTATGGAGGTAAATACCGATCTTCTGGCGCACCATACATTACACTTACATCACAATCTAATAATGAAAATTATACCATACCAGTAACTAAATAAATAAATATCACCTTTTAATCTCAGAACCACACAATTCTCCCTTCCTGTCTTTAAGCCTCTAATGATAGGGTAGGACTTTGCGCCTTGCTGGAAGGACATATTTTTCCTAATGTATTTTTCGAGGGCTGAGTTGTGTAATCCGTAGAGGAATTGCAAGATTAGTCACATGACTAATTCTGCGCGTACTTTGAAATAACATTGGCGTTGTTATTTATGTTTAGCTTAGGCGATATAAAATAAAGGTCTAAAATACATTAGAAATAAAATACCACACGTACATCCAACCATACCTTCCAACAAATATAGACTCGATAAAATTATTTTAGTCTTAAGCTCATAGCACAAAAAATGGTCTATGTGTCTAAGTTTCAACTCGATCCGTGCGATAGGTGCCAAGTTACAGAAGAACGACGTAGTAATTGAAACATGGCAAGTTTATCAGTATCGTGCAATATTATTTCTCACCGAGAATTTGAAGCATAAAAAATGTTGCATCTACGGCATTGTAAAAATTATTAGTACTACTGGAAGACCGGGAGTATCTACTGCCGGAAGAACAATTCTGATAAAATGAAATAAGGTTTACAGCAAGATCAAATGCATGTCCAGTTGTCTTTCCGAAAGGAACTTCAACAGAACAGAACGCTGGACGGTCTATCATTCAGTGAACATATTCTTTTCTTTCTTTTTAAAACTCATTTTTGTTTCTTTTATTGAAGTTCAAATAACTACGAGTATACCACTAATTTTTTTTTAGTTCGAAAAATCTGTTAATCCAGAGAAAATGTGGTTTGAGGGGAAATAATAATGCAAACGGAAAAAATCTCATAAGTTTGTATGGAGGTCCTTGCTGACTATAAATCTGAGTTCTCAGGATTTTGACACCCCCATAATCGCAAAAAAAATCCTTTAATCGGCCATAACTCGCGATACCCTTCGTACAAGCGATTTTTGCACGCTACAATTATAGTCTTCGATCAAACTAAAAAAATTCCATATTTTTCGACATGTAAGCTCGAAAATGGATTTTTCAGAGATAAATGAATTTGCTTGAATTGGCAGAAATCCAGAAGTCTAGAAGTCTCTAAAAGACACCAATTCCTTTCAGTGTTTGTCGCCCAAGATTCCTATCCCGCGAGTTAATTGGCCCTACATTTTTCGAGTTATGGCGTCGCCAAGAGAAAAATTTTCCTCTCGAGGGCCATTTCTGCGCAAAAAATCCACGAATGCCACGTTAGCGTACTCAGATTGCGCGTTTTTTTTGCGAACAACAATTGTTTTCGTCTTCCACAAATTACTTTGATCAAGTCAAGTTTCGCGAACGAAGCTTTACAGAGGACAACGCCCCTATTCATACTTCGCGGGTTGTTGCGCAATTGGATACGAGAAAACAACTTGGAGCTGTTACCCTGGCCAGCAAAAAGCCCAGATTTTAACATTATCGAAAATGTTTGGGCTCGAATACTTGCTGTTATCCGAAGACAACAAGGGCCAAATTTTATGCCAGTAAATCGTAATGCACTAATTGCAGCCATTGATACCGCATGGGAAACGATTAATATTAATTATATTGATACCTTGATAGCGTCAATGAGCAGACGCCTCCAAGAATGTATCAATAATAATGGAGGTCACACCCATTATTGATTTCTTATATTTATTTATATAGTAATACCTTTATTTAAAAAAAAGTTTTCATTTAATTTTAAACTATAACTTGGTATCTTAATTATAATTATGTAATAAATTCTTGTCAAAAACTAAATATATACGTTGACAATAAGAATTGCCTTAGTTTTTATTTTCACTTTTATATTAACTACAGAAAAAATGAAACGTCATAAAATATACATTTTGTAAGGACTAAATATTATGAATAGAGAGTTTAATGATTTTTTTTAATAACTTACAATAATTAGTAGGTTAGATTTATTTAAAAATAAGTAATAATCAGTCAACCCAAATAACCATGTTTAGTTTTTGATTTAATTTAAAAGTTATTGCTTGTAGACGTTTTTTAAATCAAAATTATTTCTAATTTTATTTTGTAAACATTTCCTAAACAAAATTTTGATTCGATAATTAATCGAGCTATGGTGTTTAATTAGCGATACCTTCAAATATATTCTTTAAAGAAAAAAAATTAAGTAAGCAACGTAAATTACCTATTTTCTAAAACGTGCTTAGTGTAATGATTCATTCTACAGTCTTTCTATAAGATAACCCCTGCTAAGACTACCTGCTGTTAGAATTGTAAATGATACCCTTAAGCCCGCTTCACAATGTGTAAACTTTTGTTTACAGAAATTGTGGTGTTTCAAATTTCATGAGTGTACATACCTCAATAGAAGTGCCAGACCAAAAAATTCACCCGGAAAATTTACGATAATGGGAGATATTTATTGAAATTAATGACAAATACATTAATTACTATATTAAGCAAGTAAAATAAAACATTGTCAATTGGCGTGAATGAGGTGGTGTTATACAGTGCTTTTGTTTAAAAAACTTGTCACCCTTAATACATAATAATAAAATTTTAAAGTAAGGGTAAGGGGGATTAAGGGTAAAAGTAAACTTTCCACGAGCATTGTTTTTGGATATCCCCCTCGACATCTAAATTGACGTAGTATTTTTTTGGTTCGAGATTCCATTGCTAAAAAAAATTTAGGGTGACAAGTTTTTAAATGAAGCACTGTATATAATTTTATTAATATTAATAATCTAACTTTTTTAAGCGTTTCATAAAATCAACTAACTTTTAGAATAGTTTCTCCTTATGAATCTAGGTAACATTTTTTCAGGAAACCTGTTAATATTTTTAAAAATGTTTACTTAACGGATGCGAGTGTGATGACGATCAATTGTTCACGCGACTGAATAAATGAAACCATTGATTATAATCAATGAATGAAACCATAAACATGCTTGCACCTTAAAAAGTAAAAAAAAAAAAAAAAAAAAAAAAAAAAAAAAAAAAAAAAAAAAAAAAAAAAAAAAAAAAAAAAAAAAAAAAAAAAAAAAAAAAAAAAAAAAAAAAAAAAAAAAAAAAAAAAAAAAAAAAAAAAAAAAAAAAAAAACCAAAATATTGCGTATTTCTTTACCGCACACTAAGAAGTTTCAAAAATCAATTTTAAACGTTACATCCGTCAAATGGTATGTGAATGTGATTTTTACAGCAAAAGAACACATCAAATAACAATGATTTTGGTACCGACAAAGAATCATTTCAAACGTATAAGTCATAGACTATATAGTAATGATCATGATCCGATACAATCACAAAATATGTACATAAAAAAAAATTTTTTTCGACACATTGCCAGAAGCGTAAGACATTATTTGGTAGTGGGTGCCTCTGTGCCTGAGAACATTCCAAAGATGCTACTCATTGAATACCATCTCATTGATTAACATAACGACCGCATTCCTACATCGTAAACGGGATCTCTTACAATAATTTCCCGCCATTATTTCGTTATTGCGATCCATAGATCAATTATCGTGATACATAATTAACTTGCACGTTGCAACGACCTGCGCTAGTTGGCAACGGCAGTATCATTCAGGAATCTATTTTTAAAAAGTCGTTACAAAAAATGTTGCGAAAACAACGGTAACTTTTTTACTATGTAGAATTTTCGTTACCAATGAATCATAGATTATTCTTCAAATTAAACATTACATCCGACGGTTCCGAAAAAATTTGATTAATCTGGTTTCAATCGGTTATTAACACCATTTAATCATTTTATCGGAAGAAGTAATATTTTCATTTCCAGACTTGTTTCGGAGAGAACAACTAATTACAAAGGTGCAGAAGTACTAAGAAATGCCGCAAAAGGTGTATGGCCCCAATATTAATTCAGAGTATAGACTGGTATTAGATTGCAAATTTTTAGACCATGTTTAGTATTCTTTCAACGTGTAAAATAAATAGATAAAGTTTTTTTGTTAATTCATTTAGCAATAAATGGAAAGGTTTACGGAGAATAATTACGTGTAAATTGTCAAGGCGTATAACGCGTTATAGTGTAATATAGTATAAGAAGATTATGTGAACGAAATAGATTTATAAGTACACGTTGATAAAAATATAGGGTTCCCAGGTAGAAGAACTGTCGGTGTAATCACTAACAACAACTCATGATTAGTGACAGTAATAAAATCCGTACCGCAAGTCACTAATTTGTAACCAAAAATTACTTTATTTTCAAATGGATGTGAATGTACAGTTATAACCAGGGTGATTAGGATTATTAGCATTCAAGGTATTTTTCCTCATTAAAGAAGTATTTCATTTACCCAGTATATACCAGAAGTAGTTAGTTAACAACTTCGTGATTTAAATGAAACACACAATTTTGATTTTCTCGATGACTCACTTTGTCAACTAGTCGTTATACTAGCCAGTTATTAAATATAGAATTGAGTGAAATAATCTTTGTTATGCGTTCAGAAAATGCCGATATTTCTAAAATCAAAGAAACTACCTAAATTTATTCTTTGTGATATGCTTTTTCAATTTTGAACAGTTACAAACATGAATTACATTGATTTTTTAAAAGAAATCTAAAATTTACGGAATCTGCTAGAATCTCAATTGTTATTAGCGCACTATCGCCTGGCAAACGCGGTCCAAACTTTGTAGAAGTCTCCCTTGACTAATTCTAAGCTAAAATGCTTCTCTGAAGTTTTTTCATATAGCGCTTCCTTTTGAAGATATTTCGCTTTAAAGGTGTCAACCTACTGGGTTATATTTTTGTACTTAAAATTAACTTAATAGGTCGAAACAATAAGAGAAAACCTAGGACAGCAATTTACAGTGGATTAGATTAACAAATTCAACTTTTATTAACGACCCAATATGAACATTTTAATTCTTCGATTAAGTTACCCCTTCCAGTTATAATTTTTCAGATCCTAAGTCTTCTCTTGTAGCTGGTTTCCCCTGCTTATAAACCAGAGTTTTCACATAAACCCAAAAATCTGGAGACCGTGGTGGCTAACCGATAGGCCCGTTCCTTCCAACCCATCGATTTTCAAAAGTTTATTTAAATATTTTTTTAGAATCTATGGTAATACGACGTTTTACACTAGATATGACAATGGTAAGTATGTAGAGAACTTGATGACATCATGACCAATACCCAGTAGGGCTGACAACTTTAAAGCGCAATATCTCGAAAAGGAAGTCTTATATTAAAAAACTTGGTCAAGGAACAGTTCTACAAAGTTTTGACCATTCCTGGTTGGACACCCTGTATATTAAGATATAAAGAAGTTTTAATTAAGAAAAAACATTAAAATAGAAATTAAATGTCTTGTATCATTTAACTTTTTTAGTTGACTAGGAATGTGGTTCTGATGTACCTTATAGTTTTTATTGGACAACATACCGAAAAAGTAATAAAAATTGATGTTTGGTTTTTTTCGTTTGGGCAAATATTTATTTTTAAATTTATACCACGTGGTTTTGGAAACGGAACAACAAAAATTTAAAAACTATTGTTGTAGGATAAAAAACCGAATACTAGAGAAGATGTTGTCACGGAAGTAAATAAAATAATTGTTGAAGTGAAACTAACAGGGACACAAAGAAAGGAGAAGCATGGAATGGAAAAGACACAGAAACTATGGTGGATTAAAAGTCAAACAAAAAGCAATAAGGCATGTGACTAAAGAGTGACTGAAAACGGTATTATAAGAAAATAGTTATGGAAGAACCAGTTTAATTCCTAAAATATAGAAACGTGAGTTGGAGGAAGAACACGAAATCATATGTTCTGAATGTAAAAAGAATCAAAAGAAAAATAAACGAATATAATGGAGAAGGCAGACAAGAAAGCAAAAAACGAGAAACGAAAATAACCAAGAAAAGTTAATATAAAATGGTATGAATAAAAGAGAAAAGATAAATATTGACTTTGAAAAATAAATAGGGTTTGACGACTTATTTGAAATTTAAGGAAAAATAGAATAAATTGCAAATCAAAGAGAAAAGGAAAAACTACAAGAAAGAATTGATAGGTTGATTGAAAGATACCGAAAGAAAACAGGCAAATTATTTATAATACACAGTAATATATTTGGTACAGAGTGAGGAGGAGCTAATAGAATGAAGGGATGTGTGTCCAGAGTAATTGAAGTTTTGACAACGAATGTTTTTTGAAAGTTATGAAATGAACAAATTGGTTAGATACGGAATGAAAAGAGCCTCTCTCACCTAAAGTAGTAGTGGAAGGCTCTCACGGTTGAGCAATGAAAGCTAGCGCGGAAGGATGTAGTTTTAGTAGATATACCTGCTTTTTAGGGAAACGCTCTCATTACCCTGGTTTATGTGCCAAGGTGACTTTAAAAGATTTCTATCTTTAGTGAAATAAAAAAAGAGGCGTGGACTCTGGATGTAGAAATATTCCTAGAACACACGTGATGTGAGCAGCGAATGCTTCTGACTGAGATTGATGCGTACTTTTACAGACAACTTCTCTTTCTGAATTCTTAGCTCTATATAATCAGAGGATTTAGGCTAGGTGACGTTTTTCTACAATACAAGATGTTTTATTACGCAGAAACTTGGTTCTAAGCAACCACCCTATAGAAAAGGCGGATCGAGTCAAGAAGAAAAGGACTAGAAAATTTAGAAATACGGTTAAGAAAAATGGCAATTAGAAAACCTTCAATACATTTCGTTGGTTAAATAACAGAGAAATTCTCAAATAAAAAAGAGTTTTCTTGAGAAAGTGTTATGTTGAAATCGAAAATGTAGTAAATACTGCAATACTTTAAAAGGTTTTATTTAAGGATGTTACTGCAACAGTGAACAACTTGCTAGAGCCTGATAGGTACTACACAAAGAAGAAACTCTCGAGCACATTAATCTACTTCAGTGGAACTTATCGTACTAGATTTCTTGATAGAGGAAATAAGTTGTAGCTAGTCGCTATACTTATACATAGAGGAGAGTATTTATACCTACAACTGAACGGAAGAACTTTAACCAGATTTAGGTGTATCATTCAACTTTTTTTCGATTATTGTTAAGGGTTTATAAACACTCGTTGATTGTTGAATGTACGAGGAGCTGCTATTCATCTAGAAACACACATCTTTTGGTATCGTTTTGAGGATTAGGCTATACAGCGACCGAGTAGGTAGATTTTTTCAGAAAAAAAAAGATAACTACTCATCTATTGACAATTTTAAGAACTGATTGCTACTATGGCGGTCTTTTGAGAGGAAGAGCTCTTGTTCTTGGAACGATGTCCCCGACTGCTGAGAATACTCAGTAAGAGTTAACATAACCCAGCATTTTTAGAAAGGTTTCAGAGCCATAGACTTACAAATTTCTGGAGGTATGAGAACAACAATCACTCCAACACTAATAGTCATCCTTGGTTCGCGTAACACTTTTTCAATCTTGGTACGGAGCATATTTGCACATATGGTACTACATTTTTCCTAAATATATCTTTGAAAGCGGATATTTAACCTATCTATTACAAACAGAACTAAATAGACTAATAACGGTAGTTGGAGTTTTTTAATAATGCGGGGATTAGTGTTTTGCTGAGAGATCTTACATTTTGGCATAAAGAAAACTAAGGTGGGTTTGGTTGCAATTAACAAGAGCTTTTATTTACCAAGCTCAAGTATGTGGCCAAATCGATCAAAACATAATTATTTTTTCAGACAGCCAGGCAGCTGGTTTTTCAGTAAAACAGAACTGAATTAACTTTAGGTGAACAAAATCGTAAACTTTCTAATAAATACTGACAAAACAAAATAAATTAAAGTTCCTAGATCAGCAGTTATCAAACCCCTAGAATATTAGAAATTAATGATCTCACCTTCGATTTTGTTTATTTATGTCCCACGTTAAATAGTAGCAGGGTCACGGGGAGATACATGGATGGAACGCTGAAATCGAGACTACTTTCTGGAATTTAAACCATGACAGCAGAATCCAACAACTCCGTAAGAATGTTTGGAAGGAAGGTGACTAAATGATTTCATTTTACAGTATGCGAGGACGATGTGTGGGCAGGTTATACAATCGGAAGACAAAGAAACTAACAAGCGTAAAATACTTCAGGTTGAGCTTAGTTAGACATATTCTTAGATTATCTAAGAAATGTACTTGGTGAACTTATGCAGAGTGTAAAAAGGTGAGAAAAACCCAGGGGTATTGAAATTCAAGGAACAAAATTAGCGGGTCGGGTAGAATTCAACGAGGCAACTAAACTCTATACTTGGCTGTAGATCAGTAACAGAAAGAGGGAAAAATAACTTCCATTATAATATGAAATTAGTTTCTATTTGTCTCTAACATGGCAAAAATTAATGTTTTTAATAACTACGAGACTTTTTTATATTGAAAATACCAACTCTGGTTTATACGAGAGATTCTTTTTTTTTGTTTAGTTTGTCTTCAAATTTTTGTTATTTTACGTTTTTGGTAAGTCTGAGTAGCAAATAATCGTTGCGTTAGTTTTTCATTTACTTTCACGCTTTAAAAAACTTGTGCAAAAACGACTCAAAGAAAAGAAAAAATACCATTATCTTCAACATTAGATGAGGTTGAAACATGACAATTATTGTTTAGGTTCCAGCACTTTTTAAGTTTGTGGTTGTACACTCGTAACTTGATGTAATCCTATAAGAAAAATTGAATGGCATCAATCCTCTCTCTCTGGAAACTTTTTACGTAGAAAATAGTTATTTGTCCAACAAGTGAGGAAAAGAATTTAAAGAAGGACAGTGTAAACAAAGCCCCAAAAAAACAACCTATCAAAGAAAAACTAGTTATTGTTAACGCAACTTATTTTTACAGGATTACCTTACAATTTCGTACGTAAAAGCAAAATTCAACAATAATAGTATTGCCACAGTATTTAATTCTCGGAATCTCAACCTGTCATAGTGCAACGTTGCCAGCCGTGTAATTCTAATCAATAAATGTAGGGTAACAATGTTTAAAAGTCGTTATATGAGATACTTATTAAATTAAACAAAAGTGATTGAATACTAAATTAAATTGTTTAACTAGGCACACATTCTTAAATTTTTTTAAAGAGACATTCTTGCAACACAACATTTTTTTCTTCACTAGTGAGGGAAAACCAATTTTCCTCACCATTTGTAGAGAAAAAACATCCGTTTTCTAAGTCTATAGTGGAAAAGTGATATTTTCTCTTGTTGGATGAGAAGATTTGCATCATATTGTTAGAATAGTATTATTCATTGTATTTAACAAAGGTCGATAACAATCTCAATAAAAAGATCTCTTCATCGGGCATCATCGAGAACATCAATCTGTTGACCCAGATTCTCCAAAGTTGATGAGATTCGTTAGGAGTACTTCGATGTTCAGTCACCACAAAACTGTCACAATTTGTGATCTCGATGAAGATAAATAAACTTTATAACCACAAATCATCATTGAACAAAGAGAAAACAAAAATCGTAAAGGCAATTCGGCGAACAATTTTGAAAAACCGCATAGTTTTAACTTTTTGGTCATTTTTAGAACACCTCTTTAATGCGGTTAATTAAAATATTTGACTAACCAATCAACTTTATCACTACTATGTTGCGTAATTTAAATTTGAAATAAATACACAGGGTATAAAAATAAGTATTGCTGAAAATTAAATAAATTGAGCTTTGGGTGATCAATTATAATTCTATGAAGCAATATTGCAATTGTTAGTCAAAATTATTTGATCTTTATGTGTGTCTTTAAAGGACTATTTAAGGTATACCAAGTACTTCATTATCTAATAAAGATAAACGATAATAAATAATCTTCTTGGAAAGGCAAATTGATGTTGTTTTTGGTCAACATGATAATTTCATTACCATCACTGAATAAAGATAAATAATGTGATATGTACCAGTAATTAATATTGTTTTTAGAATTATACTTAATTATCATGCAATTGACTATAAAAATTCAGAACCGCGATCACGGTAGAAGTGGTTTGGGGTTGCTTGATAAATTTCATAATTTTTTGGATTTCCGTAATGAAGACGAAAATAGGAAAATTCTCTTTCAAATTATAGTATAGAGAATCTGGCTTGGTTGACAAGACCTACGTTTGTTTGTTTCGCTTTGATGTTACTACGGTTATCATTTCGCCGTGCTTTAATGTTGGAAGACGTTCTTGTTTAGTGACTGTAATAATTATAAAAAGATATTGTTCTATCATTAGAAGCTGTCAGCAATTTGTAAAAATTCTAAATTCAAATGCATGTAATTATATTTTTGTCAGAATAGTGTTTTAGCCATTTCCTAATTCTCATCAACGTAAGTACTGAGTAGAAGCAATACACCCACATCGATGGATTGTTATTTATGGGAACAGGGGAAAGGAAAACACAAAAATTGAAGCATGATTTGATAGTGCTTTTAGACATCTAAACATTTTTTTTAATTATAAAGCCAGTTTTTCCCATCTGCTTCCTACATGTGAAAGCCGTAGGGGAATTTTGTTTCTTTAGCCACTTTATGTGTAAGTTTTCGAAGCTTTCGTGTTGTGAGTCTATACATTCTAATCACAATATCAAAAAATGTAATTTATTAATCCCCTGTATTTTTTGGGGTTAACTACACTGACTTTGCTTCTAAGAACTATTTTGTTCCAGTTGAAGTATATCATATTTTCACGTCATTTGAGTGTTAATAGTTCTAGAAGCTTTTTAAAAGGCATACTTTTTTTGTAGCTTCCATTATTCTTTTTATATTTTGAGGATTAAGTGGGACGAAACGATGTCTACCAGCATTTCACCCTCAAATTCCTTGCATTGTTTCTAAGAAAACTTAATGGGTGCGACTTTGAATCGGAGTAAAAAAAACGGTTTGTGTCCTAATCGTTGGTTTATGATGATTTGACTCGTCCATATTTTGTCTCAGTCCTCTATCAAACGAAACCAAAAAGAAATACCGAGAAATGTGTTCAGTAATCATTTTATGTTATTTTACAGCTTACTTCCTCTCCTCTCCACGTGGAGATTATAAACGTTTTTCAAAAAAACTTCATTATCAAATGTGTGTCTGCATTGTAAAGTTTTGAAAAATTTTGAAAACACAAATAAAATATAGATGTTTTGCTCAACAAGTTTTGGAGAAAAGTGAGCCCAAAATTAAAAATTTTTGAAAAAGTAAGTTAAAATAAAAACAAATTGTAAATATCCACTACATTTCTATTCCCACCTTCCTTCCACACATTTTGGGTGTTCTTTTTTTTTACGCCCGAATGTGTGTCCAATTGATTGATACTAAATCCGATGTAAGAGTCTGACACTAAATTTTTATGAATAAATTTAATAATGAAAACTGAATGTCAATATTATACACCGTTTGCATTTTCGAAAATATAAAATACCCCTTTTAAAAGTTATACGTAAAGAAACATTAATGTTCTATTTTTGAAAAGGTAGTAAAAAATCAAGGGTGCTATACTTTTTATATACTACTTACAGGACACAGTAGTGTTAGAAAATCCTTCAATTTTTCGGAGTTATATTGTTTAATTGTTTACATATCATTATTATTCATTTTTATTTTATATTTACATTGACAAATTTCTTCTTGATGCACACCATCCCTTCTACTTCTTTCATGCTTTTCCTTTTACTTGGAGTATTCTTCCCACTTACAATTACATGTCTTCTTGGTCACTCTCCATTTTCTACTTTTCATTATTCTCGATTTCCACATTTAATTTACTGGTGCTTTTTGTTTATTTTCGTCACAATACGACAGTAGTTTGTCTCTATATATATTTTCCACATACATATCCTTTCTTATGTATGTATTTCTAAGTCTATCTGTAATTCTAATACCTTTAAATATCTTTTTTGCTTTCTACTTAGATTTGTTAATTTTTTCGTCTATACAGGATGATTCACGTAGCCAGCCGGTTAGAAACTTATGGACTTCCTGAAATTGCATTAATTCGAAATTTGTTATACAGGGTGGGACACTACCAACGAATTATTCTATAGCATAAAAACAACAAATAATGTTAGAAATTTTAAGGCATACATATGTCAAGATTATTTGAAACCATATTTTAAAAATGTTTTTGATTGTACAGGGTGCTCTAGAAACAAGTGCCATATCAAAGTTGGGTTATTTTAAATGGATCACCCTGCATTTTTTTCTATTTTTGAATTGTACGATAAAAAATAATGTATGTTCTTTAACATGTCCCTATACCTACTTACTTCCGTTTCTGGGATAAATCGATTTTACCTGATTTGCAAACCCTCCAAAAAAATGCAATAACTTTAAGATAAATAAGAACAAGCAACTTAGGTTTACACCATCTTACTAAGAGCCTTCAACATCTCGTTTGCAATATTTACTATTATGTACAAAAATAGAAAAAAATACCGGGTGTTTCATTTGAAATAACCCAACTTTGATATAGTACGTGTTTCTGGAGCACCCTGTACAATCGAAAATATTTTTAAAATGTGGTTTCAAATAATCTCGATACATGTATGCCTTAAGATTTCTTACATTATTTGTCGTTTTAGTGCTACAGAATAATTCGTTGGTAGTGCTCCGCCCTGTATGACCATAACTGACTACTCTAACTAAAATATTTCCAAAATGGTGATTCTTTCGGATATACCGGAAATTGGCGCCATCTTTGTTTTTTAAATGGAACGATCATATTTGGATACTATATCTGAATTCTATTCTATTCCTGTCTTCAGTTGTTTTTTTTAACTGTTTTTTGATGAAACTATGGTTTTGTTCAGATTATTTTTAATAATCGCATTACAAGTAACCGTAGCAACCACTATTAAAGGACATTCTCACCGTTAAGAACAGCAAGAGTAGTCGATTATGGCCATATACCAAATTTTGAATTGATACAATTTCAGGAAGTCGAACAATTTCTAACCGACTGCTACGTGAATCACCCTGTATAAATATTATAAATATCAGTGGGCTTAAGCCTCCCTAAATGTTTTTCCTCTGTTATAATTTCTCCGCCTTTCCTGTTACTATCCTTGTATTCACTGTCTTCTGTTCTTAAAGTTTTGAATAATGCTTGAGTTTTCCTTTTGAATATTTTTTCAAAGATCTTCCAGTGTTCTTCTTGCGAAATTTAGAACATTTAGTCATTTCTCGTTCTTGCATGTATATGCTGTATTTTTCCCAAGTGCTGTCCAATAAATAACTTATCCATGCCTCTTAATTTGTGTCTTAATTTGTTCTGTCTACTATGATGTTTGTTTCTTATCATTTTTCTTCTTTGCATTTCTGCATATTTCTTCTACCCTTACAGTTTCCTACTTATAGTGTTTTCGTATTTATCCGCTACTTCCCTGTTTCTTAATTTATAATATTTAATTGATTCAACGTGTAGCACTTTATTAACTACTCTAATTTTATCCACTTCCGTTTTCTCTACTAATATATAACAGGCGTTCAAATAAAAAACTAGGCTGGGTAAGTTTTGGATTTTTTTTTGACATTTGGTAATTTTTCTAACAAAATAGTCAGTGCATATAAATTTTTAGATTACATTTATATTACGTTTCAATGCGGAGTTTCACGCCACCTCACGTTATTTTACTGTACTTTTAAGTACACTGCAAAGATAATTAAGTTCATTCAATTCCATGGCCTGCTCAGCTCAGTTTTTTATTTGAAACTCGGTAGGCAATTAATGATATTTCACTCTTACTTCTCATCTCTGAATTTATGAATTACTTTGTTTGCAAATAATGTGTTTGTTATTGTTAAGGAACTTACTATGCAGAAATTTTAAATTTTTTTCCATTTCAATTTCTATTTACTTCTCCATAGTTTCTTAGTACCGCTTCGTATTTCTCATCAGTTTTACCGACTCTCTATTGAAGTGTCTAAGCGTACTTTTGCTTTTACTTGTCTTATAACTTCTGTGAAATCATTCCAAAATTTGTCTCTGATAATTCAATGACAATATGCACTGATCGTACTTTTCCAGCCTTTTCTAAATTTTTCTTGAATATGGTTCTTATTGCGTCTGCTGTTCTACTTCCTTTTCTACTCCGCTGTATAATCTTATATTATTCTTAATTTCTCTAACTCCTTTTTATTTGTTTACGATATTCCTAACACTCCCATTTTATCAAATCTGTTCTCTAATTCACTTTCTTTTTTTTTTTATTTTATTCATATTCTTCATTGATATTTTCATATTTTACTTTTGAGTTTATTGCTCTGTTGCCGTCTCCATTTTTGAATTGTACATCAATTTCTTTTTCTTTTAGTTTCCTTTCCTTGCTTCATATTTTATTTTATTTATCGTTAATTTTTACCGTGTTTTTTCTTTTTTTTTCTAAATTCTATCTATTGTTCCTTCTTCGTTAAATCGCTGTAAATTAGTCAAATATACATATAATAGGGATTTGTTAAGTTACTTTAAAGTTAACCAATTTATTTAATTACAGCAATAGCTTCAACCGTGAAAAACCACTAATTATCTTTTTATGTAAGAGATATTTATGTTATTTATTATAATAATGATAAATAATATTTAAATTGGGTAAAATTTCATGAACAAATTTATAATAATAATGAAATTAATAAACCCTCTTTTAGGGCCGTTATTATTTAAATAAATATTGTTGTGGAACTATGACTATTATGCAATATAGAATAAAAACTCTTAAATGATAATATAATTAATTCATAAGTATTGCACAATTCGACTTTATTTGCTTCGAATTATTTCTAAGAATTTTTTCTTTAAATGAATGATATTAGTTGTTTGTTCCGCTATTAATAATGTGTTGTGTTACGTGTATATCCTCCGATTGTTTTATTTCTCCGTATTAATAAGCGGTGTGTAAATTTCAGGAGTAAATAACAAAAAATTGCGGTTCATCAAAGTTCAAAATTGGCGTCTCCCAGTTTCGGCGTCTTGCTCGATGGGCCGCACCACAACATCGATTAATAACGAGGTTTTGCTTATTATCTTTTATTGACGTACCGACAGTACTTCCTAAACCATAATTTGGCCGTTCTAAATTTAAACTTGTTTATGTAACAATTCCAAGTAATTATTAACTTTTGTTTTCTATGTAATATAAATTTAGCAAGATGTACGCATTAACAATTGTAAAATTGAGCCGATAATTAAATTTACCTCGACAAAGGCTGGCGCCAAAAATAACGTAACATTCGTGACGGATAAAACCACAAACTTCCTGTGTGCTTTGCATGTGTTAAGTTGGTACTTTCGTCGGAAAAAGGCCGCCTTTAAGACTCCTTCAGAACGTCAACAGGCGCGCCGACTGATCTTCGTTTTCCAAGAATCTACTTTCAAAAACGGCAATGGAAACCTAATTACATGCTATATAAAATGTCAGAGTTTGATAAATAATGTATTACGATAGCTGTTCATTGTCTTCATAAGTTTAATTCACAGAAATTAAATCCAGTTTTTAAATCTACCACTAAATCTATCTCCCGTTGCCTTTTATCTTTCGAAACGTTTTGTCGAATCGCTCAAACGGCATTTCTTTTATTACTTCAATATAAAAGCCACCCACATTTTTATACACATTTAAATCTGTGTTAAACTTTGACCGCAAACTCGTTTGGAATTTTTCCTTAATTAATGTTGCGTAATTCAATTGAATTTATTTACATGTTGATGAAAAAGTTTACCCACCTACAAAATCTATGGTGGTCTCGAAAATGCCTCCCCCTCCAATATTGAATGTGCGTAAAATCAGTCTTTAGAAAGGAATGTTTCGTATCGAATCCCCTATATGGTTTATAGCATTAAGAACGTTTGGTCCATTGGAAGTTGATGAAAAATGCTAACAGTACACTAAACAGGTTTCTCAAAGCAACATGGACTACGTGATAAGTGGAATGTCAAAATATAAAAAAAAATTATGTATGATGGTAATGAGTCAAAAATGTTTCAACTGTGGGAACTGTTAAAAAGTCTGAAATTGTGAGTAAACAAATGTTTGATCATGACTCAAAAGAATTTGACTAAAAAATATTTTTGGTAAACATTACTCACTATTAGCACCGGATTATTTATAAACAGTAGTAAATATGTAATTTTTGTGGTTTTATGTAACATCTCACACAATACTGCTATAAATTCTTAACGTGACGAATATTTCTAAATTTGACCTTATTAAGTTGAAGGAATACAATTTTCACAATGGTTGATGATGCCACTGTAGAAACCAAAGCAAGATATGTAAAATTTCCTTATGTCATCACAGTAATATTTAAAAAATTTAGAACCCAGCACAGTATTTGAATTTTGACATTATTTTTGAATGTTTTTTGGAAAAATTAAAATTATTGAAAAGTTAGTGAGGAGTAAGTGTACTGGGCACCTAAAAGAGATTGTACTTACAAGTAATCAAGAAAATAATAGAGAAAAAAAGAGAATAAAAGAGAAACAAGGAAACTGCCTACAAATGCAATAAAAATGTGATGACTGGAAAGCATAATCTCATCAGAAAGAATATCCGAAAAAGTGGTATAACCCAAGGCAGACAAATTAAACGTCAAAGAGTATCAGAATATAAAACGTCATCGGAAAGTATACACTAATATTTGGAACATGGGAAATTTCCAAAGATAAGTAAAGAGTCAAATGGAAAATTGATGCAGGGTGTCTATGTTACATCATTTCTAAAACACACAAATAAAAACCAAAATGAAGCAAAGAAGAAACAACCATCGATGAAATTAAAAAAGAAAGTTTCATAAGGTATGGTCATATACGGAAGATGAACCAAGACAAATAGCCAAAGCAGAATCAACCGGAGGGAAGAAAAAAGGACGGACAAATGACAGAGAGAAGAAATATTTTATTAACAATGGAGTTTGAGAGACGCCTGAAGCTGTAGCATATTTGCTGTAAATATAACCCAGTTCGTGAAATTAGAATTAAAGGGTGTAATAAACATGACAAATTTTCTAATCCTACTAATACAGTTGACATTGCCCAATAGCGTAGAAATAACGCGGTAAATGCTTCTTCCCCAAAACATTGATTTGACCTGACTTTTATTAGGGTTGCTAACAAAAATTATAAAACTAACAGTCGCTTCTACTAAATTATTAATTCGGAAATTAAAGATTTTGATTATGATAAACTCAAACTTTATTGTTTTGGTTTAATCAAAATTTTTCAAAACAGTGGAAAGTCTTTTAACTAATTAAGCATCAAAATTAATGCAAATGATACAACTAAAAAATGATGCTGATATTTAGAGTTGCTGAAACTACCCTATTATGTAGACGATTCCTTCTGAACAAAAAAAAATTTAACTAGATACAGTAAAGTAAGATGCAGATGATCAGCAGAGATGTATCAGATGACAATTCATTGAAGGGCTACAGTTTGAACATTTGTTTTACAGTGTTTTTTTACTTTAGTTGTGATGTATGACATATGTATCGTATTACTGTCGGAAATGTTTATATATTTTTTAAGAATATAAGTTCATTTTTGCATTCAAAATCAATTAAATTTTTGACGACGATAACTCGATGCAGATGATCATTAGCAGAGATGTACAAGATGATCCCAATGATTCAATTAGACATTTATTAAAGGGCCACATTTTGAACATTTGTTTTACAAGGTTTTTTCACTTTTATTGCGGTGATTGCATTTTTGTGTTGAGTAAAATAATTTTATATTGAACTCGTCAACATGAGACTCTTTTTAATTATTATTTACAATATCCCAAAGTCTTGGATTTTGTTACAAATTTCATTCTAAAATTAAACTAACCTTTTAGGTGTTGCTTTCCGTTTACTTCTTCGGATTGTTTGTAATTTTATTATATTAAACACTTTATTTAACGACTAACAAAGTTTGATTCACAACACTGCGCGGACTTACAACAATCGCTGGCTTCCTACAAATGCGGTGCTTTTATTTATACTGTACCCATTTCCAGTAGCTCGTTAATTAAATTTTATCAGTATAACACGTCTGTTTATTAATTAACAAAGAAACTTTTTATATTTATTTAAAACACGGTCTCAAATACAAACCCATCATTATTCACTGCTAAAAATCGTCTCCTCCCTACTTTTACTCACGTACGCACACAAATCGTTATATTCTCATAACATACAATAAACCTCTTATATCTTAGTGGTAACATTATATTTTTCATCTATACATTAAATAAAGACCTTATACAACCACTGCAATATGTATACGTATTACTGTCGTAAATATTTATATTTTTTTATGAAAATACGTTCATTTTGGAATTTGAAATTGAATCAATTTTTGACCACGATAACTTGGTTTCGAGTGAAACTATATAAAAAGAGTGGATTTCAAAACCTCGCTTAATTAAAATTCTGTAAAAAAATCAAAACAGATGTCAAATATATATGTACATCGCACCTTTTGTGACATTTTAGTAAAAAAATATTCTGTTTTTTTTAAGAAAACGGTGTTACGTAGTCGTTTTACTGTCTTCGGCAAGACGACATTTTATGAATTTGGTGCAATGTAATTTAATCATTTTATATTTAAGCTGTCTTACGTAAGACGAAGCTTAAGTAGAGTTGAAGAAACAAGTCATTAATTTCACAAAATCAATCTATTTTACATATCTTCTTAAATATATGTTTTTTTCTTACAAATTCGGGAGGAGAAGCATTAAAAAAGTATCTATGGTTTAAAATTAAAAAAAAAACATATTTGAGAAATTTGAATTAACTAGGAAATGTCTAAATTGAAATTGCAAGAAACAGAGTTGCTGAAACTTTTTGAAACTTGTTCCGAATTGTCGGAAATCATTTCAAATCATACTGTTGATTATATTAATTTTATTCAAGTCACTACAAAAATACCAAAGAAACCCAAGATTCCAGAAATAGTAGAAAATTCGCTTAGAACTCACACATAGTCCTGATACAAACAAAAGTGTAAAAGCGTATAGAATCCAGCACCATAAAAAATACTTTTTAAAAAATAAAATCGACGTTTAAGTGCATATAGAAAGTTTGCCGCAACATTCAAAGTTTTTGATTTAATTTCATTTAATTCTCTTTTATGTTACGTAAAAATTTACTTTTCAAATTAACATTTGGAAAATAAACGCAAAAGACTTGAGAATGATGCAAAATTTAGCATCAAACCATCGCCGTTCTGTAGACATATAATAAATACAATATTGAAGGATAAGGTGCATTGCAAATATGTTTCTATTCAAATATTTTTGATCAAATGAAAACTAAAATTGCGTTTAAAAAATAGCTCAAATAAAAGTTATAGATAATAAAATTTAAAACAACATTTTTTGTATAACTTCTTCTTGTATAATTAATATTCTGTACAGTACAATACAATATATTGACGAAACCGTGTTCAATAATGAATTGACAATCTTGGCTTCCTTTGTAACACCAAAATTATGTAACCAGTGACGAAATGCATTACTGATATCATATGCGTTACAAAAAAGAACACTTTTCCTAATTTTGAAAAAGAGGTAAAAAATTGAATTAAGCGAACTGCGAATTCACACTTCAATCGTGTGTCCTAGGTATTACTAATCGTTACCATTTTCAAAACGAATGTCTGGTAAATGACGAAAAGTTTTACTTTTGTAGCTACCTACGAAACTACCGTCTTTCTCTATCTTTATATATCAAAAATGAAAAAAAGTAGTTATAGTGGGTATGACTACTCCAGTACGGTTTTATAACAAATTTATAAAAAGGCTTTTTTTACCTCTATCTTTGGAAGAATAATTAAAAAAAAAGTAATGATATTATTTATGATGTCAGATAGTGCTGCCACGTTTGGACTCTTACTAATCAAAAGAAAACTCTCAGGTTCTGTAATAATAGTGGGAGCTTCATTAGGCCAACGCTAATGACTGAATCAACATTATTTATAGGTAGATTATTACTAAATTAAAGATTAAATCAAAATTGAAATCAGTAATTATTTGAAAATTAAACGAAAAGGCTTGACAGTGCCAATTATGAGTAATTCCAGTAGCGTGGATAAGTCATTGAGTTAATAAAAATGTGTGACTCAATCCTGATGTGGTTGACTTGTATGTACAGTATACCTGACGTCAAACTGCAATCCAGTTTGTCCATCTATTTTTGACGGGTGAATATTAATGCAGGCAGTCCTTTTGGACTATTTGAACCCTTAATAGACGATATTCCAATAATCAATGCAAACACCATCAAGAAACGTTAGGCATCGGATGAAAGGATATATTTGAACTTATCGAGAGTATTTAGTTTAAAAAAAGTAAGTACTTTAAATCTTGCTGACGTGTTCAGCAAATGACAATTAACAATTTTGTTTATTTCGATTAGAATACTAAGTATGAACAGCTGGAACTCTCCAGAATGCCCTTGAAATACGCAATTTCGAAGGAAGTACTCAAGTGTCTATATAATGCGACGGGACCACTGTATATCCCTGTTAGACAAATTGAGTATTCATTCATCTTTAGTGAAGAAAGAAAGAAAGAAAACAACGGAAAGCAGCTGAGATTCCAGTGTCACAGCAATTTTTCCCCTGCATTTTATTTTTGAACAAATAATTATCACCATATATTACAATATATCTGACAAAATGAGCTTACATTACATATTTTTTTCAGATCAAAATCGGATACACTTATTCTGGGGTATTCTGAGTCTAAAGGAGGGTTGAACTGCTTAAAACTTTTCAGTGTTAGTCAGCAGACTTCTAGACGATACGAAACTGTTTTTCAAGCAGTTTAATTTTTCTTTAGGATCTACTTTAGATTATTTGTAATGGGTTGCTACCTTGGCTGTTGATTTAAAGTCATCGACGATCAGAAAGAGACTTCTTCAAATAATAATTTCCACATTTTTTTTAATTCTGAGAAAAGCCAATCAATTAAAAAGCCTTCTCAATTCGTGTAGGTGTTCTAACTATCAATGTTTTAAGCATTTCTTCAAGCATGGTTCAATACCTTGGGATCTTTCTTTTTTTTTTCTTTTTGATTGTTTTTTGTTTTCTCTTTTATCTTTTATTTTCACAATGCTTCTTATCATTAATTTTTCTTCTTCCTTTTGTTTTGCAATTTTTGTTTGTTCATATTCTCGCATTTATTGAACTTTTTTAAATGTCGTGTGTTTTAGGCTTTCGGTGCTTTCCATTTCGGAAAAGCAGATATTTTTGTTTTTCTTTGAATTATTTACTTGTGTACTTTTTTTGTATGATTACTACCAAATTCTTTACAAAGGCTACACGTTCAACATTTTTTTCCGTTCAATACTTTATCTGTTGGTGTCAAAACTAAAGAAAATAGATCACATATTTAGAACAGAAGATTATCGTCCTAAACACATCCAATATTGGTTCAGCATTAGTATTTATGTACACGAATTAAATACGTATCTACTTAATGTATGAACCTAATAGTTAATTTGGTAAATGGAAGTTTACTGTTTAAATGTATGAGGAAAATCAATTTCCATTTGCAAGAGGTGTCAACACAACAGATATTCATTCATAAACAAAAGATCTTCTTCAATCCATAATTAGTTATTTTATACCAAAATAGAGTTTTGTGCCGTTTTAGAGCGGTCCAATTTCTTGACAGAAATAACCAATATTAGACGTCTTATGAACAAACAACCATGGCGTTCTTTCCGTGGACCTACTGAACCAACTTGTTCAATTTTTTCAAATGACGTAACAATAGTTTATTGAACAGTGCCTCTACTTTATTATTGTTCCAAACACATGTTGGCCCAGTTCTTTCTTTTCACTTTTACTTGTCTTTTATTTGGTTACTGATCCGACCATCACTTCACTGGTTGATGATTGTGTTTTGTCCTAAGTATTTATTGTTTCTTTTTATTTATTGAGTGAATGTATCTGGTGATAATTAGCTTTTATCAATATTTAGTATTAGTCTCTCTTGATTTTTTACTTTCTTGCTTCTATCCACTTTCCTATCTTGTCTATTTTATCAGAGCTGAAAATTTGACCTTTTGCGTTTCACTCGTTTACTACGATAATAGTTTAGTTTTTCATTTGTTTATAAGTATTTGAACAGTTTGTAGGTATTTCTCTGATTATCGGTGGTTTAATGTATTAATTCTTCTGCCTATATTTGTTATCGTACTCTTTCCCATATCTGAAAACCTTCTTCTTTTGCCATTAATGTCTAAGTTTTTCTACATTGTTAACTGTAGTTTCCCGATCCTTGTTTCTTTGTGTCCCGCTTCTAATAAACTATGTTTTGTTTTTCTTATTATTTTAATAGTTTTTTTATTTTGCTATGGTATTTTGTTTAACTTTTCTTTTTTCTGTTATACTCATATCTTGTTCCATTTGTTGAATTTCATTGGTACTTCTTCTACTACTAAACCTAGTACTGTTAATGTTTTTGGTCTCTTCATTTTTTGTAATTTTTTAAAAATTTCCTATATTATCTATATGCATCTTTTCATTCATACACTTTCTTCTACTTTTTTAGTTTTTTATTGGTTGTTTAGGTATTTTAATTTTTTTAATTCTCTCTTCTATTACTTTATTTTTGTTTATGTTATTTCTTTTGTTCTAGTAACTATCGTCTTATTTTTTAAATTTTTGAAACTTTTTTTTTGGTGTGCTTAGGGTTGTTGTACTTCTTGCAAAGATCATCAACTCTTGATACCATCAATCAAGTTCTCTGAACTTCTTTTTATTTTTCGTCTATTTCTTTCATTTCAGTTTTACAAAACCATCGGCCTGGATGTTCTTCACTTGTTCTTCATGATCTCTTGTTAACAATCGGAGGTAAGATTTCTCGTCAATTTCAAAAGTGATGGAGTCGATCAAACAAGAAAAATGTAATCAAAATGAAAAAACCTCAGAATTCAGCTACTCAGTATAGAAGAGGATAGTGATGATCATTTGTGTCATCACATATCATTACGCTTCTCTGCTCTTTCATATCCTGATGTTTGGGTCTAGATTTCATTTGAATGCACAAACTTTTCCATTAAAGCATTTTATATTTCTTTCCTTTATTTATTTAAATATGCTACTATAGTCGCCGCCGCAAACGTGTGGAGCATTTACACTGACTTCTCAAAATTCAGTTCTCTGTTAGAGATTTGAAATGACTTGGTTTATAGAATAAATTATTTCTCTCGAATGTCGAGACAAAAATTTTCTTGGTGATTTATAGAGTCTGGCATACCTATAATCTTTTCGAAATTATTTTATCGATAATAGTTATACAAAAAACAGGGCATCATCTTTTTTCACTAAATAACAGCCTTTGTTGTTGTTAATAATAAAATAATTGTGATTAAAAGACGATGGTAGAACGTACGGCGATGAAACGTCCTGACGAGTAAACAGTCTGGCGGTGAAACGGCGGTGGTAAACAGGATACGATAAACTGAGGGTACTGAAACGTCCCACACCTTTTTGAAAAGTTTTTCCTGCAAAAATAAATATCTACCCTTTTTCTGATTTATCCTCACTCAACACCGATCACAGATCCAGTGACCAAAGGGGTGGTTGTTAATGGATGACTACGATTCAGGAGTACTGACCACCAATATTTTTGATTTGATTTAAAACTCACTTTATTCAAACGCAATTTATTTTACACGTTATAAAAACTATGTCTAGATTATTTCGAAGTCCATTTGTAAACATAACATTTCGTAATCGTTTGGTTTTTACTAAATTTATGAAATTTTGTCAAAAATTGACAATGTCGAGTATTAAGCCAACAGAATTATTCATCAATGAAAGGATGAAAAAAACAAGTTTAACTCAAGGTTGGCCAACAATAATAACAAACCATAAGGACACATATCCTGTTTTAGTTTTATTTTAACAACCTTCGTTATGTAAAAAAATTTTTGGCAGTAATAAATTTATTAGCATCAACGCCTTATACGATATCCTCCAATGAATTTTTAGTTCTAATTTTTTTTTGTAAAAAGGAGTTACCATTTTTTGTACCCGGCTTAAGCCAATTAAGATACTTGGTCGATGTTCATTCATACGAGTAGAAACTACTGCTTATGGTTTAGTAGTGAATAAACGTTGGCACCGGAACTAAATTTAATTTATTTTTAGTTTTATCAATGTGGAACGCGTTTATTTTTAAAACTGTAACTATTAATTGCACATCTTATTTATTTATGAATCATTATTCGTATTATTTTATTTCCGCGAATATTTTAACGGTGTTTAAACGCAGAGAAAGAAGCGGAATAAGAATGTAAAAGGTGGGAATAGCTGTTGACTGGGTTTTACCAGCTTGTTTGCACTAAAAAAGTGAAACGGATGCATTATACTCTTGATGCGTTACTCATTCGAAATCGTTTATGTCTTCGCGGAAAAGGAATTGAGCAATTTTGGTATATGAATCAGCTTAGGTATGATCACTTCGAATTCTGATTCAACAGATAGTAGTCAAGCTTCCCTAGAAGATGCAACACAAAAACTTTCTAGTAGTGAACAATGTGATACCGTCGAAGAAAACGCATTGCTATCCCGGTTAAAATCGTCGGAGCTTTTAAAACATTTACTTAGTGGTAGTACCGTTAAAAAATTGTCAGTAACCGCGGAACAAAATGTTAATAAAAAGTTATCCGCGGATAAGGGTGGTGAATCATCACGTGGTTCCAAGACAAACGCCGTATGTAGTGTGACTCAGAATAAAAAGCAAAGTTTTTTGCGAAGAAAATCTCACTTACAGACGGTGACTCAAGTGCCTACTACTTATAAAAGTAAATTCGAAGTTAATAACGCCAGTTCCGATAAAACCGATTGTTCTTCCGCAACTGAAAATTCGCGGGTGATAAACAAATTTAGTGATAAAAATGATATTATGTATGAAAAATGTGACAGTAAAGACGGTGATATTAGTAAACAAAAATTTTCTTCAACCAGCTGCCACCTACCTTTTAATGAAGTACAAGAATTGCACCCCTCTGTGGAAACTCAAGTTCAACATGAATTATCAACCTTATCTAGTGAATTACTTGAAAATGATACCATGGATTTTATACTCGCCGAAGCGGAACGTTCCCTTAACATACAATCGCCCTCATCTAGTCACACACCGGTCGAGGGTGAATCGAACGAATCTCATCATGAATCGTCTTCTTCTTACGTACTTAGTAATCTCGAAAATCCGAGCCCCGAGACCGGAAGTTCTTTCTCGCCACCTTCGTATTATTACCACCAACTTGAGAATTGCAAATTAGGAAGTAGTAGTGATAACGATAGTGCGAAAGAAAATTTTAATTCATCCGAAGACGATAGTGGAGATGATATCGATAACGCCATGGTTTTGGTTCCATCAGGTACCTAATTACAATTAGCACTAAAACGCGAATTCGATTGCTTTTATTTAAATATTGTTGAATCATTAAATGATTCATTGCGAACAATTGTGAGACATAACTTAAAGTTTAATTGAAAATTTTAGATCCTATGGAATGGGAGACGAATCATATAAAATCGTGGTTAGAATGGGCAACGAAAAAATTTGGATTGAGTAACATTCCTGATGCTTCTAAATTTCCGAATTCGGGAGCAGAACTTTGTAAATTAAGTAGATCAGAATTCGAAACAATTTCTGGGACATCTAGAACAGGTGCTTTATTGGCGAAACACATTGCTCATCTTCGGCATAGCGTTACAGGAAGAGCTAGCAGTCCCCTGAATATTGATGCCAAAATTTCCGATGATGAAGATAAAGGTAAGTTATTTACTTACGTATAATTTTAACAAGATCAAATAACACGTTAATGTACGTATTTCAAATTCCGTTTTAGCGTGTATTCACACATTTTTTATGAAATACTGAAAAACTAATAGCAAATTAATCGAATGTGAAAAATTGCGATTGCTTCGTCAGGGAACGTCTGTAACATAGTCAGCGTTTAATCATTCATTGGTAACTCATTTGCATCTGACTGATCTCTAATAGTTTTTTTTTCATTTATCAACATCGAGTAAAACCTACGCTAATATGTAAAATTAATCATGATTATTGTATGTTTAATCAGAAATAAGAATTACTGAAATTTTAATATTTCTTCGTTGTGACGATGTTTTTATACTCAATATCGAAATTCGCTTTTTTTACTGTTTTAATATTGATTATATGTCAGCGCTTTAAATAAATGTTTACATAAAATTACTTAAATGAATGAACTATCTTGCATGCGAAAAGAATATGATTTTAACATTTGTACTAAAATGTTGAGAGAACCTTACAAGAAATTTTTGATAGTTTTGTAAAAAAAATTTCTCAAATTCTCCATAAGGGTTTACACCTTGCGCAAGCTTTTATTAATCTTTATATACTGGACATCTTCATCTTGGTTGGTTCATGATTATTAAATGCTGAGCAGTAACTGAAATTATCGCAGATGACCTACTTTATCCAGATCTTGGACTATGTGAGAGCTAAATGTAATTTCATTCCATAAGCTCATTGATCTTTAGTACATCAACAACTCATAAAAAGATTTGCCCTACATAACAATGCAATGATTAGGTCAATACCACCTGTATTTTAATTGAATCGTTTTTTTTGGCTTGTAGAAGTGGTTAATTTGGTTGCCATAATCTTCCATCAAATTGGAACTGAGTTCGTGTCTTTACTGGCAATAACTGATTGATCAATACCTTGGTATAAAGATCTTTAGTTTTTTGTAAAGTCCAAGGACTTTGAAACAAGATTTTGAGTGCATGATGAAGAGTACAAGACCTGTGGGGCTCAAAATATGGAATCCTAAATTCATCAAGAAAAAACAAGAAACATTTTTAAACAAAATAACAAAAAATTATAAATTACGTTGCATTAATTTCTTCAGAAATAAAAGATTTTTCTTTCTTTATACAAAGATATATTTCTATACATATATGTTATTGATCGAAGATAATCTAGAAGGTTTATAGGTCTGATAAAATAATTCACATGTAAACAAAATTAGATCTTTTGTTACAAAAAGCTTTTCTTTTGAATTAAAATTTTTTGAAAAGAGAAAATAGTACCAAATAACAGAATACGCCGTGAGCTCTTTAATCGTTCTTAAATATTTTGCTTTTCCAAAAATCGGGATCCCTCCGCCTTGCGATTTGAAGATATTTTTTACGAGCCCATTTAGGATTGCGATCAATGATTTGATTACCGTTGTCGAAAATTATTTAACATGCTTAGTTTTTTCCGTTAGGACCAAAAGCATATGATTGCCAATCGACTGGATAATTTACAGTAAACGACCTAATGACGTAGTTGATATTTGTCTCTGAGTGGAATTAGGCTGGAACGACAGTTTTCAGAATTTATAGAGATTCAACTTACTTGACACGTCAAGTATCATCATCAAAATAAGAATGTAAAGTCAATCAAACGAATCGAATGTAAGATATGATTGGCAATCGACTACGTAATTGGCCGAAATAACCGAGTTGACTTTCAAGAAGCTAAAGGTGACATTCCTCAAGATACCAACTTATTCAATTTTTGAAATGCCTGGAATGGCAAACCCATTCATTAATAAAAAAAATTCGCTGTTTTTTAATATTTTACTTTAAAAATGTAAACATTTTTTTTTTAAATTTTATCAAACAAAAAGTCAGGAATATTTCTGAAAATCAAAAAACGTTCTGTTTGGGAAGCTTACGTAAGTGAGACTAAAAAACCTAGGTTATCTGTGCAATGCACGGTTTTATTTTTTGTTGTGAATAATTCTACGAAGAATTATTGAATAACGTTATCATCAATGGTATTTATCTACATAAATTTTTTGACATTCCATAAAACTGTTTTTTATTCTGTACTGAATGTAAAAAAATTCACAAACAATTTGTAATAATTGAGTAATAATAGATTTCAAAATACAATCAAATTTACCTGCTTTTGCCATAATTGCACGCCACATTACGTGTTTGCTAAACTTTAGGTTAGTTTCACATTTAAAGTAAATGCTTGCATACATTTGGAAAAAATGTATTTGAATTGACGAGTCCCAAAAGGACGAAATAAGTCTTATAGAATCAAAAGTTTCCGAGATACGAGAGCCCCATATCACACCATGGTCACTGAAATTTAATTTTTCAACAATCCGAGTGGAGCAAAGTTGAAATTGTTTCCATAGTATACCTTGACTTGATTTATTTATTTATTTAAGGGGCTAATAGAGGGTGGTAACAAAAAGTGGTTGACACACTTAAATCTAAGACAAAAAATAATTACCTTACAAAATCAAAAATATTTACTAAAACCAAAACGTTTTCCGAGATTGAACGGTGTCAAAATATCAATAAAAATTGAGAACGTTTCGCCAATTATCATGAAGATTTTCTTCAGGAGCGAGAACCTAAAAAATCCAAAAGATTTTTTTTTTTGAGTCCAGAGTTTATTAAGCAATCTACTTTGAGTTTTTGTCTGCTTGTTTCAAGTCTTATGTTAGGGTTCTTCAAATGAGCTTATAAGCCTGCATATTGTGTTGACAAAACCGCGTGGATTGGTTCGTCTTTAAGATTTAGGAAAACCGCCATCTTACTTACACTAAACACCTAAATGTGTTTTTTTTTGGCCACTTTTAAGAATTAGTCCAGTCAAGTTACATTAATTCCCAGCAAGCAGAAAATCGTTTCAATTTCTTCATTTGGTCGTAAATAAGTGTAACCTGAGTTTGTACTATCCCAGGAGGTGAGCTAAATTTGTGGGAGCCGAACAAAAAGTGAATTTTGCCTTTTTTCAGTTTTTTGCTTGTAGCTCGAAAACGTTGGACAGAAAATTACATCACACATATATTAACGATGTTAAAATTCTGCGTAGAATGAGTATAAAAATTTTTTAGTTCGGCCAGTCCGATAAGTACTTAGCCTAATCGCAAGAGAAATATCGGAATTTTAACTGAATCGGACTTGTTGTTTTTGTTTTAACTGCGTGTGGAAGCGGGTTTATCCGCGGATTTTAGAAATTCTTGTTTTTGGAAAGGAAATCGCGCAGCGAAATCAATAACGTTTGGATGACTTTTTTCCTTAGACCGTCAAAAATTGGTTTCAACATGGTCGCACATCGGTTTTGATGAGCCACGCCTAGTTGCCTAAAAATGGTTACCATGGATGAAAACATGACTCCACGATCCCGTATTGGCAGACTGCCGATTGAAGGTGCGCCAAATAGCTGAGAAGTAGACATCTCAAAAGACCGTTTGGGTCATATTCTGCAAGAAATTTTGGACATGAGAAAGCTGTCGATTCGATGGGTGTCGCGTTTGCTGACTCCGGACAACAACCTCAACCGCGAGACCCCTTCAGAGCAGTGTTTGACGCTGTTTAAGCGCAATCCGAAGGAGTTTCTGCGCCATTTCGTGACCGGCGACGAAACATGAATCCTGTGGTACAGACCATAGTCCAAGGAACAGTGGAAACAGTGGACTAAACACGGATAACGTACTTTCTCGGATTTACAAGGTGTGATCTACATCGACTACCTGGAGAAGGGCAATACGGTCACAAGGCTGTACTATGCCGAATTATTGGGCGATTTGACGCTGAATTGTAGAAACAACGCCACTCTTTGGCAAAGATAAAAGTGCTTCTCTACAATGACAACGTGCCGGCTCACATCTCCGCCCTCGCGACGGCCAAATTGGTGGTATTGGGCTATGAACTGCTGCCCCATCCACCGTATTCTCTAGATTTGGCCCCGTGCGACTTCTTTCTGTTTTCAAAGAGAAATTTGAGTCGAATGAGGAGGTATTTGCGGCCACAGAGGCTACTTTGCTGACATCAACTGTATTGAGCTAAAAGGAGACTATTTTGACAAATAAATCGCGACGTTTCCAAAACCTTTGTTTTTTCGCAGGCTAAGTACTTATCGGACCACCTCGTATATTTTTTAAAATTTTTAATTTTACTGCCCATAGAACAAAAGTTTGAAGTCAGGGAAGCTCTTGAGGATGTTGATACCCTTATTGTCAACTCCGCCAATATCCCCAATTCCTCAAACATTTACGCCTTTAAACTTGTAATGGGGACCTCTCACAATTTCTTCTATTTTCCTAGGTTTGAAGTACCTGTTCTCTTCTACTGTCAAACAGAATCTTCCGTTCCTATATGCGATCAATGGGTGTAATACAATCTTTGCATTCTATAGAAGAAAGTTGAGGTTTGTCAAGCTCCTCGAAAAAACATGACTTTGCAGGAGACTGTCAAGGTTGTCAACCTTTTATATGCTGATTCTAGGGACCTTATTTTAGCAGGTCCACTGTTCCTGGTATCGCTCTATTTACGTAAGGTTAAAGATACCTCCTAGAACAAAACCTGTTAGGAGATGTTATTGAAATTTCTCGAAAAGCTTACTTTCAATCTCACTTTTCTGCCCTAACAAATGCAACCGCCGCCAAAAATATTCTGCTAGTCTACTACCAAATTCAAGGTTATTATGATAGCTCAAAAGATCCTATCAAATGGGGTTAGCGGAGGACGGGCTTTGGCTTGCTTTCCATCATGAACACAAAGAATCCAGTTCCAGCTGAAATCTTCAACAAAGTGTCTTGTAGATGCACGAAAATGTGTACAGGAAAAAGCAGCTGCCGCAATGTAGACTTGAAATACTCTAAAATTTGCCTCAACTGCCACGGCCAGTGATGCTCAAATTCAGGACCGTTTGAGTATCAGGGTGTGTCCAACACGGCGATTTCGTTGAAAAGAAATGAGCGAGGACAGCCCCTTTGAAGATGAACCCGATAAAGAGCTCGATACACCACCGTAAGTTGAGAACTTTGTAGATCAAGGACTATCGACCAAGAAAATGCGATTATGAACGCTGCCTCATTTTCATTTGTATAATATAATGTGAAATATAAGTTTAGTGCAGTGAAATTTAAAAAAAAATTCCGCTATCTAATCTTTGATTTTGTCTGCTGACCGAATTGGAAGATTTATTCTACGCAGAATTTTACTCTCTTTCATATACAATGTGATATAATTTTCCGTCCGACGCACTGTTTTCGAACTACAACAAAAAACTGAAACATGGGCAATAATTTACTATTTTTTGGGCTCCCATAAATTAAGCTTATCTCCAGGAGTGGACAAGCTCAGATTACATTTATTTATAATCAAATGAAGGAATTGAAACAATTTTCTGCTTGGTGGGAAATAATTTCTAGGAAAGTTCTTATTTGACGGACTAATTGGCAAGGGGAGATCTTGACGACCAGGTGCCGAAAGTAACGTGTGGATTTTTTGGAACAACATGGTATTCTGGTTAACCGTGGAGTACCCTGGACTACTGCTAGCTCTTTATATTAGTGAAAAATGTCAAAAAATTCACGTAACAATCATAATGAAACTGATGCACAAATGGCGTTTGACCAACGACCAATGACTTTCTGCAAAACTACAAAAAAAAACTTACTTTCGTAAGATGTTTTGGCTTCGACATAGTATTTATTACACCCACAGAAAAATTCTATGCACTTAAAGGTTTGGGTTAAAATTATGGGCGACTTGCATCCTTGAGTCCAGAGGACTTGCCTTACAACTTTTTGGAACGACCGCTACCTCAGTTTCTGGAGGAATTGCACGATATGAGTAGCCGAGGTTTACCTCACTTAAAGCCATTGGATTATTTGGTAGTGAATTTAGGATAATTGCCAGATGTAACTCGATAAGACAAACGACTGTGGTATTTTTGATATAATTCGGAGGTCAATGAGGAGATGCATGGAGTCTTGCATTCTTAGCATAACTAGTCACTTCCTAAAATTACATTAAGAAGCTTTAGATGTAATTTTCGAAAATAAAATTTTGTTATTATCTAAAAATTTTGCGTTCAGTATTTTCGAAACAATGCGCCTTTAAAAAAAACATACAAATGACAGTCAATGTTAATTACCAAAGTTTAAAAAATAATACATATTGTCTGTTAGTATAAATGATTGCATCTCCAGTTGTAATAACAAGGTTGAATTCAATTAATCGTCGTTTATACGGTTTCGAGAGAAATCCCTTAATCAACTTTTATTTTCGAAACTGAACCCTACTTATTACGCGCATGTTCTAGCGGTGCAATTACATAATTTTAGAATGAATGACGAAAGTTTGTCGATATTTTAACCATCCTCGTTTTAAGTATCATAAGTAAGTGGTCTAAAGTGTAATTAAGTCATTTTATGAAGTGTTTGTGGTTTTATGCGTAAATTATTCAATTACCATTAATATTGTGGCATTAACTGACGGAGCGAGACTAGAACTTTACGGAAACATGATGGTGTCGAGGAAGGAACTTAAGATGCAAGAGGAAGGAAGGAAGGATAGGTAGAGAAGGAAGAAATGTTATATATTGCGTTTATATAGAAACCACTTCAGAATTTTAAGTAGGGGATTTGGCATTAGCAATTACGATTGGGTTAATAAATACGCTTCGTAATAAAAATATTGGGAAGTAGCGTTTACAGACCTTTATCTCGTTTAAAAAAATCGATTACATTCACTTTCAAATGCGTATTTATTTAACAGCTATTATTTGGGTTCTTATCTGAAAAAGAGCTATAAGAATAAAAGCGGTAATGGGTCTTTCCGAATCTTTCAATTTAGCTCTTTCTTCCGTTGCGTAATCGCAATCATTTCCAATTCCCGTCGTTTTCCGGCAAAACCGATTTACTCGTTCCGGAGGGATCTTATCACTGAATTACTTAATAGATCCGAAGATTTAGAATTCCGAAAAATATCTTAATGACCCGGTGAATAAATTTTTGGTTACTACAAATAAAAGTTCGGTTTTGAAGTACAAGTAGTTAAATGAGGAAATTATAATGGGAAGATGGGTTACGTTAGCTTTATACATCCCTGCAATTCTAAGCGTAATCCTTGTCAAAACGGGGGCAAGTGTCGAAAATCTGAGTAAAGACCGTAGGTCAGTGACAGCATTTGACTTTTAGATGTACCCCCGCAGTGCCATAATCCTTCAGGGCGCGCACTCTCGCTTGCTTTGACGCTCCTAAAGCTTTCCCTGATATATGACGATCTGATTCATGATCGCAATAATTTATTAGAATTCTATTCAAGTCGCCACCTATCAAAATACTGTCGTCGATAGTGGACCGTTTAATTGAGCTTAAAGGGTGATAAAATCCTTTTCTTTTAAATTACGTCACAACACCGACACAGGTAATCAAGAAAACAATATCACGATACCTGCTGTGCTGTATAATGAGACAGGGTTGGGATTATGGGGATAACCCCGAAACGGGATGGGGCGAGATTATCTCCATTCTGGATTCCTTCAGCATAACAACTCAGTATTAGATTTGCTTGTTATTTATTACTCTTATAATTAAATTCGTTTTAATTCTAAAGTACACTGACAATACATGCCATAAGCTTAACGCAAATTACCGAAAGTTGCAAATCGTATCATCGGTAATTCCCATTACACTAACAATTTTCTATGTCAAAGCTCGAAGTTAGAAATAGATCACCGAAAATAGTTTTCGTATTTAAAAAGCACGAGTCGATGATATAATGAAATGAATTTTACACTTATTTTGTGTAACATGATTCAATTTTTAATTTAGTCTAGACAAATAATGGTTTATTTGTGGTGGTAACATTTCCCATAAGTGGGGCGTGTTGGCAAGTGATTTTTTTGTCATTACTCACGTCGTCAGTTTTGAAACCGTAATTAAACGTGCTTCAAACCAATTTAAACGGAAATCGTTTGTACCTAATCATACTACTGTAACGACCACATTAATCGTACTATGAAAACTAAATGGGAATCTCTTTATTAAACAATTTTTATTGACAACGATACAGGAAAACCAACCAACACGCTACACTTAAAACAAAACAAAAGTGAAACCGAGATTTTTTCTTTTGATTCACAATGTCCGCAATAACCCTTTAATTAAAATAATATAAATAAATAATATTTTTAACAAATTACATTATTAAAGAATAGATTAACACAACAATATAATTCTTGAAAATCTATTAAAATTTTAAATTCTTGCGGGGGTGTGTATTAAAAAACAAAAACAGAGCTATTGTTGGTCAGATTAAAAAACTATACTGGGTGTCTCAATTCTCTTGTTTCAATCCGATATCTCGGCTGACATGATGCAACTGCAACTTTTGTTTTTTAAAGTTTTCCAAGAAGTCCATGTGCAATAACGACATGCTGCTAAAAGATTCATGTGCCAAAAGTTTACTGAGCCCAAATGTTTTGGTTATTATTTAAAGGCGATCTATAAAATTTATCTTTTCTAATGAAGCTGTAGGGTTAGGAGATCTAGTAGATATTCATTTTTTTAAGAAAACAATTTTTGAGACAAACGGTCACTACTCGAGCGTTGTGGGTAAGTGAACCGTCTTGTTGAAAAAACATGTTAGGGAATATTTTCCAGCAATACTAGAAGAAAATTACTATTCCCATCAAAAAAGTTTTGTCAAACAATGCAATAACGTCGTAGACATTTATCCCCCAGATGCTCTAAATACATTCAGGCGGTTTTTAAAAGTATCTTAATAAAAGACTCTAAGGATCTGCTTCTATCCTTCCCAAAACAGCGACAGTATGTTTTTCATTAGTAAGACTTTTAACATCCTCCATATTTCAAGACCATATCTAGGTCTAGTATTTTGAAATGGATTGTGGATGTCACAACACACTTGGAAAAAATATAATTTGAATTTCATGTAGTGTATAGAACTGGATTTTATTAAGTTTATGGTAAATATAATTTTTCATTAATGCCCTCATCTGATTCGTGAACTAACTTACCTATTAGTTTACTTTATTAAAAGTTTTATTGGATGAAATTAATTTTACGATGTTATGATCATGTATACTGAACGTGCCTTTCACAAGAGCAAATAATATAATGTTAAAGTTGTCTCAGATACGATCTTACTGTCTCCTTGTTTTCTGTATTCCCTTGTGAATTTTGTATTCTAAGTGAGGAATTGGAGTGTAAATAAAGAGCTGGATGGGAATCGATAAACTCAGCTGACAATGGTTATAGTATCTCTTATCTCCAGACTATGCAACACATTTACTTGACACCATAATCATCACATTTTGCCAATAACGTATAGTTTCGATAAAAATTTAATATTTTTGATGTTATTTGTCATCAATATTATTGCTTCATACAGCGACGCCAAATGTCCACCATACGTTAAGAAAGTGACACGTTTTGACTAGTATAGCGGACACTTGCCGTGTCCGTATCGGTATGGTATATTGCCTTTCCGTACTTGGGCTATATTATTCTGATTGATATAATATAAGTATTAGTATTCCCCAAAAACATGTATTTTTTTGACACGTACAAGACGATCGCCATACTCCCATTTTTGTGTAAGAAGTATTACTGACTAACTTTCCTCAGAGCCTTGACGAGGGGCAAATTATACGACGATTTTCTTGCTGGCTCCCGATCTAGTTTTTGTAGTTTGTCTCTTCTAATAAAAAAGTCCAAGATTATTACTTTGGCAAAATAACTTGATAACTTCTATCAAAATGATAACAACGAAATACAACTTATTAGTCGTTTATTGAAGGTGCTTCTGACACGTGTTTTGTTTCAATGTATTCTGCACTAACAGCGTACCTCGCTTACTCTTCTCTCAACAAGAAATATTGTGAATCTGATATTGTATTCATTTTATATGAAGAAGAAGACAAAGGTAGACACAACAATTCATACCACAAGCCGCCATTGACTGAAGTTTCATTTAATTAATAAAATGATAAAGGAACTTTAATAAAATTTGATTTTAGCAAATTATATATAATAATATTAATGGGGTGGTTTCTTGAAAATTTAAATATTCCTACAGATTTGTTTGTAGATTTACTAATTATCAGGTTCATTTTCTGATCTACCGATTATCAGGTCCACTTTCTGATTTACCAAAAATGTTTTAAATCTACCTAAAAACATACAATTCACGACTATCTTGAATCATGATTATTGTCTGACTATATTGAACACTTAACGTAGCAAGTTCTCTCTCTCACTTTCTCTTGACGAAGCTAACATAATAGTCACACAAACTTTTTAAAGTCGAAACCCGGTGTAAAACTAACAACATAGCCAGTAAGTACTGATCCTGTCAACATTAATCGACCATGTTGATAATATTTTCTTATATTGACCGTGTAAGATCCGCTTAACCCCCCCTCTCCCTTTCCTTTGATTTTGAACGTATTATAACATATTTTGTGCAATTTTGACTTATACAAAATATTGTAGTACCAATCAGTGGTATTGTTTTTTCATAAATTGGTTCTCCGAACCAATATGTTATATCTCTGCATTTTTGAACTATTTTTATACTATATAGTGTTTTGTTAAAAGCATCTGCTGTCTTGGAAGAATTGTTTTTACGCAATTCTTATAGTAATAGATACCTGTACAAAATGTTTTTAATTTAATTTTTTCAAAAATTTTTATGCCACACAGTATTTATTTTTCTCAAAGATTGAATAGAGTTTGTTTACGATCATGTTTCAAAAAAGTTTTATTCTACACTTTAATAATAATTAGATTTAGTTTTTCTAGTAATTTATCTATGGTAAGTAGAAAGTTGACATGTTTATAGGAGTTTAGAGATCAGTTTTTTAAATTCTTTTCGTGTGGCAGTAGGGTTATCTAATATGGCATAGTTAACAAGTCTTTAATTTGTTGTTCTTCTTCCAACTCTATTTGGGAAACTAAAGATTGGAAAGCGTAGTCACTTTATTCTTCTTCACTTTCATTCTCAGCGATTTTTTATTGTTCACATTGTTCTGCACAGTTTTCTCGTTTCCATGAAGTTAGTGCTCGCTATGACCATGACGAGAAATTAGTCCAAGTTTTTGGAGAACTCGGCAATTCTAATTGTCAAAATTCCAACTAAAATACTTCAATTATTTTTTGTACATTGAATCGTTGCTTAAAATATTAATTAGTCATACATTTTTTTTAATTTGGGGTAAGCGTAAATTTGCAAAATGCTTGCACAAATCTATGACTTTAGAAAACAATTATAACTAAAAATTTAAGCCCTTATTTGTTGGGCATGAATTTACCTGGGGATTGCTACAACCAAAACGTCTTTCGGTATTTAACCTGGTCGAAATGTCTAAATTAGTTGTCACTCAATGGATAGAAAAGATAGAATTAATTAAATTTAAATTTAAAAAAAAACACCACTGGTTCGATTCCCGGTGCAAACATTCGGTCACATTCTCTTGCAAAGCAATGACAAACCATCAAGAGTACAATTGCTCTTCACTTTAGTCACATCGGAATCTCGCCATTAAACTGTAGGTACGATATGTGTCTACTCTCGTGCAACGTCCGGTAACGGGTATGCAAAGAACAAGATATGTGCATGTTAACATTGTAAATCCAATCTTATTGAGCAGCTATCCTTTATTCTTCATTCTTTCTAACTAAGGAATACAACTTACAAGTTCTCACTACAACGATCTTAGTTCTTCCTTAAAAATATTGTTCAAAAAATAAATACAGTGATTGTCGTACCGAGGTAATTAATTGTTGCATCAAAACATTTTTAAACTTTTGATTGAAAAAAAATGTGCATGATGCATATTTTTCAGAATATTCTAAAAATTCTATAAAATGGTCTACGCTACCCTCTTCGCTATTGGAATCTCATCAAGTCTCTGGTATTACCAAAAAACTGTCATTTCATCGGACCAGAACAGTAGGTACTTTTCGAGATATTGTATTTATACACGGACGGATAGACGGACGGCGGCGTCAGAACAAAACATTTACTTCTTTAATTAATGAAGTAATGACCGACTTTAATTGGTCAACAAAAGTAATGAAAGTGTGGTGTTAAAATTTTGATCTTCAGTCAAACAATTTTCTCTTCAATCGTAGTCCACAAATTTCAAAATTATATAATATCAAATCTTGCTAAAAAATGTTATTAAATAACTGCTACTCAAACTAGTGTAGACTTCATTAGTCCATTCCTGGCTTCAGAACTTCATGGAAGGTGTCCAAATAATACTTTCAATTTTTTTGCAGTTTCTCCAATGTACAGTGGTGGCCAACCTGCGGCTCTTTGAAGGATTATTTGTGACTCTTTTGTGTTATTATATTTCATAAAATTATTATAGTTCCATATGTGTTTCAAAATGTCTTTTAAATTACTGACAACAAATATTAAAGACTAAGTGCAACGTAGAAGTTTTAATATTAATTTAATTATAAAGTTAGCAATTTATGTGGACATTATAAAACCAATTATCATCATCCTCAGTTTTTTAATCAGTACTCATCAAATTCCAAATTAAGATCAGATAAAAATATCTTTTTTCTTCAAGCGACAATAAAACGGCACATTATTGAACTACTGAGAGACGCTAAAAATGCTTTTTATTGTCTAAACATTAAAAAGCAACAGTTCTTTTGTTTTCACAACTATTTAGAGGTTGGTATCTCGCTTATGTCATATTGTGAATGTACCAGTAAAGTACCAACTTGATTCGTCGAGAATAAAACGTCACTATAAAACTCAAGAATCTCGAAAATTTGAAAACAACACATGAAAATTAGCAATCAACGCCTGAAGAAAAAATAATATACATATTTCACTTGGAGTTAAAGAATATAATTGTTTCGCTTAATTTGCTGTCTCGGCTAACGCCTCGCCAGCAAACTTTTAAGCTCAACAATGATATTGTTTAACACCTAGTAAAATAATCTACTATTAAACACATATTTAATTGGGGTTCACGAAAAATTTTAAGTTTTGAAAAATGGCTCGAGCTATCAAGGAGCTTGGCCACCACTGGTCTAGTATATTGTGTTAAACTTGGGTTTACTTTCGAAAACTATGGATTTCAGTCTCTGCCAATAAAAGAGTCGTTGAGAGTTAAATCAGTAGATCGACTTTAGATCTCTGCTTCTGCCAATCCATCGTCTTGGAAAGTCTCCATCAGATTATGTCCAAACGAGTTAATCAAAATGAAATGTAGCTCAGTCTTGTTTGAATACAACAACAATTTCATCTAGCTGATGATAGCGACTTTATTCAAAATGTCAGCTAACCGTATCTATCTAGACGAAAGTTCAACTTTTTTTGGACTAATAATCTGTTCACTGTTCCATTGAAATTATGTACACAGATTTTGTTCTTCTTTATGTTTTTGCCAAATCCGATGAAGACTTGACTTGTGGATACTTATAGTCCTCTCTAATGACTGCAAAGATTAGTTCGGATTTCAGTGTCAGCTCGTCAATCGGCAAGCGGAAATATGGCTTTTTTTACGATCTCATCATGCTCAAATTCATTGAATTTCGTTACAAAGATGTAAGTTGATGAAGACACAAGAAAAACTTTGTTATTTTTTTCCTCCACATATTAAAATGGATTACAAAAACACAAAATTTAGAAACGTTATATTAAATAACGTTGCCCAGTACCTATACTTTAAATCAAACTCTTCGAAACCGCAGCCTAACTTGCTCAAGTTTTGTACTTTCTTGACAATATGAAAATTTAATTTTTCCGCAACCCGCACAATTTCGTTGTAGAAGACGAAAAAGATAGTTGTGTTTCTAACAAATTCGTTATAAGTACATGGTAATTTTCTACATCTTATGACTGGTGCACCAACTTGTTTAATTGATTGGAATTTATAATTTATTTTGCTATCTCGACATTGCCACTGGTACAGTTATTATCATAAAAATCGCGTGATAAAAAAAATAAAAAAAAAAAAAAAATTTAATTTTTAAAAAAAAAATTTTTGGTGTTTAATTTTTTAAAATGGTGGAAATTTTAAAATAATTTTAAAAAATATAAAAAAAAAATAAAATTAAAATATTATTATTGGGTTCGTAGTCTAGTGACGACGAGAAATTTTCTCGAGCCAATTTAGAAGGTTTCCTTCCACCGTGCTTCGGAGGGCACGTTAACCCGTCGGTCTCGGTTACCATAACACCTATGGAAATCGTTAAAAATATATCATAGCTACTTCCAAACCGTCTGGCCAGCTTAGAAGTGTAAGGCCAAACTCCCCTAATATAGGGATGCGATGCTCCTACAAATGAACGTTAAAGGTTTGGAGATGATAATGAATGAAAACATCTTTAAGCAAAAGCTGGAATGAGTGATATGGTTATTGTAGTAGGAAAATACGAAACAAACTTTAAATTAAGTGGCACGTGGTATTGTTAATAATACCATGCACCAAATAATGGAAGAAAACTAGAAACAGAATTTTAAACTTTTTGGATAAGCATATTTTTTATTCTTAACTACAGGCTAGACAGAAAAATATAAGCTTATCTTTTTTGGTCAAACTCACACATTGGGATTAAAAGAAAAAAGACTGTTGGTGTAGTATGTAGAACCCTCGAACAAGAATACTGGGGCGTTAAATGCCTATTCTGCAAAAGGAAGTTTGCCAAATTATATTATCTATTGCTGAAGAATCATGTAAGGTATAATCTGAATCATTAGATTTGGTGCTGAATTTTTTATTTTTAAATTGTGTCTTGGAGAAACCGTCATCTTAATTTTTGGATATTTTGGGCATCTTCTGCTATCTGATACTGCATGTTGTTGGTAGAATATTTTATCAAATGGAAAAATTGCGGGCATTCTAAATTCTATCATCAAGTTACTGGGAGTCATTACTTTTAGCCAAACTTGCTCAGATTTTCACCAAATCTCAATCGTGTGATTTTTCTACGTGGATCTCTATCCAAAACTGGAGCCATGGTATCGTCCTAATGGTGCTCGAATTAACGATATCTAGTAGCTCCAACTTGTGTATAGTGTTTCTCAGTAGACAAAACTTATTTTGTGTTTATCAAATGCAGTCACAATGTTGGCATCTAAATAAGAAGTTGCTTCATCAAATAAAAACAGACATCTCTCTGGAGGTTCATATTTAGCATAATGTTGTACCCAAATGGCAAAAGTTTGTTAGGACATACTACCTTTCTACGTCAAAAGTAGTGCAGATTTAGCGCACAATGAGCATAGCCACTCATCTATTTTCCGTTTTTCTTTAAATAAGATCATCTGCGGAACAGATTACCTAACTGCGTTCCCATATGCAACCACTGTAACATTTTCTACATGCTCTTGAGTTACCATATGTACTGTTTTGAGGCCTTGATTTGATAGAACTTTTTGTTTAGTAAATCGTCAGGCGACACTTATTCTCATTCATGTTAAATATTCTGTGGGGTTTGTTCATGAGATTAAGGTCCAAAATTATTTTCAACAGTTTACGAAAAATACACAACAACATACCTATTAAATTTTTGAGCTCTGGCGGGGTTTAATCAATTGGACTTGTCGCTAAACCACATGGGATTACGTTTATAAAACAGTACATTGACTTCTTACAAGCCATATTTGATATTTGGCTGCATTTATAAGAAATACTTTTATCTTCTACAAAACTGTATACATTTTTTTGAATAATCTTGTGTTTATGGGCATCCATGGCAAAACGAAAACTGTGGTCACATAACTAAGTTTCCTGTCCTTTGTTCAATAAAGTACCACGACGTAGTTTTTAAACCGTTCTACGGGTCAGCAAATGTTTTCTTAAAGTTCTTCTAGGAAAGTCATATTGTTTCATGGTCTTTAGCACTGTCACTCCATCCTTGATACTCCTCAAGGGCCTTTCAAGGGACTCGGTCTATAGAAACCGTTTCTCTGGTGGTATTTCGACATATTTCTTCAGAAACAAAGAAAATAAGGAATTAAATTAAAGCTTTTATTTCTGAAAATATTATAGTGCATAAAAAAGCCAATACTCCAAATAACACTGTCCTCTTCTAGGGGATTCTAACAGAAGTAATTTTGGTTGAATAATGTGCCTTGTTATCACACACACACCAAGGTCTTCAGAAAATACTATTTTGTAATTTTTATCTGTTGTTTCCGTATCACTTGAAACTACAACTTTATTATTGTTTCTGAAAATCTAGACTTGCGTTTACATTCTTAAAGTTTTTTTAGTGTTGCTGAAATCGTGTAAGACGTGTTTTTACAACAACTCACTGAATGTACCTACTTTTTTTAGCTAAAAGTTGGGGATATCAAAAAATTAAAGAACAAATATAATCGTTAACAAAAACGTCAAACTTGTTTGTACAAAAATTTCTCAAATTTAACACGCGTGATGGATGAGAAATTTAATATAATCGGCCAACATAAATAATCATTACAACATTTCTGACATTCTTGGGAAATGGGGTCAAGTAATTATACCTGAAGTATCGGATCCGCCTGTCGGTTAAATTTTATAGAATCGACTCATTTCTATAGTTGATGAGACTAAACAAATTAATTGTAATGACGGCATCACACTTTGTATTTTTCTAGTGTAACCACACGCGGTATTGCCTAATCAAATTCGATAAGTTTTATCATGAAAATGTGCAATTGGAAAACCCTAGACCTCAAACCAAGCTATTTTAGCGGTTTGTGTCAAGCCTAAAATAACCATTGCTATTGCACAATTACATCGTATAAATAGTTATAACACTTGTGAAAGTACTACATGACATGCAAATTTCTAAAAAATGATTTTAAAATATCTGATATTTGGACGGACACTTAATTTCACCATTCCCTTTCAAATTTGTTTGTATTGTGTATTATGTCTTCCAAGAAATATCATAAAATTGGGAATGTGTGGTAAAGTGGTTTGGAATTTGTTATATTAATAATTTTGTTAATTCAAATTTTCAAGATATTTACCCTTCTTTGATGATTCAGTTACGTCGACTTGTGGTCGATCATACATTTTAGAAATTTCTGGTTTTCACATTTATTTTTAAAATTTTAAGTTTGAATTTTTAACAAAATTTTGTTCATTTGTTTTGAAAATGAAGTGCTACGGAACAGGATATAACCGTAAGAACAAGGAAGGAAGGAAGGATACGGAGCTCAATGCTTCCTACCGGTTACCATTCAGTCACGTGCTATTTAAGATCCACCCCATTTATACGTTATCTTCATTTATAAAACTACAAATTAAATGAAAACGAAATTTTTTATGGGTACTGAACACTTTCAATGTTATGTGAATTACTTTCATCTAATTTAAAAATAAAACGGGAAATAAAATTTTTAAACGAAGGGGTTGTTTTCTATTGGAGAGGATGTATGTGAAACTGGAACGGGCATCCCGACGCCAGAAGTGTTTAACACGTATCAGATATCACTTGGCGGTGTAAATTGTTTGTGGTCAAGATGGTATAGTTCTGTTGCATTTATATACGTGATATGTTAAATAATCATCTGTAATTAGGGCAGCCCCGTCATGTGGAGGCTGCCCACATGTTCGCCGGAAGACTTATTGTTAGCACGAAGGATTGCTGTTAGAACATATCCCAGTGCTCTGCCACAAAGTAAATTCCATCATCCTGGAACTATGATATATAACGGTAAGAAACCATAAAGGACGCAATAATACCGCTTTCTGCGTACCTATATACATTCATGACACTATTTTAATTATGTCGAATCTCTTTGTTTTAATTCTAGTTTCTTATTTTATCCGACATATTGTTATGAAGAACAAATACTTTTTTTCACCCAATGTTACAATATACTTTTATCACTTCTGTTATAACTCTATGTAAATTCACACAGTAATTTTTAATGTAACACGCAAATCCATTATTTACTTGAATAAATAATAAATACTTTTACTTTTTTCATATAACCGAAAAAGCTGTAATCTCATATATGTAATTTCAATTGTTGTACAAATAATACTACCATAAATGCATAATAAACAATCTATCCCCGAAAGGATGCCTTTCTTGCACTTAACAGTATATATTGTAAAGAAGTGGGATATTATGACAACGTTTATTGTCTTTTTCTAAAACTAAATGTGCTTGTTAAGTGTGCGAAGGTAAATTAAATTAATACATTTTTTTAATTCCGCATGGTAGCTATTTTAGATTAGTTCCATTTAAAGTAATTGTTCCAAATTTAAATTTCGAATCAATTCGGCACTTTACACGTAAAAGGAACTGAATTTTAGTTTACAAATCCACGACGAATTGGAAATTTGAGAAAAATTTGACCGCAATTTAAATTTAATTGTTTCTACTTATTCGCTCGAATAAAATTACTGATTCTTAAACTCAAATTATTGTGCTTTCTATTGTTTTGAAAAAAATAATATTTCTAAGCTCTAATATTTATAGAAAATAAACCGAAAGGTTCCATCACTTCGATGAATTCCCAGCAGAAGTATCGGTTTATAATCGGTTTAAATAGGGAACAGTTTATTGATATATTTTTCCGAAAATTTATCGATGTCAATTTGTTTAATTTTAAGGTAAGCTTTTTTCTCCAATTTAATTTTAATTTAAAAAATTGCCCTTTTTAAGGACCCTTCGGGGTTAATAGAGGTTTAAGTAGAAATGACTTTGTCGTTCAATAAAGATTGATAGTCAAAAATAAAAACACGTTTATCATCCATAAATAAATAAATAGATGAACGTCACATTAATTAAAAATAACATTATAAAAAAATACATGCATCTATAAATTACACTACAAAACCAACAAAACTAACGATATACCTTGAACGAAGGCTTGAAAAAGCTCCCGCCAGAGAGGCGAAACGTCGGCCAGTTTAACTTAAAAGATTGAATTTTTCAACCCAACCTCCAACTCCGAAGGGTCTCTAAAAAGGACAAGTTTTTTAAATTTTATTATTGCATTGCAACCGGTATTGTACACAAGTTCCAAATCAATTATCAACTTACATTGTAATAAACATTGTAAAATACACTCTGCATACGACTATTCAAGCACTCCTTTGTTCCTCAACCCTCCATTATGCAAATCCTTTCGAGTTTTCGAAAGTTTTCGAATTATCATAATTTGGTGTTCTAGTTATTTAATTAATCACCTCAGTGTCACTTTGCACCAGATTAATTAAAAAATAAATTAAATATACATTTAAATTACAATTAAAATATATAGTAAAATAAACTACTGTGTGTCCCACGGAAAAGTTGACAAAAGCATTTACTATGTTAAATCAAAATTTAACGTATATCTTTTTTCTGGCACAATCCGAACACAATATAACAATATATTATGTTGGATAGATAAAATAAAACAAATTAATGTGATAATAAGGATGTTTAAAGTGTATTTTACTAAAAAATCAATAATATTTTTTATGAAATTTTATTTATTAACCGAATGGATTTTTATTTAGACCTTAGACCTTCGTGGACGAATTGGTTAATTTGTTCTCTTGTAATTTTTCTGCGCTTTCTAACTAGGGTTCGATTGCAATGTTGTTTTTGTTTATTAACTTATAGTATCATTATAATACAATTTTGTAAAGTGAATTTAACTTTTTGAAAAAAGGTTAAACTCATTTTATAAAAATTTATTAATAAGAAAAATTACGACAATCGGAATCGTACCCGGATTTTTCCTGTAATCATTATAAAAATTTTACTATTTTTTTTTATTAAAATACGCTTTAAACACTTACATTACTACATAAATTTATTCTCATTTATCTATCTAATAAAATATGCTGCTATAGTGTGTTTAAATTATGCTAGAAAAAAGATATACCTACATTAATTACATTTTTACTGGGAATTTGGTTTATATGCGAGATTTAGAAAAAAATAAATTTTTAAACTGATTATAACCATTTTTAGTAATAAAAACCTCCTTCCCTCTTTCAGTCACACATTTTACCACATTATATACAACCCCTTAACAAAATATACTTTTTTTATTCATACCAATGAATAACATACCTATAGGTAAATATTTAAATTTTAATACTTAGGTATTATGTTTCAGTAACACAAGTTTAAATAATATATAGTTAATAAATTTAGTATATAGTTTTATTAGGAGTAAAATTTGCTTCTACTCTAAATAATAACTGATATATCTTTATTTGAAGGTTGATTATATTCAGAAGAAAGAAAAGTTGCTATAAATATAGGTATATTGTTAATAACGATATTCTAAAGGTGTTTGAGGTTAAATTAAGGTTGTTTTTTATTCTGTATTTTTAATTTGTTCGGGTGTTTTTATCTAAAATATTACTTAAAATATAATTGATTTATTTTTTATATTTTTAAAAATGAAATCAAAATGATTTTTATAGAGGAAAAGTATTTCCTTGATTACCTTTATGATTTTATGAAAAAATTTTCATTCAATACAATATAATCTAAAATATTTAAATTTTTACTATACAGGGTGACTTTTAAAACTTACAATTGCTATAATTTCTAAACAAAAACGAATTTGAAAAAAAACAAAAACACGTCAATTTTAATATCGAGAGGGGCGATTTTTGATGTATTAATGGCAGTTGTGGAATCAACCGCCTAGCCTTCAGAGACTACGCTTAAGAATTTTTAAATGGCATGATTCCACTATGTGATACGTCATTGTTCAGGAAATTTAATTAAGTGACGTACTTATTTGTTTTAATTTTAATAATATTTGAGTGTACGGATTCAATTTTTCAACTTCACTCTACTTACTTTATTTCCAACAAGATGGAACACCTCCTCATTATCTTCGACCAGTTAGAGGATGATTTGATAACCGATTTTCAAATCAGGGAATGGCTGAAGAGAGTTAATTAAATAGCACCTGATTTAACACTCTTAGATTTTGGTTTGTATGGTCTTTTGAAATCAGTCGTTTTTAAAAGTCAATCAGAGTACATTGAAGACGAAAATTACTTCAGAATGTCGCTGAAATCCGCAAGAAACGTTTGAAAATGTTTGAAAAAATTCGAGAGTAGGCTCTATCATTGTCTTCAAAATTTATTGAAAGACAACAAAACAATTGTTCATTTGTTAATTACAAAGGTTAAGTGGGTCACTGAAATCCTTATTAATATTTTTAAAAATTGACGTGTTACAAGTGGGGTCACGTCATTTAAAAATTCTTAGTACGTCCAAAAATTGTCCCCCTCGATATTAAAATTCGTTTTTGTTTAGAAATTGTTGCGATTGTAAGTTTTAAAAAAGTTACCCTGTATAACAATATCTCAAAAACTAAAAAAAATTGACCTCGGATTCAAACACTTTAGAAAGGCGTATTTTGGTTATTTTGCGAATTGTTATAGTTATTGGTTCGGGTCAATCAGATTTTTTGGGTTTTTATTTACCTTTCATAACATCACTGAAAATTTATCAAACAGAAGTTCTCGAAGATGAGGCATTGTACACGATTATGTGCTTATTTTCTTTTCTGATTACTTTGTTAATCTTTTTTGTTTTATTTTAATAGGCTCATAACTAATTTGCGTTTCACTATCACATTCTACTATTGAAAGCAGAATTTTTGTACCTTGAACTTTATTTTTGTTTTTCCTTTTAGGTGAGAATATCGTCCACTCCTATATGTAAGCAATACCAGTGGCGCCCACTAAGTAACTTCTTTATTTTTAAGCTCACGAAGATCAGACCCCCCTCTCCCATCATGTAAAAAACTACCAAAACAATTTGCTTGATACTGAGTACCTTCATTGATCAGTCACGTACAGAGATCTGCAACAGTATTATATCATTTCTTCATCTTTTGAACCCGTACTTGAATTCAGGCTTTCAATGTCAATAGTTATTCCAATGCGAATTTGGATGGATCAACACTTGATTCTTTCTTATTATTAATTTATATAGAACATATAAAGTATTGTTTATAGATGATACGTGACTCTTATATAAAACGAAATGACAGTAATAAATTTCAACAAATAAGAAAAATATATATCGGGTGGTCTATGACGAGAGGAAAATACTAGACGAGATAATTATATAGCTCATTTCCAACAAATAAGGTCATATAAATAGGTGTACGATTTTCAACTGGTTTAGAGATATTTAGTTTTTGACTGTTTCCTTGATTCTTAGCAACATTACTCTATATTATATCGAATTTTATAATCAATGATTATATGCCATGATTCCGAATAGTTTCCATACATGGATTTTTTTAGGTCTATGCCTTAAAAATGTTTATTTTCTGAAATTTCTTAAGCCATTAATTTAAACTTGTGAACAAAAACTCAAATAGCTGCTTAATAAGAAAGAAGAAATTTTAATCAATTATAATTTATTAATACAAACATTTTAGAGTATTGTGTAAAAGTTTTGTGATATTCACATGTAGTAAAAGTTTTATTGAAAATGTTCTAAATAATTATCTCCTCAAGTATCTTTCTCTAGCCATAGAACACCTTGTATAAGTATACAGTGTGAGTAAAACGTCGGAATAAAAATAATTGAATTTCATCAAAAATTATTGGACACGTTGATTTTATTTCTTCAGTGTATACATTTTTTTTGGGTTTTGTTTTCATACTGTGACGTATATTTGGATAGTGCTTAAAATTATACGTATTCATTGATGTACCTTAGTCCATAATATAACTTTAGCATTCATGCTTCTCTACACAATCAAGTTTGAAGTACCTACAAAGTAAACTATGGAAAAAGGAGCTGGCCATGAAATATTGATACATTAATAACAGTGAAAGTCAAACAATTGAAGGTTTTTGTTTGTATTTCAATTGTCTCGTGAAGTATGAATTCTAAGATCATACTATAGTATTGTCAATGAATTCGTAATTTTAAGAATGAAAACAAAACAAATGCAACAAATAATATGTACAATAAAAACAATAAAATTGACCGTGTCCGTGAATTTTGACGAAATTTTTACTGAATTAGGTTTAGACTGTATAAATCATTAAACTGTACTGTAAGTCCGCCAAAAGTCTCAAATTATAGTATTCATTTAAAACAATGCTCTTATGTACTAGTTGCGAAGTTTGAAACACAAGCCGCAGGCGAGTGTTTTAATCGTAAGAGAGCGTATAGAAGACCTTCACATGCATGCATCATACAATATTTTATCTACGTCAGAACTAAAATTTACAATTGGGAACAGCCAATGCATGCCGTTAACTTTTTTATTTTGAATGTTGTGTGTTGTTTAGTTGAGAGACATCGTTATTAACTAAAATCATTTAATAATAATGAAAGTCTAATTTAGTTTACATTGTACTTTTACGCATAATTATTTATTAATTAATGTGCTACTTACAGGCTAAACGTAGATACATTTCAATTCAAAAGCTATATATATATGTACTCGATCTCAGTCTTTGTTACTTTTTGCTTTTCTGTACCTGTCCTGTACCACTTGCAGTAACCTATCTTTACAATCTGAAATACTACGCTCTTTAATCTCTTTTTGGTCTTCATCTATTTTCTTTCATTATTTCGTGGTTAAGAATGATTTTTTTCTTCCTTTCTTCTGTCCATTTTAATACATCTGTATTTTATTATAATAAAAGCTTACGTTTTAAAATAATTTCCTTTGAGGTTAACACTATGGACAGCTGTTTTCGTTGTTTTGTTGTTGTTCTTACTTTGGACATGAAGGGAGAAGACTTATGAAATCAAAGGTGTATCGTCTGTTTTGTTAATCTTATAATTGTGAGGAATTTTAGATTTGCCACTTCAGGAACAGGCACTGCACCGTCATTAAGAAAGTCATAATCTGGTAAAGCATAATTCAAGTTTGACAAAAAAAATCCGATGCTTTAAACTTGAGTACAGTGTTCCCAAGGTTTGCATATTTTGATCATATGCTTCAAAAAGAACTTTGTCTAATGGTAGGCTGTTTTATTTATTTGTTCGTATGGTACATTTGAAATATTGTATTGTGATGTAAGTGTTATGTATGATGCCCCAGAAGATCAGTATAAACCTGTATAGTATGGTGACAAAACCGTGTGCAATAGTGGATTGGTTCGTCTTGGGAAAGCATTTGCTTTAAGGTTTAGGAAAACCACTAAAACCTAAACGTGCCAACCCTTACCCACCTTAGTATTCATATGTAATAATATTAATTGAGTGTGTAAACATTATAGAAGGTAAATAAAAACATAAGTAAAATGTGTGTCTAACGACATCTCGTGTAACATGGACACGTATGAATAGTATAAAACTAAGAAATGCCAACACTTAACTGTAACGACTGTGAGTGTTAAAGTGCATATCGTTATCAAAGCGATAACTTTAAAGCTTGAAACACACGTGTGTCGATAAAGCTAAGTATTTCTTGTACAGTAGCACACACGCAATGAAAGAACACCTGATGCAGCATTTCTATACAACTGTACAAGACGTGCAAATAAGAACATAAAATATATAACTGCACAGCCATTGCATGACGACATACAGGGTGTAACAAAAAGGTAGGTCATAAATTAAACCACATATTCTGGGGCTAAAAATAACTCGATTGAACCTAACTTACCTCAGTACAAATGTGCATGCAAAAATAGTTACAGGATGTCAAAGTTATAATTTTTTTGTAAGTAAGTAAGATTAAATAAAAATTTTGGAACCTGCGAATAACTTAAAAATTCATTTATACTTTATTTTTTGTTATTTGGAATTATTGTGGTATAATGAAAAATCTCGATAACAACTAAAGAATCGACATCTTTCAAATATACTTTTTGAGCTTATCACATCAAGGAATGAAAATCTACGAACAACAATCCAATATACTGAGAGGCAAAAAAGTTATGAACATTTTAATGTACACGAAGTGCTGCTGGTGGCGCCATCTACGATGTACATCAAAACTGTGATCAGATTTAGATTTCTTATGCTGAAAAACTGCTGAATACAAACTATCGTTGAAATCATGCTTTTATTAAGGAAAATATTACTAAAAAACTTTTTAAAAATTATAACTTTGACACCCTGTAACTTTTATTGCGAGTTATTTTTAGCCCCAGAATATGTGGTTTAATTTATGACCTACCTTTTTGTTACACCCTGTATAATGGACCGGTCCAAGCGCCAGTCACGACAATGACAAAAGAAATAGTACGTTAAAGAAATAGCAAACAAAATAATGAAAAAACAGATAATCAGGACAAGAATACAAAATATTGCTGCACTTCAGATGCCCTTCAGATTCGTAACAATTGTAGTAATATGACTAAAGCCATGATCAAATGGCTGTAAAAATGGTATAGAGAGGAAGAGAGAGGAAAACACATCAGAATTGTTTGTTTCTTCTTTTCCTGAGATGAATGGCTATGTCCCTGACACTTACTAAACAAATTGGTTTTCGATTAAATTGAAGAGTTGATGTATTTAGGGCCAAGAGGTCATTTTCATCTAATATGTTTTCAGTTCTTTTCTTATTAGCGTTGACTTTATGTTGTTGATTAAATTTTTTGGCTAAATATTAAGCATTGTTCTAACAATTATATGTTGGTTCTGAACCAAGTTTCTGATTTTTCCGTTCATTGAGATCGGTCAATGAAGCTAAAGAAATTTCCTTTGCAATGATTTTCCCTCCTCCGTTGAAGAAGGTATCGTTATTGTTGTGCCGCTTTATTTACATTGTATGGTAATATTGACTCAATAGCAGCGAGAAGTCGCTCTTAAGACTATTTCTCACGTCGTTGTTGATCTTTGTCGATCGTCTACTAATTTAAAATAATTGATTTGGTTCAGTTCAAATGTTGACTGAATGAATTTTAACAGTTTTACGAAAAAAAAAACGTTTTTACTATTTCTCCATTTAAGAGAAAAACGTAAGATTAGTCATTTTTTTCTAATTTAAAGATTTTTGTACCAAATTGCAAAATAATATGATACATGATTAAGATGAAATGGTTTTGATGAGGATATTTTATTTTTTATTTTCCCTAGAAAATAGGACTTGCTTCAAAATGAAACAGATTTTTACCTAAAAACAAAACAAAAATTATGAAGGCTTTATTGGCATCAGTATCAATGAAAAATGAAAAACTATTCTTTTAGTTTAGAATATGGCTGGGTTAATAGGTTGATTACCTGAGTTTCAGTTGTCCAGTTTGAAATCTCGTCCGTTTGTTTGAAGTTTCTCGCCCTTACGATAATAGGCGAAACGTTGGCCACTACAGTTACCATTACAATTTCGACATTGTGCAATCCAGGATGAAGTCTTTGTTTTAACAATATGTATGTCCAACAGGTAATGAAAATATTTGTAAAAACATTTTCTAGAACTTTCATTTCAACGTTTTTTTTTCGACAAATAAGTGTTGCGACATTTAGTGTCGCCGTGTGCTATTGTAACACGACCGAAAATTAATTTATATTAAAGCAACTTAAGGCAAAGTTATTTTTCCCCAAACGTTTATTTGATAATTTAATCAAGTGTCCTTGTGTTTTTAAAGTTTTGCAATTAAATAAAAAATCAATCCTCAAAACTGCGTATTTGTGTGAGTACCTTTAAGGTTAAGTTTAAGGTCGATATATTTAGTTTGTTTAGTTATTCCTGCTGATTTACTTTTATATAACTGCCGCTGACGACATTTGAATTTGAAAATCAAGTGCAGCAACACAAAATCACAACTCTGTTGCCAATCTAACAAAAATAATCGCAATAATTAAAAAGTTTCCGGTATTTAAATTTCGTAGTAAAAACTATTTTTTTACAAAGTGTTTCTAGTGTCAAATTCATACTTTGAATGTTGACAAGTTGGTTACACAATGATGCCAACCTACAATAATAAAGTGTAACTACCTTTTACAGGTATAGTCCATTAAACAAATTCCATATTGATGGATTAGAGCTTTAGTTATAAATCACTTATTATTTTAGGCACTTGAGTGGATAACTCAACCAAAATTAATTATGTTCATTAGATTATTTCTTTCTATAGCTATGATCGCATTCTACCTCTATGTCAATACATGTTGTAAGTAGTAGGTACTTAAAAGGATAACTGAATAAATAAGAAATAAATTAAATTTAAAAGAATGTAAATGCTATTCTCGTTTATCTCTAACCGCAAATACCAGATTTTATCGAGGTCTTCCAACCAATTAATACCAATCTTTTGAAAACTTTTCTAACCACTAGCGTTGAATATAATAAATTTGTGTTAGAAAAAATTTTTGTTATATAAAAAGATGGCTGTTTTATTTCAGATCCATACCAGCTACTAAATGCTGCTTCAAGTCGATTGGTTGCTCAGGGTTCCGGACAGATCCAACTGTGGCAATTCCTGTTAGAACTGCTCGGCGATTCGGCGAATTCAGCTTGCATAACGTGGGAAGGCACCAATGGAGAATTTAAACTGACAGATCCTGATGAAGTTGCAAGACGTTGGGGAGAAAGAAAATCTAAACCAAATATGAATTATGACAAACTTAGCAGAGCTTTAAGGTGAGAGTTGAAAAATATGTCTGTATTCAGTTGTTTCGAAACTCGGCTACTGTAATCATGCAGATTTACTAAACAATTACTAGAAACTCAATTAATATCTACACTACTTAAATATATTCAATTAAGAATTCTTGCTAGTGCTTAAGTAATTTTGTAAAACTATTGTCTATAATTGACGCCATCAGAACTTACGGTTATGAAATCTGTGACACGTGTAAAATAAAGCATGTGATCCTAAACATGTTATTATTGCAAGTATTGTATAATTTAAATTACTGATACCTACATAAAATATTTTGTTTAGTTAATGAAAAAATAGATACAAAATCAGCTTGTGATCCACATCATTAATTAAATTTGAAACACAAACTTTCAATTACGTATTATTTCAGGTTGGCAACAGATTTGTGAATTTACGTTGCAACACGTGACAACAGATGCCAAAGTAAATGAAATTTTTGTCTTTATCACGATTTATTAACTTATTCGTTTATTAAATTTGTTCGTAAACAATATAAAAAAATATTACATCAAATTCTTGAAACCTTAACCTAAAAAGGAATTGAATAATAAAAATTTAAGAATTGACCACGCTAACCAACTAATTAGTGTTGCCAACCCATTAAAGTTGTTTAAATTTTTATAAGTATATCTAATTCAGTAAATGAAATAAGGTAAACAAGTACATACTCGAAATTAAATTTCTATTAAATTATACTACTTTCTATCAGTTTTGTGTAAAAAAACAATATTAACTGTAAAAAATTACGAAGTGAAAGTAATTTTGCAAAATGCATTGTACTATTGAAAAAAGATTTTAAAAGCTATTTATTGTTAATATATAATTTATATTTTTTTTGGGTCTATAATAACTGTATTTTTAAAATGTTTGGCTGTCAAACAAATTCTAACCTTACTTTTAAGTTTTTTAGCTGCTTCTGAAACATTTGCGGGTTCAGATCAAATATTGTGAATAGGTACTACAATCGGAAATACGTTTTCAGAATAATTTTTAGTTGTTTATAACAGAAGGAACCTATTTACATCAGACTCAAACATTTTGTAGCTGGCTGTCTAACTACCAACCAAAAAGATAAAAGTAACTGGCATTTTGGTTGAATTAAACACCGTCAGAGTTTTTGTTATGTGAATTATCACATCACTCCTCGTACAGAGTTGTTGGATGAAAAGACAATTTTTGTAGTGAGATTTGTGGATATTTGTGGTGTTCATTTGGATTGATTTGGCGTAATTTCTCTTTATAACCATCTATTCCATGGACAAATTATGGGCTTGTTTTACGTGAACTGTTCTAAGTTCTAATTCTTTTAAAGTTTTATTTGAACGTACCTATGACCAGAAATATAGAGTACTAAATTGAAAAATATACAGGGTGTTAGGTAAATATCCGACAAGAGTTTGATGTCACTCAATAAATATAACGAAAAACCTTTATAACTGTTTGGCATAAAATTGCTAAAAAGTCAAAAAAAAATATTTGAAATTTTTCATAAATTGTGATACTTACCAGCCTGTGGCTATTTTAAGGTAAATGAATTTTCTGCACATATCTTAGCAACAATCAAAATGTATTTTGACAAGATCAATGAAATTGATTGTCAATTACTTAAATGTGAATTACTTACAGTTTTCTCAAAATGACATTAGATAATCAAAATAGTAATAGCCAAATCTATGGAAACCATTTCTATGTAACAATCAACAATAAAACGATTAATTAATAAAGCCAAATTAAAATGAGCAAAAAAAATCCAAAATTTTTTCGATAATTTCCAAAAATGTTATTAAGGTTTTTTGTTCGATTTATTGACCACCATCACTAAACATATTTTCACCCAACATTTACCTAGCACCCTGTACATATTAACATATTTAACAAAAATAACAAAGTTAAGGTCTGTTATATTAACCAAAGATATGCTCTATGTGACCACCATTATGTTGGATGATTAAGGACCTGTATACATCGAGGCTGTGAAGTTTGTTGTGCGGGAAATCACTCTATTACCAAAATTATCCCTAATCATTTTCAACCATTGACCAGTGGTATGACTCGTCGCTCCGTCTTGCTGAAACCTATGTCTACGCAACAACAGATTTCTTGCTCTACAAAAGACTCTAAGCTCTACAGAAGGTATCAATATTTGGTTTTGATATTGGTCACTATTAGCGGTGGCAGTACGCCCTTCATTATCAGTAAGCAAATAAGGACCGATAATTCCATTTCCAGAAACTACATATTAAATGGTCACTCTTTCTTCATGAAGTGTTGTTTTAATGAATTCCTCAGGTGGAGTAAAACCAATATACTTAAAATGTGATCAGAAAGTGACACTCGCAAAACCAGAGATTAGTTAACAACTCATCATCTTCATAAATGTTAGCCAGCATTCGAACACAATACACTATACGCTGTGTTTTATTATGTTCAATTTATGGACATTTGAATTTTGTAAGAGAAACCACCAATATCCTTCACTATTAAAAACAACAGATGCTATTTGTACACTATAGCCACATTTAAGTGGGACACAATTGCGCTCGGCTGATTTATGAAAGAAAATGAAAAAAAATTGAATTTTAACTATTATTTTTGTTTTAAAAGAGATGTTGTCAAAAACCAATACAAACTAAATTTTATTTTACATTTGAAGAAAATAGTAGATTATTTACTAGGGTAAACATATAAGTTGAGCTTAAAAGTTTGCTGGAGTGTAGGACAATGAAACAATTATTTGCTCAGTATATTATTTTTCTTCAAGCGTTATGCTAGTTTTCATGTGTTTCAATTTCAGTTCTCAGTCTTATATGCTTTTATTCTCGACGAATCAAGTTGGTTTACTGTTACATTATATGATAACAGTACCAACCTCTAAATAGTTTGGAACAAAATAACTGTTTCTTTAATTAGACATTTATCTGCCAGTTCAAGCTTTTTTGTCTTGAAGAAAAAATCATTAAAATCTGACTGACAATCAAATTTCAGTTACCATAAATAAGTGGGACAAAGAAATCAAACGCTCAAAATTTAGTTTAAAAAGAAATTTTTCGAAATTTGGTTGAATTTAAATTCTTTTGTGCCTATAATATTATAAAAAACTATTTGCATATTAAAAATAAATGCGTTAAAATTTGTCCTTAAAATGTCACCGAAGCCACATACCACTATTGCGCAGCGTAGCAATGTCGTTTTACTACATGAACAAGGTAAAACCGTTTGAGAGATTGGAAATTTAAAATCCACTGTTTTCAAAATTATTATTCGTTATAAAGAGAATAACACCCTCGAAAATCAGAAGGGAAAAGGTCGTAAGAAGATATTAACTCAGCGCGATAAAATCCGTGAAGAAAAATCTATTCCAAAGTGCCGAAAAACTTGCTACTGAAGGTGAAATTAGCAACAGGTAAGTCGGTTGGTCGATACACTGTTACAAAATTCTTAAATGAACATAATATTCGAAGGGGATCCGATGGACGTCAAAGAGTGTGGCGACCGGATGGAAAGCGACTAAATAAGAAATATACCAAAGGAACAGTAAAACACAGTGGCGGCTCAGTAATGATTTGGGGTTCGATGTCTCACAAAGGGGTTGGATTTATGGAGTTCGTGGAAGGAATTATGCGAAAAGAAGAATATATGGGTATACTAGAGCGAAATATGAAAAAATCAGCAAGAAAATTACGTTTGGGGTCCAATTTTGCATTCATGCAAGATAACGATCCCAAACACAAATCCAAACTTGTCACCCAGTATCTCGAAAATATTGATGTGAATGTACTTGATCATCCGCGCCAAAGTTCGGATTTGAATCTCATCGAACATTTGTCGGATGAAATTGGACGGCAATTGATGAAAAAAGACATTAGGACCAGAGATGATCTCAAAAACAAGCTCAAAGCTTTTTGGGGAGGTGGGCATTTGTTCAGAAATCACTGGAAAACTTGTTGAATCAATGCCGAAACGGCTCGCTGAAGTGTTTGAAAATGAAGGAGGAATGACACATTATTGAATCCATTCGTTTTTAATTTTTTGAAACTTTTTTTGTATAATTAAAACAATTTTTTGTCCCACTATTTTATAGCAATCGCTATATTAACAAATATGTTATCTTTTTCTTTTTAACACTTATTAATTTAAATACATTTTTTTTTCATGCAAAGTCCAGAATATTGAAATAAACAATTTTTGTAAAAAAAGTCTAAAAATTCCTTAAATTTCTCATTTTCTTCCATAAACAAGCCGAGCGCAACTGTGTCCCACTTAAATGTAGCTATAGTGTATACCCAGTTTTAAAGCATGCTTGTTTTCCTGACTTACCTTTTCGTTGTGTTGCAACATTGCCAGTAGTTTTGATTTTTAACAACGTGGTTTAGATTTTTGAAGCTTCACCTCAAATTGAGATCCAACCCATTTGATGCTGGGTCCATTATTTCTACCAAACACGTATGATCGATTCTAAGCTTTACATATAAAGACTTTTCCTTCAGTTGTAAGCATCTTGTTCACAGACTGTCGGCCAGTTTTTCAATCATTGGTTAACTTAATTATAGGTTTACTGTCATGGAGATAATTGTTGTCACAATTGTCTCCATGGAAATTAACCAAAAGTTAACGTTAACCAGAGATTGAAGAGCTGCCCTAAATTGTATATTCTGACAGATAACAAATCAATACGACTAGAGTTACAATTTCGGTAACTGGTATATCGTACGGTCATATTGTATTTAGATTACCTTGCCTAGTATGTTGATTGAAATCACCTGGTAATCGTTAACACCAGCTTTATAATTATACCTACTTAATATCTATATTTTTGTTGAGCCCTCGCTACACAGATCTGTTTAGACTTAATTTCTGTGCTGTTTATTGCTGGGTCGTACAATTTGTAAATATTGGGGAATGTGATCTTAGGCAATTTTCTGGGGATAGGTAGTCCTGCGTTGTTGCTTATTACCATAAGTTTAAATTTTCTAGCTTTTCTTAAAATTGTTCATCTGCTTCTTCATTCTGTTTGCTGTTATAGAAAATAATCGATGTTATTAAGACGGAATAAACACTGAACAATGTTATCACTTCTTTTTAGATATATGGATTCTTTTTCTTGAGAATTCGATGATGAAGTTTAAATGCGTTTCTTGTCTTGTTTCTTATATTTTGCTGTGAATATGTACACCAGCTCTAATTTTGATGAAGGATCGACTTTTTCGAAAGTTTTAGTTGTGTCATATAATTCCAATCAATGCTGTTACCAAAGCACTAATGAAATGCACGTCTGCTTCCACTTGTTTCTTTTGTTCTTTTTCTGAATGTGTCCACGTATGAGAAAGTGTTGTTCTTAAATATGGCATTTAATGTTTTTTTCGATCTTCTCCATCACATGGAAATGGCTTGACCAACTTGATGATGAAGGGCGATTTATTCCATTTCCAAGCCAAAACTTAGGATTTTTTTTCTTGATGTAGACGTATGCACAACAACCGAACTTGATGCTTTTTGATCAACATATGACCACGTTACCTTCACCAAACTTTTTGTCAATTATCACACACACGCGGACTCATATTATTGATTGCCATAATCCGTTACCGTCAATAACCTTTTTACTCTCGGCGGGAACTAACAACCATTGCGGTTTAAAAAATATTCGTTAGAGCTATAAACACTTATAAGTTTGTATACACTGAGTCCAAGATAAGAATGAACAGCATGGGGTTCTTGAAAATGGTAATAGATACAAGGTCGCTCAAAATTTAAAAAGTTGGGCAATTTAAACTATTTCTTACAAAATTAGGTTATAAACAATTATGTGTGATATAATGTTAACACAGTACCAAATACAAGATGGTTTTTGTATGCGGCTATATAAAAAAATAAAGTTGTTGATGGTTTCTCAGAGATGAAATGTTGGATTAAAAATTTGAAAGCACCGTTTTCTAAAGCTCTAAAAGTGTCAATGAAAAAGTGGTTTAAGATTTTCATATTTTTAAAAATAAGTACAAAAAATACGAAAAGTAAAAATTAAAAAATGGATTTTTTGCAAAATCTCGAAACCCAAAATTTTCAAACACCATGTAATGTCCATGCAATTTGAGCAACCTTGTATCTTCTACGTTTTCGTTCTTATCTTGGACACAATTTTTGGTTTTACATACATTATTAGTTATTTTGAGGGTTAATTTCTAATTAACCATGAATTAGGTAAATCTTTATATATAAAAATTGATCGTGGTTTGTTGTATGCTTAAATCTTAAAAAGACTAAACCAAATTGGATTCTTACTTCTGCTGGTTTGTTCATGATTCCTTCATGAAGGTTTAGAAAAAAAATCGAAAAATTTTTAAAGTTGTCGTTTTACCATTTTCTATTAATTTTTAGAGTAAAATAGTTTACATTTACGAATTTCAGCTAGTTGACGAACTAGTAGAAAACACACAGTACATTAATTTCATACAATTTCATACAAAATGGACTAAATAGAAAAAATATTGGAACAAACTCGTTTTATAAGCAGTAAAAGCACCTCTTCATTAAAATATTTGCCCATACGTAGTTCGTATTTTAATTTTGGACGCGTGCTCTAATACGCGACTTTCGAAACTTTTTTTTTTTTTAGTATACTATTATAATCTAATTAGTCTCAGGATAATTTTATGTTTCCCCGAATGATGCACTTTTAATTAGCCAACGTTGTATTGTTCATAAAAATGTTTGTCATTTGATAAAATTTAAATATTGACATTAGGATGTTATCATTAATTTCTTTATTTATCTTTTTTATTAGCCGGGATGCAATAAAGACACGCGTATTAGTTCGTTATAATGTGTTACTAATTTTTATACCCATATGTTTCGATTAAAAGTTTTCGTAATGAACGATACATTGTCTAATAAAAGAACTCGGTATTTTAAAAACGAAATCTATCTAATATTAATGTTTACTAAGAAAAGGGCCAAACTTTGAATTCTTATTTATTTTGATAGTATAACAGATTCTTATGAGAATTTAATTTAAGTCTAAGACCACGTACTCTTCATGAACTAAAAAAAAATCTTAGACATTTAACCTCTCCAAATATGCAACTATAGACTGTAGTCGAATTCTTTGTTGCTGCGATTATACTCACCCCACTCATTTCACTAAATAATCCATTTTTCGCAAAATTTCCCCCGTGCAGTTCCTAAGTTATTGATGGATGTATTGAGACTGAAGATGTTTGGGAACCACTGGTTACAGCTTGAGGTTCACTTGAAACATTATTTTCAAGTTATCGCGCAGCATGCACTGCGTTTAGGCTTAGATTGTTCATAATGTAAACCTGACCGTCTACTTTGATCCTAATCTGATAACTCGAATGTGTTTGGCACTTGCTGGGTACCGACTGGTGCAAACCTATATCCTATTTGTACATTTTCATTTCCATGGTGAAGAGTTCATGCACTTTCTACTGCAACCGGTCACATTAACGGCTTTAGATGGGAGATGATGTGGTCGGTCCTTGTGGAGAAAGATGTATTGTTCTATGGGTTCAATTAAAAGCAGAATATTACGAAATATCAAAAACGGTTAGTGGAATAAGGTAGTCTGCATTTAGTGGTGATAGAAATTAAGTGGGTTGGAATGACATCACTAAAAAACATCTATTGGGATGGTTTAATATAAAACGCGCTAACAAAAGGTCACATGTCACATGGACAGACCTCAACTCTCACAAGATGCTGAAAATCTCCCAGCTTGATAAGATGCTACTTAGAATATCAAATATTTTATATAGAAAATGAGAAAAGTAAAATTCATTAACTTGGTGTGTGAAATTGATGACCAAAAATGACCACAGAGAATATTGTTAATTAACGCAATCAGGATGTAGTTAGAGCCTAAGAACTGAAATGTCAGGAACAAAACCCAATCATCAAATTACATGGCATAAACTACTTAAAGTCACTGGCGATATACATGCAGAGCGAATATTGCATAATCATAGATTACTAGGCTGTTTATCTTGCCTTAGGAATCTGAGGTTAGTTTCGTTAAACATCCAGAACAATAGTCCGCGATGTCATTCCTATTTAGAGTTACGAAATTTCACTAATTCATTTACTGTGTCTACTGATCAATTGCTCATCGTGAGGTTTTAAAATTTTTAATGGGCCTGAGTAGGTACACGTGCTGTCTATGGGATTTATTTAAAATATGATTCCGACCGCCCCTGCTACCAACCCACAAGTTTCGTTAATGACTTGTGGATCGAATTATTATCTCGCACGTTTCTCAGCATTTATTCAACAACGAACCAGTTTGCAACAGATGTTTACAATCCCACATCTAACCTCATTCCTACTTATCGCCAAAAAAATATAATTGAGAAGTGTCTAGGTTGCCCAGTTTTGTGGATCGTTGTTCTTTTACAAAAGAAAGTAATACATCTTTTGTATTTTATATGCAAACGGTATCTGTGTTTGCACTAACAAATAAATCGTTTTCTTTGATGGTTTTGGGTAAGTGATCAAACAGATCAACAAGAACGTATCCAAATAAAACTTAACTTTACGTTGAAATGCATATTGTAGGGTGTTTTATGACGAGATGCTATTTTTAGTTTATGGGCAGGTAGTCCGAATTCAAATTTGCTCTATCAGAAAAAATGTTGCCTTCTTCTTAGCGCTTCTGGTTGTACCGGAAGCAACCATCAACTTTGTTTTTTCAAATAGAACACCTTGTATATTTCCATACTTTTAAATTTTACGTTAAATTTTAAGTTGGCTTTATGCATTATTCACTATACCATCATTAGCCGTTTTCGAATTGTATTCATGTTTTTTGGAAAAAATTGGCAAATGAACACATTTTCCAAACCAATGTGGCCCGAAACCGTTCGACAACTCAAACAAATTAAATATCTGACTGATTGAACGAAACATTACCTGGATATAAATTAGTTCCGTCAGTTTTCCAATTTTATTGCAAATAGGATATGTAACATATTGACTTACATTTTTTTCTTTTCTCGAATGATGTAATGGAAAATAGGGTGTTCCATTTAAAAAAATTGTTTCTTGGACGTTTTTATTTGAAAAATCATTCACGAAGTTTGATTACCTATTCTATACAGCAGAGCAGTATGACTGTTGTAATTTATATCCAGAGAATATTTTCTCCAATAAATTACCTATTAATTTGTTAGAGTTTACGAACGGCTTCGTATCACATTGGATTGAAAAATATGGTTCATATGTCAATTTTTTTCAAAAAACATGAATACTTTGGAAACGGCTTATGATAAGTATAGGGAATGATATATAAAGTCGACTTAAAATTGAACGTAGTATTAAATATACAGGGTGTTCTATTTAAACAAACAAAGTAGATGGTTACTTCGTGTACAATCGGAAGTATCCACTCAATATCATCAAAGCCGATATTTTTTTCAGATAGAGCTTATGTCGAAACCTAGTGTTGAGAATTTTCAGAATTGAATTTGGACTACCCTGTACACTATTACCTATTGTTAGTCATACAGATATTTCTATACCTATTTTAAACATGTAATTAACGTTAATTGCACTTAATAATGGTAAATCATCAAATTTAACTTAGACACTTTCTTTTTTTTTGTTGCATTTCTAAAGGAATTACGAGTATTTTATGCTAAGTCAAGCTAAAAGGCTTACTTTATATAAATAATATTCCTTTTTCGTAACACCACTTTAACTAGTTGTTTATTTATTTCTCTTCTTCATAATAGAACCGAGTATATCAATAGCTGATATTATAATCACTCTTTTTTGGATGTGCTGTCAGAGAAGTAATGGAATATATAGATTACAATAGATGTTAGTTCAGTTTTTTCATCACTGATGAATTATACAGTGACCGGCAAAGAGTTTGCAACAAATGGGAAAAGTTTTCGTAATTGAGATATCCGAAAATTTCTTTTGGCAAATGAATTTAGCATATTGAATGACAAAAAAAAACACTTTGGGTCATGGGACCACTGTCATGGCGGCAAATTTAAAAAATATTCCTTTAATATGTAAAAAGTGAGGTTAAATGACAAGATATTGAAAAATGCCTAAAGAAAAGTTGTTTAGAATTTGATTAGACGTCTATGTGCAAATTTTCAAAAGAAAATAACGACTTTTTAAAAAAATCAGTTTTCCGGCATTTTTTCCGGAAATATTGAGAAAACAAAATTTTTGCGTTTGATTTGCATAAAACACATAAAACCAACAAATAAACTTTACAATTCAGTAATTTTTATTTATTAGTCTACCAATGGACGGTAAAGAACAAAAAACATTGTTTTTTTAGGACGAACTTTCTTTCACTCTTTGTGGGTCACTGTATAAGAAAAAAAATTCTTTTAATTCTCTTTTTGTTTAAAAAAATAAAGAATTTGTGTGCCTACATGAAGTATGGAGTGAATTATTTATTTCCTAAATTGAAAATATTCAGAAAAAATTGTCCGACAAACCCCGTACCTAATTATACCAGGGCAGGGGCCTGTATTTTGTGACCCTTTAAGGGTCAGATATTAATGATAGAGCTGTTTACAATTGTTTGAATTCAAGTTTTTACTACCTAAAAATGCAATAGTATACAGAGTGTACCATTTGAAATAAGAAAGTTTGCTTTATCTCTGAGAAAACAAAACACTCTACATACAAAATCATTTATAGGTGGTAAAAACTTGAATTCATACAAATTTTGTCTAAAACATTTTCTCTATTTTTAATGTCTGACCCATCAATCACCAACCACAGGTGGCCGCCCCATCCTGTATATTAGGTACGTTGTTGTATTTATCTGGTGCTGCTAATAGTGTCTTTAAACTAATTTTTGAATGAAATCATATTCATAGTAAACACGTGTCCAGTATAGTTTTTGGTGCAGTTTCTTGGTGTTTTCCTGTTCGTTAAAATAGATCTTGCAGTTTAGAGTTGTATTCCTATGATTGTTTGAAATTGTTTGCTTTGACATCTGTTTCAGTCCGCTTGCATCATTATCTGTTACAAAGAGGCGGAGTCAGGGATTGCACTGGGATTTAAAAGTTTAATCTCCTTAGCTCTAAAACCCGCGATATCTTTTTCAAAGATAGCAGATGTTTACTAGCTTGCTTGTAGAAGCTCACCAAACTCATAGCGAGTGATACACCGTCCAGGATGGAATTTTATCAAAAGTTGGCCGAAAGCTTAGCAGAAATTTTTCACATACTAAATACATCTTTGTTAAGCGGTTGGATGTAGTGAGTTGTGTGGTTAGGATGGCACATCAAAACAATGTCATGTTGATCGGCAAAATCAGGCATTTTGACCGAACTTGGGCGATCTGTTTAAAAATGATGCTACAAATGTTGATTTTTTTGACATGTTGAAAGCACACCTAGGGAGCGTGTTATCGGTACAGCCATTCAAGTCTACGTTCGTTGTCTTTGTAAGCATGCTTTATAATTTAATAAAAATCAAAAACAAAAACTTTGTTTTTTGTTGGTGTTTTAAACAAATAACGACCGAATATTACTAATTAATTATGCTTAAAATCAAAGTGCTATAAACTATTGGAAACTTGACAATATGACAACTCCTCTAGTGTCGTTTGCCACGAAAAGACAAACACTACACCTTATAATATAGAACGATGTTCATACTATATACGAAATTTTTTTCATGTTCAAACGTTTTGTAATTTAGTATCCACCATCAAAGTTTGTCATTTTCATAAAAACAACAAAACTATACCATGTGGTTTAACAGAGTCTAAGACTCAACAAAAGAAGTTTATGCCATAAAATGGTTTGAAACTGAACCCAAACAGTGTTCAAAGTCAACACTAAATTAGTTTCTACAATTACCTACAGTTCAAATAACTTGTTTTGTTACAGGTACTACTACGACAAAAACATTATGTCTAAAGTTCATGGAAAACGGTACGCGTATAAATTCGATTTTCACGGGTTAATGGCGGCTTGTCAAGCACAAGCTCAAGGTCAAGGAGAAATGGTATCAAGTTATCACAAATACCAACCACATCAAAGCGAACTTGGAACTGCACTTTATCCAACAGGTCCTGGTGGAACGCCAAAAATTCCAAGCATATTACCATCCACATCTCAACACTCTCAATCGAGTTTATTTCCACCGCCGGCTTATTGGCCTTACTCACCTAGTTCTTTTGATCCCAGAGGACCACCATTTAGCTAAATATATTGATTAATTTAAAACATTTGTCCAATTCTACCTCATATTTTGTCTCGTTTCATTATTTCTATTATATGTATAATATACATCTTGCCACATCATTAAAAGTCATTAGTTTTAAATGTTAAGAGTTCCTTAAATTTATTTAAAAAATACTAAAAGTTTGCGTTAGAATAGTATAGGTTGTTGTTATTTTTTTTATATTACGTTTGTTGCTAGACATTACAATTTTCTATGTAATTTGTAAATTTAATGTGTAATTATGTTCTTGTTAATAAAATTTAACAATAAATATAATCCATGAATTTTTATAGCCCATTTTTAAAACTTGATGTGCGACTCTCACTATCATATACCCTGTAGGTATATAAAATCAATGAGCCTGAAGCACGAAGAATGAACAGGAAAATAAGCTAATGGTAGTTTAATAACTAATAGCAGAAATTGATTTTAATGATTAATTACGAAAAAGTTACATCGATTGATTCTTTCGACACAGGGTTGCCAAATTCATTTTACTCTATCTAGATACCAAAGTTACGCATATCAGGTTTCTTAGAGATTAGACTCCTAGATACCGTGACTTCTTTTCCTAGTAACTCGGACTCACTATTAGCAAACTTGACATGAAGTTTAACTAGTTGTAGAAACACAATGACTAATACTACCAACAATAACTTGCTTCATAGGGTCATAGCTCATAGATGTTTCAACAATCTTTTGACACATAGTCTTTTTTACTACAGAATTGTGTTCACATCAGATTCGTTCAGTTTCTGCATAGCTGAGACTCCTGTTGCTTGTTTACAGTTTTATTTATTTAATTAATTCTAGTTACACTTTAAAAATTGAGATCTGCCCACCCCAAAGTAAAAAGCCAACTGCCAAACACTAGGACAAATTCCCCCCTCCCCCTACTACCCACATAACAGAATCCGTAAAACGACACTACAATGATTCAGCAGAATCTTATCTCAATTCGAGCTAAAGAGAAACAACTGCAGCTGTTGGATAAAACTATCGAGCAGTCACACCATTACCCTCTCGGCTGCTTTTAATTGCGTAAGTTGTTTATCTCGTTTTTTAAATTCTTTTTTTCATCTTCATCCTCAAATTTTACAGCTCCATTTTTTATCATTTTTATTTTATTTCTGCAATTAGTAGGTTGTGGTCAGTTTTCACTCTAGTTCCTCTGTATGATCTTAAGTATTCTAATATTGTCTCTCTTTCCTTCTTAATCAAAGTGTGGTTTATTTGGTTCCGTTTTCCCCATGTACCTGTAGTTTTTTATGTTTAAATATAGTACTCGGGTTTGTTGCGTTGGTATGTGGTATAATTTCAAACCATAATCGCGTGTTATTTCGTGTACTATTTATTTTTGGTCACATCTTTTATAAAATTCTCACGACCTATTTCTGCGTTATAATATCCTACTACTATATTACTTAGGTGTTGTTTTGCATGTTTCTTCTAACAAACGGGAAAACACCAAAAAAAACTGCATATGAGTATCAGTATCGGTTCGCTGATGATGATAGCTTAGCTATTGAAACACGTGTCTGAGTAAAGTTTTTTCGTGCAGTTTTTTGGTGTTTTCCCGTTTGTTAAACATACGCTGCAATTTAGTGTTCCATTCCTTTGATTGGATTTTCCTGTTTCTATCAATGTTGACTTTGTTACTAGTTTTTCTAATATCTGTGTCTAGTGTTTTTTTGGGCTTTGTTTTCTCGTTTCCACCCTCTTTTCCCGACTTTTCACTGTGAATATTAACTATCAGTTTATTATATCCCAACCGAAATTACGAGGGTGGATAAATAAGTACTTAACCGATATAATTTGCCATGATATTTAAGTACAAAATTTTATTTATTCAACATCATCACTTTTAGTACTTACACGTTTAACAAAACGAAGTAATTTTAAACCTTTTAAAAAACATATTTTTCTTGGTCTTCAAACAACTGCACATGTGGCTTTCTCATTTGTCAAAAATGTCTTACCTTTCAAATGTTTTTTTAGTTCTGTCTGACAGTGCTAAATCATATCACCTCTTTTTTTGTAGCGCAATTAACGGCTTGTGAGCAGGAGCGCTGTCTTGCAAAAAAAGCACACCTTTGACGTTTATCCACAATTCTCCCACGAACTTCAATTAGCAACTCGGTAGGTATAATATGCTCCCGTGATGCTCTTACCCCGTTCCAAGTAAAATATTACAATTATCCCGTCTTTGTGTTCAAAAACTGAGCAGTTCATCTTTAACATCTGATCCTCCTCTCTTAAATTTAGCAACCTAGTTTTAATAGTGACATATAAAGGACACTGATGATCCAAAGTTTCTATCATATCAGCAAAAATTTCTTTCAGTCTTAATAACTGGTCGAAACTCGATATTTTCAAAAACCAGATTTTTGTCAGACATGTCGTTTTGAAAAATTGACAACTTTCTCACTGTTCAAGCTATGGATGTCAAACTTTCACAATTTATTTATAAAACATCTTAGTTGTAACCATAGCAACGATGTTTAATTTTTTCTTTTAGAAGGCGTCCAGGCTAACTAGATATCAATCGACCCTTGTATGTCCTTTACTCCGTGCTTCTTTCAGTTGTGGTATTAGTCTTTTCCTCTTTTCTTGTATTTTTTAGAGGGTCCTTGTCATTCTTTAGGTACATTTGTACTTTGAGTGCTTTTGTAGATTTTAATACGTTTGTTCTCGACGTCTCTTTTATTCGTTTAATCACTAATGGCCTTGTTCTCTCTTGCGTGTATCTCTAATTCTTTTTGCTTCAATCTAACTCTTCTTTTATATTGATGTTTAATCCTGTCTTCTACATTATTGTGCTCACTTTTTCCTGCTTACTTTTTTATTTCCGACACCGTTGTTTCTTGTTTCCTTCATCACTAATCTACTTTACTGCTCATTCTCATTTCTATTTTTGTTCTGTTCCTTTCTGCGAGTTTTTACTTTTCATCGTTGATCTGTTTTACCAAATCACGAATTATTGGAGAACGGATGAAGACAGAAAGTGCATAATGGGCGAAAAAGACTGAGAAAACGTAGGAAGATTTGTAATAGGCGTGCTACGAAGTGAGTATGGAGAAGGGGCAGAACAATAATAATAATAAATCAATTTTATTCCTTTTCAAAAATACATGACAAAGTATACAGGGTGGGACACTACCAACGAATTATTCTACAGCATTAAAACGACAATTAATGTTAGAAATTTTAAGACATACATAAGTCAAGATTATTTGAAAGCACATTTTAAAAATATTTTGGATTGTACAGGGTGCTCTAGAAACATGTACCATATGAAAGTTGGGTTATTTTAAATGGATCACTCTGTATTTTTTTTTATTTTTCAATTGTACGATAAAAATAATGTATGTTTTTTATACATGTCCCCATACCTACTTACTTCCGTTTCTGGGATAAATCGATTTTACCTGATTTGCAGACTCTCCAAAAAAATGCAATAACTTTAAGATAAATAAGAACAAGCAACTTTGGTTTACACCACCTTACTAAGAGCCTTCAACATCTCTTTTGCAATATTTACTATTATGTTATGATGTACAGGGTGTTTTTAATACTACCTCATAAGACTAACGACTTAAAACTTAAATAACTTGCTTAACTTAAATAAAACAAGCTACATTTCTGTAGCTTGTTGAAAGCTGGAACTAATTACATTTTAGTCGGTATTGGGTTACCAACTCCTAACTCTGATAGTTTTCGAGATATTTTAAAATTTGGCAGTTTAACAATTTATGAAGTAGGTACTGGAGTCTAAGTTACCTGTGAAATATCCGCAATATGGAAATTATCTTGCAACTTTCAGTTTTAAATATTTATCTTATAAAATCTTATTTTTCAGAAAAATAAACAGAAATGTGCTTATGACTAGTATCCCGGGCTCTAAAAGTCAGTCGAATTACGCACACCGGTCACAATTTACTGATGTTTAACAACAGCAACCGTTATTTGGTACATCAAAAATCAATCATACTGTAAACATCGACAAACTTTAACTTGTTAACTGAGAATGTAATACAAATCGCTCTAATAGTAGTACGATAATTCCAAAAACCATTATTTTTAGAATTTTTTTAACAAAGTTACCAATGTTTACACTGTCATCGATTTTGCTGAAAATAATAACGGTTGCTGTTGTTTGTGACAGGTGGGCGTGATTCGACTGACTCTTAGAACCCGGCATAAGTCATAAGAACATTTCTGTTATTTGTTCTGAAAAAAATTTTTTTAAGGTTAATATTTAAAGCTGGATTGTCCTAAACATTAAAAATGTTTGCTAGATAATGTTCATTATACTGATATCTCACAGGTAACTTAAATTCCAGTAAATTGCAAATTGTTAAACTAGCAAATTTTAAAATATCTCAAAAACTATCCGAGTTAGGGGTTGGTAACTCTAATACCGATTGAAAGGTAACT